>PVJH01000341.1:182878-347119 GCA_004026705.1 Nesogale talazaci
CCCCCCCCTTTTTAAAAAAATTGATCATTTTATTGGGGGGGCCCTTCAACTCCCATCACAATCCCCAACAACATCAGTTGTATTCAGGCCACTTTTGCACACCCATTGCCATCATCACTCTCAAAACATTCTCCCTCCCTCCAGGCCCCCATTATCTGTGTTCTATTTTTTGATATCTTATTAGATTTTATTAAATTTCATCTTATTGGTGAGGAATCTGTTGAGAAGTTTTACACCTATGTTATAAAGGTCTCTAATTTTCTATTCTGGAAATAGCTTTGCCTGACTGTGATGTCACGGTTATGTTTCCTTCATAGAATGAATTCAGGAGTCTGTCTTTTTTTTTTTTTAAATGCTGGAATAGTGTGAATAGAATTGGTGTCAACTCTTCGTGAATATATAGTACAATCCCCCTGGTATAATATATAACAGGACCAGTGAAGTCATCTAGTCATGTGCCCTTTTTTTGGGGGGGGGTGGGGGTTGGGGGAGTTTCTGAATGACCTGCTCTATTTCTTCTTTTGTTAGGAGTCTGTTAAGATTTTCTACATCACCCTGGCTATTTTAGATAGCTAGTATATTTCCAGACATCAGTGCATTTCTACTAGGTTTTCAAATTTGTTGGAGTATTTTGCTTTATAGTATTGAATGAATTTTATTTCATTTGGTTCTTTTGTGATGTCAACCATTTTGTTTCTTATTCATGATATCTATCTTTTGCTAAATTTCCCAGTGACTTGTCAATTTTGCTAGTACTTTCAAAGAACCTGAGGACTCCTGGTGGCACAATGGGATACTGTTTCAGCAGTTTGAGTCCACCAGTCCCATAGCAAGAGAGATAAGGTTTCAGCAGTTTGAGTCCACCAGTCCCATAGCAAGAGAGATAAATATATACAGTATCAGAAATCCAAAAGGGGAGTACTACTCTGTCCTGTAGGGTAAGTTGCAATCACTCTATGGCAATGAAGTTTGTTGTGTTTTGCTTTTAGAATTTTTCAAAACCACCTTTTTTTTGTTTCATATGTTTGAAATTAACTTGCATGTCACTAAAGACTCCAAGTCCACTTCCATTTTACTTGCACTCCTTCTTTAGTCTCTTAGATCAATAATTTGATCCAAGGCAGTAAGGGTTTGGGTGATTTTCAAGGCTGTGAACTCTTGTTTTGTTTTTGTTTTATTTATTTTAGTATTTCAAGAATCATATTTTATGTAGATGCACAGCCCCCCTCAACAAATGAAATCAGGAATAATAAACCATTAAATCTTCTTTAAAGGAAAAAAGAATTTAACTTGATAAATAGCTGAGAATTCAGAATAGTAGTAAGGAAAATGAATTCTTTGCGTTACAGGTTCTCATGCTCTGGTAAACAGCAGAGAACTACAGAAGCACTGGGATTTACAAATTACATTCCATGTCATGGATATCAAGTAATTCATCACCTAAAGTCAATGTTGTTGTTAGTGTCATTGAGTTGATTATGGATTTTAATCTTATTGTCTTCATTATTAAAGAACCCATTACAATAAATATCATATTCAATTAAGTAGGATGACATTTAAGTAATTAAGTACTCAGCCATGTTTTCACTACATATCTGGTATTTTTTCAACATGCTAAGATGGATAGATGTGAGCATGTCACACGGACTATATTATCAATTCAATGAAAAAATTCTTTAAAAAGTTGTTCACATACATGTCTAACTCAGTTCCCCCATAACAATATAGGCACATTTTCCTGGATTCTTGTATGGGTTAAAATAAATTAGTAATAGCATCATGAAATAGACAATAATTTAGAAACTAATGATTATGCACACAAATTGTTATTGTTTTCAGGTGTCATAGAGGTGGTTTCAATTCATTGTAGCCCTATATACAACACAATGAAACATCACATGGCCCTACATCAGTCACACATTTGTTCTCATATATGAATTCATAGTTGCAGCCACTGTGTCCATCCATGTCATCCAGGGCATTCCTCTTTTTTTTCCTCTTTTTTTTCAATAGCCC
The DNA here is from genome assembly GCA_004026705.1 of Nesogale talazaci. Lineage (NCBI taxonomy): Eukaryota > Metazoa > Chordata > Mammalia > Afrosoricida > Tenrecidae > Nesogale > Nesogale talazaci. The sequence goes on from PVJH01000341.1 coordinate 184,895, forward strand.
TCTACTTTATCAAATATGATGTTCTCCAAGGACTGGTCTCTCCTGAAATCATATACAAAGCACATGAGAGGAAGATGACTCATCCCTGCCTGTAAGGAACGTTCTGGTTGTACTTCTTTTAAATCAGGTCTGCTCTTTTGGCAGTCCATACGTTTTTTTAATGTTCTTCACCAATATCAAAATTGAAATTCACAGATTGGGCTTTCTTATTGAATGTCCAATTTTCACATACAATAAAACAATTGAAAATACCGTGGCTTGTGTCAGACGTGCTTTGATCATCAAAGTAACCTTCATGTTTTTCAATACTCTAAAGAGAGCTCGTACAGCAAATTTACTTAATTCAATGTGCTGTTTGATCTCTTTACTGAGGCTTTCATGAGTATTGATTATGGCTCCAAGCAAGATGAAATATTTGACAACTTCAATCTTTTCTTCATTTATCATAATGTTCCCTATTGGTCTACTTGTGAGGAGTTTTATTTTCATTACATTAAGTTGTAATTTATACTGAAGGCTGTAACCCTTGATCTTTGTCAGCAAGTGTTTCATGTTCTCGCTTTCAGCAAACAATATTGTACCATCTGCATAGCGCAGGTTGTTATAAGCCTTTCTCCACTCCTGATGTCACATTCTTCTTCATATTCTGCACACACATTAAGTACACAGTAAATCTAAACTACTTTGCACTATTAATTGATGTATGCTGTAGATAAAGAATATATTTTAGGAGTGATTTATAAAGATGTACATATGCAATTCAACCTAAGCAACATTTTGATCTGTTAATGTTCAAATAACTTGCAAGTTATTTTTAATGTTAGTATACATAAAACTTTTTCATGAATATTGCTTTAACTTTATAAAACTATTTTAAAGTGCAGCTTTAAATTTGTTTTATGTATTAGATATAAATAATTTATTCAATTCTTATTATAAAATTCTTAGGATACTTTTAAGTAGTTTTTACTGATAAATTACTATTCCATTAAAATTAAATGTGTGTAAGGGTGGTTAAACATTTATTGATTATATGTTTATTTGTTAACTGTGGAATTTTGGGATTCAGTTATAAGAATTTTAGGATTCAATTATAAGATTTTTGGGATTCAATTATAAGAATATCATTTTGATTATTTTGAAATACAATTCTAAATTTCTCTTCAAGAAAAATAACTTAATTTTGCCAAAAATACAAGAAAATTAACTTCCATAGCCTTGTTAATATTTATAATTAATTTCCAACTTAACTTAAAAGTATGTCGTGTAAAATAAATACTGAATATATACATAAAATATCATTCAACAGTATTTGCAGCAGTATATTAATAGGGATTTACCAAACATTCAGGATGGATTCAGATATGGACATGGAACAAAGAATATCATTAGGTGGATCTTGGCTGAATGCAGAGAACACCAGAAAGATACTGACTTGTACTTTATTAATAATGCAAGACATCTTTCTGTGTGGATCATAACAAGCTATAGATAGTCTTGCTAAGAAGGCGCATAGAGAAATACTTCGTGTACTCCTGTACCAAACTTAAAGCTGGACAAGGAGGTAAAAAGCTGCATGGTTTAAAATCAGTATCCTCTCATGATACTCATTCATTCCTTATAGTGGTTAAATAATTAGAGAAGCTGGATTATATGAGGAAGAATGCAGCATCAGGACTAGAGGAAGGTTTATTAATATCCTGTATTTCCAGAAAACATTTTGGATTATTTTATATTTGGCATAAATGGTTGCATTCAAGTACTAACCTAAATATTGGCACAGAAGAAATGACTGGCAACCTACTTTGGTAAAAATGACAATCAGGAATACCCTATGAAAAGACGATGTTTGAAACAATGGGGTTGCCATGAGTCAGAATAAAATGAAAGGTAGAGTTTGACTCCTTCAGTGTTCCCACTGGGTTTGCAGAGATGGAGGCTCCAGTATGTTCAAGATTCGTTCCCATCCATAACCTTCCGCCATGGCCAAGGAAGGCATTGCTGCTGGAGGTGCAATGGACGTTAACACTGCTTTACAGGAGGTGCTGAAGACAGCCCTCCTCCACGATGGCCTAGCACGTGGAATTCGCCAACTGCCAAAGCCTTAGACAAGCAGCAAACTCATCTTTGTGTGCTTGCAGCCAACTGTGATGTGCCTGTGCGTGTCAAGTGAGTGGAGGCCCTGTGTGCTGAGCACTAAATAAACCTCATTGAGGTGATGCCAATGAGAAACAATGAGAGTGGGTGGGTCTCTGTAAAACTGATAGAGAAAGAAAACCCCGGAAAGTGGCGGGATGCAATTGTGTGCTTGTTAAAGACTATCGCAAAGAATCTCAAGCCAAGGATATTATTGAAGAATGCTTTAAATGCAAAAAGCTAGCAAATAAAACTTTGCTAATTGTTAAAAGGAAAAAAAAAGTAATGAGTTGGGTTTGATTTTTAATACAAAGTACAGCCTAGTGAAAAATGTTTGTATAGTTACAATATATGTTGATGTTTCAAGTGTCATTGCACTTGCTACTAAACTTCCCAGATTTTCACTTTATTAGGTGTTTTGTGCCTCTTCATACATCAGTGCTAAAAAACAAAAATGAAGTACCATACGTATTGGCTGCTGGTTATACTCTTTTTGTAAAGACATTTTTTTAGCCTTACGAAATACTTCGTGCTGTTCAGGCATTTTTTCCTTTGTACCCAGAAGCTTTCCAAGAATAAACTTGTCTACTTCAAGTTTATTTTGTAAAAATGGAGCCTTGTTGACACAGTGGCCTAAGCCTTCATATAAATCATGAGGTTGGCTGTTCAAAACAAGATGAAGATGTCCACTCTCTGCAATTCTAAGGTGTAATTCTATATACTGTCCTGCAAGGTCATAATGAGTTTCAGTTGACTTGAAGACATTGAATATGCAAAGAAGACATAAACAGAAGAGAAATAAGATGTCATCTGACTTGAGAAGTACTTTGTCAGGAATATTTCTTGTTTATCTGTGTTGATTTGCAGAAGCATGGATTTACCAAACTCCCTGGTTTATTTAAGAGTGTGTTAGGCGAGGTTGATAAGAGAAACAAGTCCGGGGGCTGAGCCCCGGTGGCGTAAATGGTTGAGTGCGGAACTGCAGCCCGCGGACTTGCTGGTTCAAATCCAGCCACGGCTCTCAGGAGCAGCACTGGATAGCGCCCACGACTACCAGAGGCAGTGATGCCCTTCCCGCCGCCCCCCCCCCCACTAAAAAAAAGAAAGATAAGAGAAACAAGTCCAGTGAGACTCACATACATTTAAGAAATGACTTTATATCAAGAAGTAGTTAGGCATCAATAAAACATTCCAATTCAGTCCAAATAACTTCCATAAGTCCATAGATCTCTCTTCAGACTCACAAAATCACAAGAAATGATGCAGAATGCAGGACTATCACAGGCTTATGGATGCAGTGTCTTATGGATTCAGTAGCTCTGGAAGCATCTCCAGGGCTGTGGCAGATCTCAGAGTGGCTCTGAGGTAGGTAAAGGCATAGAGAGGGAGGGAGGTTTCTGGGGTCCCCATTATGGGAAGACCATGTCAACAAAGAGGTATCATTAGATTGTGGCCTGACAGGCTAGACTCCACTCTTATATTTTTATATATCTTCAAGTTGACATAAAATTATGTAACTACCTCAAGAATATTGAGAAATTTTGCCTGGATACTTTCAGATTAAGAAAATTATTGTTTTTATTTTTGTAGAAGCACATATGTCAAGGAAGGTATTTAAAAAGAAAACACGATAGAAATACTAATGATAATAGTTTTTGCCAAATTGGACTTGGATACATACTATTTATATATATATGAATACATGTGCACTTTGAGCTATATATGTATATAAAACATAAATGTATATGTTCAAGGAAAAATTTCATTATTTTTCAATTTCATTTTTCACCAACTTTTGTAATCTTTCATGTAGGTATATATACATATATGTGTGTGTACATTAGGGTCTCTAAAGTTTAAGCAATTCTATTTTTAATCCATTTGTTACCAACTTTTTGAAATTCCTTCATGCACATGCATATATATGTACTTGTGTGTCTCTATATTAATAGATACTATATATTATATACATTTGTGAAGGCATATCATTACATTTTAATTTCATTTGTCACTTATTTTGTGCATGATTTTTTTCCCACTGTCAGTGTCAATTCTAACTTGTAACAATCATATATGACAGCATAGAACTACCTCCATGGGTTCCGAAGGCTACAAATCTTTATGGGAAAAATGTTTTTTGTTTTCCTACAGAGCACTGAAAAACTGTAGGCAACTGAAATCTCCTTACAGAAGGGTTGCAGGGAGGAGATGAGCCACAGAGCTTAGTAGACCTTCATCAAAGGTAATGTAACCGAGAGGAATGGCAGAAACTTAAATGAAGGCTGAGCATGATACTGGAACACGAGGAAAGCAAAAGAAAATAGAGGAAAGAACTAGGAGGCAAAGGGCATTTATATAAGTCTAGCTAATGGGGAAATAAATTTATGTGCATAGATTTATAGGTTTAGTATTAAGGTAGCAGGTAGACTACTCCACTCAAGTAGTCCCTCAATCCAAGAATTCTTTGTTCTATTAAACTGATATTTCATGAAACTCACCTTCTGGACATGATCGTTAAAGACAAAATGGTACAAAAGTTACTGTGTTGAAGAAAGTTGATTGTGCTCGGCTATCAAAAGATATGGCATAAGAATTCTTTAAGTTCACTTTTGTATATTTTTATCTTTCTACTTGTGTTCACAAAGTATTTAATCCTTTTGTACTGATATTCTTGGATTTAAGAGACTGCACTCTATCCTATTTCCTTTGAGATTTTTCTCTTCTTCATCTTTACTGGTTACATTCTATTTTGTGGCAAACTTGACAATCAGTATTTTATCCAGAGTTTCAAGTCTTGTTTGCTATTTTAAGACTTTGTTCTTTGAGGTTTTTTTAGGGACAATTCTTTTTAGTATCAACTAATAAGCAGTAATTAGTCAGAAAATAGCTCACTTGGAATGAATATTTTGTGGCAATTAAGATCTTACCTAATCTTGAATCATTAATGTATAATTTAAAAAATATTTTCCCTAGAACATGAGTCACAGAATTTCCCATGGATCTACCACTTAGAGAAGGAAAATTTTGAAGACAAGAGAGAAGCAAAGAGTTATAAAGTAAAAGCTACTACGATTGCATTAACCAAGAGCCTTAGAGCTTCAGAAACATGGAACAAAAAGGAGAAAAGAAGGTTGGGTACAATGATGAGTGTCATGAATTTTAGAAACATGCCCTAAATGAGCAGTCATACAACAAGAAGAAAGACTGAAACCCTAAAAAAAAATTTCCCCCAAAGGACAGCCACCTTTAGAGAATAATTTTAGTTGATAGTTATTGCACTAGAAATTCTTGTCCTGATGTCAGTAGATTGGTGGAGATCATTAAAATCTCTGATTTTGGTTTTCACCACAGCAATGCCCTAAGAAATCTTACATAAACAGTGATAATTGTGTACACTAAAATGTTTTGTGTTCTTTTGGAATTACATTGGTATAGTAATATAATAGAATTGGTGATAGTGAAAAGTAATGTAGGATAGCTCTTGGATATTATTTCCTTCCAATTCTGGGCTGACTAGGTACATAATAAATACGAGGGCCATTCTCACATTTCTTGATAGGAATTCCAACAATTTCTTTGTCTTTGGAAGTCAGCACTAGACTATATTATTAGCTATATTGCTGTTTTTGTTGTCAGTTGCCATTGAGTCAATTCAGAAACACAGCTGAACCAAACAACAGAACAAAACATGGCCTGCGTGAATTCAAATGTTAAATATAATGTTGTTTTAAATACATTATTCATGGTAAAATGCAAAATAATTGTGTTCTATTTGTAATAGATGCACTCTCTAATGAAGCAATGAGTCTATTAAAATTTAAATGACATTCTCATAAAAAAATGACAAAGGAGAAAGAAACTTAGAGAGGTTTGAATTAAAAGCCACAAAGAGCAAATGTTTAATCTTTCAAATATAAACTGTATTTTTAAGTGTTTCTTATAAAGCAGTAAATTGGGTTGCAAAGACCAAAAAATGATATAAAATTATGAGACAGTAGTGCATCAAATGTGTTTGCCTGTACATTTTGGATAGACCTGTTGCAAAGACGGTTGACCAAATACTAATTAATTATGATATGGTATCTTGACATGTTAAGGAACTGCTTAATGGTATCGAAGACAGTTCCTAGAACACAAAAAAAAGCCTTCTTTATTTCAGCTTATCAAATGCCTATATATTGAAAAGACAACAGTTCTTTGAACAAGAAGTTGATAAGAATGAGGAATGATTTTCCTCAGTTCCATTAGCAACAAATATAAAAAGGGTATAATATTTAGTTAATACATTGTGTTAAACCCCAGCTTTGATGCCTCAGTTGCAAAGACAGAAAAACATAGTGAAACTACATAGTGTGTCAATTTTCTATTTCTGTATGCTGTTATTCCAAAATTTAGCAGCTTAAAAAAAAGAAAAAAATTATTTTCTCATTGTTTCCATGGTTCAATGATTTGATGATCTTTTAGCTGGGTAATTGTGACACAAGATATCTTATAATGTAATCAAACGAGTTGCTTGGGCTACATACAGTCGATTGGATTCCAAGATCAGCTTCCAATAAAACACATAACTGATGTGAGTCCTCAGTGTTTTACAAGCATGTTGCTAGAGAAAAGTCCTTGGGTGGTGGAAATATTGCACACACTCTACTAAAGATTGTTTATACACATTTCTTTTGACGTAATCATTTCAGTTACCTTATAAATTTTTTCAGTAGTTGATGTTTTTGGAATCAGATAGCCAGACCTTCTTTGTGAACAGACCCCCCACCCCACCCTAGATCTCCAACTATTATAGTAGGAGCAAATCCAAACATTATACCATTTCATAGTTCAATTACTCAAGTAGTATGGTGCAATTGCTCCCCAAATCAGTTTCAAAACATTTTCTTCCTTCTTGAACTCCTTGATAGCAGATATCTCTAACCCTTCTTCCCTACCTTATCCTGCAGGAATCCTTGAGTGAATTTAATCCACCATCCCTTTGGTTAGACATTAAAAATGCTTACCGGGGGCTGAGCCCTGGTGGCATAGTGGTTGTGTGAGGGACTGCGGCCCACTGGGTTGGTGGTTCAAATCCAGCAGCAGCTCTCCAGGAGCAAGACTGTGCCTCCTACTCCCACCAGAGGGCAGTGATGCCTTCCCCCAAAAATGCCAACCATTTTCACCACACACCATACAAATTTGATAGTGCATTCTGAATTTTGGTTTTATCAAGAAAAGATTCATATAGAGAAAGCATATGATCAAAATCTATCTATTACCTTCAAAGATCCATTTTAATCTCAGGTTATAAGTTAAAATGTGGGCAATATCAATCTTTATGATTGGTAACAAGTTACAATAAGAACAGACACCCACTCATTCCATTTTGCAAAAAAGTTTAAAAAATAATTTGAACATATTAAAATTTCATTAAATTTTCTTCAGCTCTATCAACATCACTACAAATCTAAAAATATACTATTAGTGTTATCAGAAGTGGGCAGCCTCTGATATACTTACAGCAAGGGTTCAACAGGCAGCTGTGCAGTGATAGTTATTTATTATAATGACAATATAGAGATCATGACAGAGAGAGAAAGAAATAATAAGAGTCAGACGTACATATTATCAGGGTAACATGCTCACTTCTGCCCCATATGGTGGTCCGCTTGGAGAGGGAGAGGGAGTTACATGATTTGCCTGAGAAGCCAAGAATGTCCGGCGATGGGGGCCAGGAGAGAGGCAGGCAGGAGTGACACAGGAGCGACGGTCAAGAGCAAGGGTGGCAAATGTTAATTTTCCCCATTTTAGTCACCTAACAGAGGACACATAATTTCTCTAGTCACCGGTCAGAACATGCCGCAAGCAGGGCTGTATTAAGGGCTATAAGATGATAATGGCTTAGGGATGACTCATGACTAAGAGGGGAGGAATATGATAAGGAAAGACTCCAGACTCCCGGGGGTAGGGGAACAGGTCTATATTGATAAGGCTCATTGACAATGACTCTTGAATCCCACCCATAGGCCTCGAAGGAAGCAGATCACTATCCTAACTTGAGTTAGGCAAAGCCTTCAGTTAACTGGGGGCATCAGGGAGATCAGCTATCTTAGCCTCATCATGAGTCAGGCAAAGACCTCATAAAATTGGGAGTTTCAGTGAGAATGGCTAGCACACTAAATGCTGGTAAATTGCTTGCTTAATAATTTGCAGTATAATAATTGTAGAAAAGTCCTTTCATCCCACAAGTGTCACCAAAACAAACATTGAAGTGGTTTCAGTAGTTATTTATTGTAACACTACCATCAATGTAGCCTAGACTAGATAAATAAGTGAGAAGCAAACTTATTTTCTGTACCAGTATTTGACAGCTAATATCTCTCGCATCCTGTCAAGTGAACTTGCAACTACTCAACATGGAAAACTGTAATAGCCATTACACATTTCTATTCAGGTATGATTGTAGGATAACAGAAATTTGGGTGATAATATTTTCTATGTTAACTGTAATGAGCAATGTGTAAGGATATTTAATTTTGCATTTAAATTATGCTCATCTCAATTATATTAATTAAGTTTAACTTTATGTACTGTTTTAAAATTAGCTTGTATATTTCTTTTTTCTAATTTATTTTAGCAGTATTGTTAGAAAAGATGGACTATGTTTTCAAGATGATTGATTTTCACAGATACCTAAAGAATAAGTGCAGATCTAAACATAGGTTTAGTAAGCTTATTAAAAATACTTCAGACAATTATTACATAAAAAAGCACTCAAAGCTATAGCATTATATATGTATAAAACAAAACATTTTGAGAGAGTGTGGAATGAAAAAGACAACAATATTAAGTTATTCACCAGCACACATAAGCCAAAACAGCCAAACTGACTGTCATAGAGTCAGTACAAACTCTTCCTGGCCCTATGACATAGGGTAAACCCATCCCAGTGATTTCCCCACTTTTACAGGAGTAGAAAGCCAAGACTTTCTTCTGTGTGGTTTCAAACTCCCCATCTTGCAGTCAGAAGCCCAGAATGCATGTTGTCCACCAGCAGTGCTACTGGAAAACAGAGGGCTTTTTTTAAAAAACCTAAAGATAAAAAAAGAAAGAAAATGAATGGGATGTAAAACAGTGACTTAAATTTCTCTCACTTTTGTATAATAATTGAAAATAATGTTAGTAAAATGCATCAGTACTTTAAAAGAATAACACAGATCTATCTGATGTCAAATGTGCTTGGTTTGAAAAAAATAATTAGGCAAAACTTGCTACCATATTTTAACAAATAAGTTTATATTCTGTGTTTTTGCTAACTAGGACCTCCCCTATGAAGGTATTTTCATAAGTCTGCTTTGCTATTTTAAAAATAATTTTTATATAAAATTAGCATACTTAAGAAGGGGAGTTGTGTTAGTCCGGGTAGACTAGAGGAACAATTTTCATAGACACACATGGATATAAGGGAATGGTTTATATACAAAAAGAATGGAACACTGAGAAAGCAGCCCAACCCAGTCCAGTTCAAAGTCATAAGTCCGATAATGGCCCATATGCCCCATACCAGTCTATAATGTCTCCTTCTGAGTCACAAACTCACAGGTCAGTGGATGCAGAATCCTCGTGCTGGCAGGGGTCTCCCTATGGCTCCTCACTTCCAGGACTCAGGGTTCATCAACAGCATTCAGTGGTGGCAGAAGCAACTCATTGCTGGCAGGAGTCTCCACGGGGCCTCTCCAGCTTCAGAGGTCTGACTCCATCCTGGCCAAGCTGTGTGGCTTCTCTGGCTCCTCAGATGCTGCCATCTTGTCTTGTCCATGATTAATCATCTCTGAGACTAACTCCCAACATCTGGGGAGATAGCATCTCATCTTCACGAGGGAAATATATCAAGACTTACCAGACACATCAGGAGAAAGCCATGCCCACACAGAGGCCTCATTGACTACGCAATGGCTATCTCCAGATTAACAGGCTAGACACTACCACTACATCTCCATCATGAAATTAACATAAGCACAGGACTGCCACAGGAGGGGACAATTGGCAACAAGATGTTGAATGTGTGAATTATTTGTATAAAAGTATTGTATATGAAGACACATCTCTATTTCAATTTAGTCCTATTGCAGTTATGTGATTGTGTTTTATTGAAGCTGTTAAGGGTCTGACTTTTTTGATGAAATATTCTTTTAAAAAGAGCAATATAAATTATTCAGTTGATGATTTATACTTTAGCCTGCCATCTAGAGACAAAATTATACTCATAAAGTCCTCCAAAGGAACAATTCCAAAAATAGTAATTTTATGACATAAAAATGATCTTTACATAAATAATTCTGATTTGCAATTACAATTTCCCCCACCAAAAGAGTAGAATAGTTGTATTCCTGGAATTCCTAAAATATTTCTATTTGTACTGAGAGAAACATAATATTTATCAACATATTATACTTTACCCCAGATTTCCCCCTAAGATTTAGAGCAAGCCAGCAAATGAGAGAATTGTTTTCATATTTCCTTCTCAACCACCAAGAACTGCCAATAGTTCATGAAATCCATTAAAGTTATTTTTCCCTCCTTCTGGCAGCTGCGGTTGAAATATTTATTTTGGGCTATTAGAACAAGTTTTTAGTTCTGAGTGTTGGAAAGGAAATATCCATTAAGCCTTTTTTTTTGGTGGGGGGTGGGGAGCATCACTGCCTCTGGTGATCGTGGGAGCTAACCAGTGCTACTCCTGAGAGCTGCTGCTGGATTTGAGCTGCCAAGCCCGAGGGCTGCAGTCCCGCACTCAACCACTTACGCCACCGGGGCTCAGCCCCCATTAAGCCTTTTGACGAAATCCAAATGACTGAACTAAAAACTCAGTGCTTGAAAGCTGAGCCCTGGTGGCATAGTGGTGGTGCATGGGACTGTGGCCCACAGGGTTAGCAGTTCAAATTCAACAGCAGCTCTCCAGGAGCAAGGCTGGGCTTCCTACTCCCACAGGAGCAGTGATGTTCCACCACCACCACCCCCCGCCAAAAAAAAGTTAAACAAACAAACAAACTCAGTGCTTGAATAAAATAGTCTTTTATCTGCCCAGTTTTCCAATTTTGCTTAAGTATGTAGTCAAATATGAACTTTCTAAAGTTTCTGTTATTTGTATATGAACAGTGTTTCTATAAGGTAGAGACAGTGAGCTTGGTTTTGAGGAGTTTTTTTGTTTGTTTCGAAGGCTCGTGATCATAAAATATTAAAAGTAATTTCCATCTGTGATCAAGCCAGGGTGTGAAAGAATGGAGAGAATCATTTCCAAGCTATTTTTCTTTTTGATGGTGGTGGGGGGCGGGGAGCAAGGGTATCAAATTGTTCCAAGACAATTTCTTCATGACAAGGAGAATTGGAGTAACCCTTATCAAACATTTCTCAGATGACTTACAAGGTTTTTGTAAAACATGTTGTTTGGAGGAAAGGAAGGACAGCAACAAAAAGAGTTTTCATGAATTACTGAGACATGGGGTTAAAAATAAAACATCTTCCAGTGATGGTTTATAATTCAACCTGGTGAATTTTTTGCTACATTAAAACTGCTATATTTACTTTCTGAAAGGAATCACAATAAGTCCCTACATAAAATAACCCAATAAAAACTCATTCTCCACTCTAGTCCACCCATCTGTAATCCTACCTATAGTCAGTCAATTTTATTATAACTCTTTCCACTGTAAGTTGCAGTTCCTTTGTTAGAATTTATTTTATTGGATTCATCCATTCACACTCATGTAGGATGGAGTCTGTGAGATTAATGTGAGACTTTTCTCCAACTCTGTCTCCTCCCAAGTTTTACCAAACATTAGAGCTTATTTGCCAACATATGGTGAGAGATCAGATGCTTTCAGCCTATCAGACTGCTGTCTGGTCGGGCCCACTCCCTGCTGTTAGAAACAATAGATTACTTCTCTCTGAAAGCTTTCAGATATCAATCTGGTCCCAGTAGGTGAGGCTCATACCCTACTGTTTATGGTCTCAAAGGAGAGCCAGAGAATAAGTCAAACCTGTTTGGTGGTATCCAATATTAGGCCCCCTCTCTGAATCTAGGATCTTCCCATGTTATCACATATTACTCTATCCTGCCACTTCCTATAATGTGTGTGCTCCTAAAGCATCCCTCTCCCATTACTGTATTACCTAAAGCACAGCTCTTTCCTGTGATGTCTGCCCTTACCTGTAGCTAGGGGTCTTGCACGTCCTCTAAAGATTTAAAAGCCTTGGTGAGCAATAAAGAGCTCTTTCTCTCTTGCCTTACATGGACAACCAAGTGGGGGCTGAGGTGAGCATGATGCCACAAAAATGTGTCTGACGCCACTATTTCTATCTCTCTATTTTTTATGACTTTGCTGTAATCTTTACTTATTATCACCGTACAATTGTGCCTACTCAACCTGTAATATGTTAAGGGCTGGCTCCCCTGCTATGTTTACATGTATGTTTTTTCTTTTCTTGATAAACTCTCTTAATTTCATAAAGAATTTTACCAGTGTCAATCTGAAATTGTTGAAACTTGCAATCAAGATGCATTGAAAATTATTGGCAATTGGAATCTAAAAGGTGGAAACAAAGAGGGAGTAATAGTAGTTGGATTTAGTGATAGAAACAAATATAAATTTAAATATGGATTTAGTGATAGAACCAAAGTTGTGAACTGCATTGTGATATTGTTGTGCCAACATAATAGAATTCTGCAAATGATTGCAAATACTCTTTTTTTAATAACAGGAGAGGTGTATTCACAGGTGGAATTCTCCAGATGGAATAGATAGAAATAAAATTGATCACATCTGTGGCGAGAAACAATGGGAAGCTCCATATCACTATCAATAATGAATCCGCGTGATACTCACTGTGAAACTAATAATCAATTATTCATTCTAAAATGAATACTTTTTGTTTGTTTCTGTTTTTGTTTGGTTTGTTTGGGCATCACTGCCCTCTGGTGGTCGTGGGAGCTACCCAACCTGGCTCCCAGAGAGCTGCTGCTGGATTTGAACCGCTAAGCCAATGAGTCGCAGTCCCACACTCAAACACTATGCCATCGGGGCTCAGCCCTAAGATGAATAATTTTAAGCTAAAGCTGAAGAAAATTAAAACAAGTCTATTACAGCCAAAATGAGACCTTGAGTATATCCCAATATTTTTTTAATGCAAACTGTACTTTAATAATCAAGACAGCTCAGCTGTGTTTTTCAGGAGTGTGTTTCCAAAAAAATTAGCATGTAACCTATATACAAAAATATTGCTGTTATTTTAGTCATTTTACATTTAAGGGCCCAAAATATATTAGGTTCACCAAATAATAGCATTTCCCATGAATGTCAGAAGGCTTTCTTCAGAAACACTCCCCCTGGGTCATAAATATGACTGCTAATCAGTATCATTGAAAGGATCTGATGATCACATCACAGACAGAATTTCACCTCTACTACAAATAAGTTCCAACTGACTGAAAGGCAAAAGGCTGAGTTATGCAGGTCAAGTTCACAACCTTTGAAAATGAGCAAGTGCATTCCAGTATGGTTACTATAACAATGTATTTGATTTCACATTGAGTATATCCCAATTTTAAGAACATCTCATGAGTAGATTTGACACTTTGAAAACTTATGACAGAAAACCCAGTTAACTGTAGAATGGTATCATGAAGAGCTTTCACGAAGAGAGAAAAAGGACACTAAAAAGACAGAAAAGAAAAAAAATTCAAAATGTTTTTCAGAAGAAACTTTGAATGCTACACTTATTTGTAGCTTAGTAAATGGAAGAAATGATGAAGTTAAAGAAATGAACATCAAATTTCAAAGAGTATTTTGAGAAGACAAAATAAAATATTATAATAAAATGTGAAAAAATCTAGACTTAGGAAAGCAAAAGGAAGAACATGCTCAGCATATCTCAAACTGAAAGAAATATTGAAAAAAATCCAAGCCTTCACTTGCAATATTGAAATATCCCATTGACAAAACATTGAATGATGCAGAAAGTATCAAAAGAAAACTGAAAGAATACAGAATCACTATACCCAAAAAATCCTAATAGACATTGTACCATTTTAAGAGATAGCAAATGATCAAAAATCAATGCTACCGATGGAAGAAGTCCAAACTACACTGAAGGCATTAGCTAAAAACAAGGCGTCAGCAATTCATGGAATACCAATTGAAATATTTTAACAAGCTAATGAAGCACTGAAAACATTCACATGTTTATGCCAATAAATCTAGAACATAGCTACCAAGTCAACTGACTGGAAGAAATCCATATTCGTACTCATTCTAAAGAAAAAATGTCTTAACAGAATGCTCATAGAAAAATCTCACAAGGAGCACAAGCAAGTAAATTTTTGGTGAGAGTCATCCAATAATGGTTGAAGCAGTGTATTTACCTGTTGAGGGGAATGAACATCAGAATTTTAGTGAATAGATAGATACATCGGGTGGCGTAAGCTTTGGCAAAACAAAAACAACAATAATATCTAATATTTTAAGGGTTTAGGAAGGTTGTAGGGAGTGGGAGGATGAAAGGGGAGCTGATATCAAGGAGCTCAAGAAGAAAGAAAATGTACTGAAAATGATGATGGCAGAAATTGTACAACTATGTTTCATCTAATGAAATTTTGGATTGTAATAATATCTGTAAGAGCACCTTACAGATGCCAAAAAAATAAAGAGAAAAGAACAATCCACTAAAAGCCAACCAACTTGATCAGGAAGATTAATGCCATTTGAAATAAATTGAGTTTAACATATTACAAAAAATTATGCAAACCTTCCTTTGTGAAAAGGTACTAGTTAACCATGTCTTAAAGTGAAAACACAACTTCCTTTGGAATTAAGGGAATTTATTGAAAATTCAGGAAAACATAAAATCATAGTAAAAATGTGTTGTCTTTATTATTTTAAGCCTCTGACAGTACCTGAGGACTTGTGCAAATAAGTAAGGGACTGGCCAAACCATCTGGCATTGGGGATGTAGAAGAGTATGGTTAGCCAATCAAGTCAAAGGCAAGCCAAGGATTAAATTTCTGTTCTATGTGCTCTATTATTATTATTATAAAAATATTGTACAAAATTTAATTTATAAAACAACTGGTTTGTGAAAGTCTTTTATTTACACTGGAAACTCTAACTCTATTTTGAACCTTGGCATAAATTCAGTCTCCCTTGGAGTTCATTGTGTGGACAGATTGTGTATTTTAAGTAGATTAATGCTTCCCTCCCCAGCTCAACTCATAGTAACTCTATAGGACAGGGGAGAGCTGACCCAGTGGTTCCTGAGACCGTAGCTCTGCTTTGTAAATAGTTTTATTGGAACTGTATCAACATATCAGACAATCCAATAGTTCCATCATATCGAGAAGAGGAGTACAATCTTTACTTTAGAATAAAGTACAATCTTTATTTCAGATTATTTTCTTTTTGTTTTCTTTGTTAGTCATGTATTTTTATTTAATTTTAGTAAAAATATATACAGTGAAGCATTCTCCAATAAATACCTTCTAAAAGTATATTTAAGTTCCACTGTACAACTCAGTGTTGTAGAAGCATTATTGATATCCCTCTCTAAATTGTTTCACCACCAATAAAATAAGCTGATTTCCAACTGCGCATAAGTAGCTCAGAAGTCACCATCCACTCAATGGCAGTGAGTTGAGACCCAGTTCAAGGAATCTTGCCCCTAGAGGCCTTGCCTGGGCTTATACTTAGTGATTTCAAAATGGGAGCCC
This sequence comes from Nesogale talazaci, assembly GCA_004026705.1. Classification (NCBI taxonomy): domain Eukaryota; kingdom Metazoa; phylum Chordata; class Mammalia; order Afrosoricida; family Tenrecidae; genus Nesogale; species Nesogale talazaci. Next base: position 200,772 of record PVJH01000341.1, read on the forward strand.
CTAGTCACATGATCATGGAACGCATCCTGATCAAGAAGGCAGGTGGTTGAAGGACCTCAGAGCCCATGCTATAAACTGTTATAGTCTACAGATCTGTATGTATCATAGTCATAGTTTTTTCCAAACCTTTGACAGTGATGAAGTGATCTGCCATCAATCATGATTTTGTGAATTTCTTCCTTAGTTTTCTATCAACTTTGAGGCAACAAAATGCCATGAATCTTGTGGACACCATACACCCCCACTCAAATGATTATCTGTCTCTTTCTAAGTTAAGACTTAATAAAGGGTTCTCTATAAGTTTGTTAATGAGCCCTAGTTTAACTGTGGGGCAAGCATTGCGTTGTTAACCATAAGTTGGTGTGAGAAAGATGTGGTTGTCTATTTTTGTAAAAGTTTAGAGTACCATGTATGCTATGTAGGATCATTATTGTAGTGAATTTGATTTTGGTCTAGGGTATAAAATGTTTAAATTTATGATCTTTTCTTCCTTAGAACAATATTTTATTGTGTGTGATATTGTTGTTGCTTTTTACAGAGAAAACTAGGTTTCCATTTAACTATTGCTAAAGCCCTGAAGGTACCATGGGAAAAGCATCAAGCAGCTGTCAACAATTTAAATAACCCTGCAGGTGCCATGGGGAAAGCATTGAACTGCTAGCCACAAGGTCTTCAGTTCAAATCCACGAGCTATTGTGTGAAAGAAAGATACAGCTACTCATTGCAATTAATTGTCTCAGAAACCCTATGGAGGGTCACTGTGAATCAGAGTCTAGTCAAAATTGGTCAGTGGTTTTAGTTAAAATGTTCATATTATACAAGCATTCTCACTAATCCCATTCTGCATGTTTCATTTCCAGTAAACTTCTTTCTTCATCTCTCTATCCTTTCTTCTTGGCTTTAGTGTAATTCATAGTTCTCAACTTGTGGGTAACAACCCATTTGGAGATTGAATTAACCTTTCACAAGGGTCGCCCAAATCATAGTAGTAGCAAAATTGCTGTTATGAAGTAACAATGTGCATAATTTTATGGTTGGGGGTCACCACAACTTGAGAAACTGCATTATAGGGCCATGGCATGAGGGAAGTTGAGAACCACTGTCTAATTGTTGACCATCTGGCCCTTCAAAATTCTGCTACTAAAGGAAAATTCATGCATGCATGGATTGATTCTGAAGAAAATTTATTTAAGCATGTCTCTAATTGGTCATAGTCTATCTAAGCAGATTTAACCAAAAGGTCCAATGAAAATGGTGATGTTAATTCAAAAGAGATACTCTTGATAGATAGATATATTTTAAAGACACAGGAAATCATGGAGGATTATTAAACACATAAGAAAATTTTAAAACATCATTGGTGAGACAAAGACCAAGAGTACTGTAATGAGAAGTTTTGTCCCCTCACTTCTTCATTCTTCAAGAGTAGCAAGAACTATTCTTTGAGATTTTACTCAGAATTCCTAGCCCATCTAGTCTCCAGTGCTGAGCTTGCCTTTTTAAGTTTCTTTCTGTTAATCAAACTCAAAGAATATTGAAAAGGGACACAATTTTAATTTCTCAAAAATGCACGTTACCATTTTTTACATGAGACAGAAAGAAGCATGCAAAATTAATTCAGGATGGCATAAAAACATAGACGTGTTGCCTCCAGAAGTATGTAACCCTAGATGGAGTATATGCAGAGCTACAATAGTGTCACATTTTTATATTTTTGTTAATTAAAATTTCTATTATTTTTAGAGATATTTTACTTAGTTTCATAGATGATTTTTCAAATGTGTCCTGTATACATATTCAACATTATTTTATGAGCCAGTCTGTTATTTGGTTAAATAAAATCTGTTAAAAAGTATCCTGAAGAGCAAGTTTGGATGAAGGTTTAAATAGCATTTCAGGAAAGTAGTCTGGGAGAGTTGTCTAGTCTCAACTACTTCAGTAGTCCTGATCATTTTATGAATTGTTCCATAGTTTTCTTTCATGCTACTAGGATCCATTCATTGTGGCCCAACTCAGAAGGGCCAGTAATAGTACCCAGTCATCATCTAGTTCTTGTTTCAGAATAGATGAAGCCATGGTTTATGTATTCATTTTATGGATGATTTTTTTCTTTTAGTCTCTGGTTGTCTTCTTTCTCTTTTAGTCCTGATGAGTACTAAACAACAATTGTATTTTAGCTTTTAACACGTTGTACATGACTCATCAAGCTAAGACATGACATAAATTTTATAAAACATATAATGCAAATTGACCATATTGTTTCTTGAGATGATGGCCCTAAGTTTTAAACCCAGGAAACCAATCTTGTAATGTGTATGTGAAACTTAGGAAGTGTCTGTGATTCTGTCCTCCAGATTACTCATAATATGTATGTATATAAATGTGTAAGCACACATCCATGTATATGAATATTAAACAAGCACATAAATCTGTCATTCAGTTGATTCTAATTCATAGTAATTATATATGAAACAGTAGAAATGCTCCCAAAGGATTAGCAAGATAACAAATCCTTACAGAAACAGACTGACATACCTTTTTCCAGTGGAGAGGCTGACGATTTTGAACCACTGTTAATTTGATTAGTTGGTAAGTGCTTTAACTACTGTCCCACCAGTGTTCCTTATATACATATACATGCACTGCAAAAAAACCAAAGCAAAACAAAAGAACACAATTATTGCCCAAATAAATATGACTCAAATAAATAAAGACAAATAAAATAATGGCTATTTACAATAACCATTTACACACTTCCTTTCCCATCCCTGGTTACCATAAACATTGATCTCTCTTTATATACCTGTCTGTATATTCTGATAAAAGTGAGATGACACAACATTCGTATTTTTTGAACAGGCTTATTTCATTCAGCAATAAGTCCCCCAGATTGATCTGAGTATTAATATGCTTTGAGAAGCCTCATTATTCTTTATGGGTGTGTAATATTACATTGCATGCTATGTTTTTATTCCTAACAATATAAGTTGTTTCACAAATAATGCTGGTTTTGATATTGCAAGCAATTCTGCAATGAATATAGGTGTACCATTTTTGTATTGGGATATAATTTTCAGAGTGGGATTACTGGGCAATACGCCTATTTTATTTCAAGATTTTTGTTGAAGTGCCATAGTGTTTACCATGGTTGTGACTGAACCTTTCTGCAAACTCAACAGCAGTGAATAAGGATTAAAATCTCCTTATATTTTAACAGCACTTGCTGTTTTGCATTTTGAACAGCCACATTAGTGGGATGAACTGATATTGCATTGCCATATTGATTTGCATATTAATGATCAACAAAAAATTTTCAACATTAGAAGCACTCATGCTTATATGCCAAGAAATTTGGAAAACAACTACTTGAAAAACTGATTGAAAGTGATCCATAGTTGTGTTCTTAGCAATGAAAAGTCATTCAGTAGAATGCAAAAATCACTGAACAATACTATTAATATTACATTCAAATAATTTTTCCTGCACATACTGATTTTTAAGGAGTGATAGAAATATACTGACAAGAATCTTCCAGAAATTAAGGTTGAATTGAGAACAGAATAAGAAATGAAGGGTATGATTGTTAATGTCAGATGGTTCTTGCTTGAAAGTATGGATTATCAGAAAGATGCTTACCAAGTTTTATTTACCATTCAAAGGCATTTGATTATGTGGCTCATAACAAATTATTCAAGATATGTGAAGAAAGGGAATCCTAAAATAACTGCCCTCATTTGGAAATTGTATATAAACCAAGAGGCAGTTTTAGTGTTACAAAATCCTAAGCATGATTTAAAATCAGCAAAGTTTTATCATCGTTACACCTTTTTAACATAGTAATTCAGTCAAACAAACTGGGCTTAACAGTGTGAAAAACGGGAATTACAGAGCACTTTATTGTACTAGTGGAAAACCTCTACCTAGATTAGTAAACTGTAGCTTGAAACATGAAAAGATGGCTTCATTGTGGAGGGAGCAAGCTGTTTTAACAGGGTTTAAAATCAGGATAGGTGTTTTTGACAGTTGAACTTTTTTTCACCATATTTGTTCAGTCTCTATATTCAGAAAATAATCTGAGAAGCTAGATTATATGAAAAAGAATGTGGTATTAGGATTCAGAGGAGACTCAATAGTCTTATAATATGCAAATAATAAAATCATGCTTTCTGAAATCAAAGAGAATTTGGAGCACTTATTGATGAAAATCAAATACAACCTTCAGTATAGATTACAATTGAAACACACAGATGAACACACAAAGCCTTACAACTGGACTAACAAATCTGTCTTGAGGGATGCCTAGTCAGAATGATCCTTAGAAACTTTATTTTGCAGACTTGGGAAATGTCACCAGGATGGATAAACCCCATCAGTCAGTGAAAAAGAGGAAGACTTTCAATGAGATGGATTGATGCAGTGATTGCAACAATGGGCACAGATTTAGGACTGAATGTTTGGATGGCATGAGATGGGGCATTTCATTATGCTCTATATAGGTTTTCTGTGTTGCCATTTCAGTGAGATACCTTTTGCACACCTTTCTACTGGATTGTTTGACTTTTTGTTTTTCAGTTGAAGTTTTCTAGGTGTTTTAGATATTACACCCTTATTAGATATGTAAAGTAGAAAAAATGTCCCCAGTTTGTAGATTGTCTTGTTGCTCTTTAATCCATTCTTATTGTGTTAGCTCAGGGTGAATAGAGAAACAAATTCAAGGTCACAAATATATGTATAAGAGACAACTTTATATCAAAGAGTAATTATATATTAAGAAAACATCCCAGTTCAGTCTAGATCAAGTACATAAGTTTGATATAAGCCCCTTCTTCAGACTCATGCAATCACATGCAATGATGCAAAATGCAGGTTGGTCACATGCCAGTTGGGTGAAAATTCTTATGGATCCAGTGGTGGGAGATGCATCTCAGTGCTGGGGTGGGTCTTCACATGGCTCCTCCAACTCAGAGTGGCTCTTCAGCTGGAAGGTGAAGCATAGCTTGTCAACAGGAAGATGGGGGCGGAGGGAGTTTTCAGAATTATCACGAGAAGGACATTCCCACAAGGAGGTGGGCCTCATTGACAAGCTTGACTCCACTCCTTCACTCTCAATACCTTCAAGTTGACATGAGAGTATATAGCTAACACAAAGACCATAAGTATTCACTGCCTTTCTCTTTAAAGATTTGTTGTAACTACTTTAAAAAAATCTACTTATTTTTCCTAAGCAGAGTTTTCTTGTATGTATACAGTTCAAGGGCTCAAATAAACACTATGTACTTACTATTTGTTTTTTGGTTCTGTTTTGTTTAGGGTTTTTTTTTTTTTGCTTTAACAACACAGGCCTATCAAAACAACATGTAGCATGTTTGTCACATTACTAGAAAAAGTATAGAAATTCCTTTGTTCAGAGTACTCAATTTTTACATTGCTTGCAGTAGTGACTGAACTAACATTTTTATGTAAGAACAAACTTAATGAAGGCATTACAACCACGGAGAAGTAGCATGACTCAGTATTAGAAGTGGTTAAGGGAATAGTATTGAAGTCATTAGAAAAGTCAAATTTGGAAATTTACCAATGTGTGCACATTGCACAGCAAGTTGTAATGGTGATTGCTTAATAGAAACCTGTGAAAGCAAATATCCTTTTACAAAATATCAACTTTCTTTCTGCCCCAGAGACCTATACTCTAACAGATGCCCCCAAAGTTATTCTTACAAATAGGTAAACTTAGTTGCCAGCAAACAGAAAAGTTTTTAACACATACCTATTCCCTACGCTGCCTTTAAATTGATTCTGTATCATAGAGACACCATGAGACACAATAAAAATGTCCCATAGGATTTCCAAGACTGGAACTTGGAAACATCAGATGCCACAACTTTCATCTATGGAGTACTATCAGAAAAAATCAGCCTCCGATACATATATCACGGGTTTGATAGGCACAGTTGTATAGCGATAATTATTATTTATTATAGTAAATTTATGGAGATCATGAGAGAGAAAGAAATAATAAGGGTCACACATATTTCATGGCAGCATGCTCACTTCCACTTGTCAGGTCCACATGAAAGCAAGTAGGGGAAGGGATTACATGAGGGAGCAAGGAAAGGGAGCTTCTGATGCAGATGGGGGCTAGAGAGAAAAAAAGCCCTTAAAGTACCTTAGCTGAATATACCCTTTTGTGCCATGCAAGGCCCCTAATTACAGGTAAGGACATACATCACAGGAAAGGGTTGTGCTATATGCACACATTATAGAAGAGGGAGGTATCAGGGTCCCATATGACAAGATCAGACCCCGGACTCATGGTCTAAGTGGGTTAGACTAGAGATCATTAACAGTAGCATGTGAATCCACCTACAGGCTTCAAAGGAAGTGAACCATCATCCTAACAGCAGGGAGTTAGCCATATCTATTGTGAGAGGCTCAAAGGCCTTTTATCTGGACTGTGTCAGTCCAGGTAGGCTAGAAGAACAAATTACATAGACATGCATATGGATATAAGGAAAAAGTTTATATACAAAAGGAATGTGACACTGAGAAGCCATCCAAGCCCAGTCCAGTTCAAAGTCATAAGCCCAATATTAACTCATATGCCCGAATTCAGTCTATAAAGTCTCCTTCTGACTCACAAGGTCACAGGTCAGTGGGTGCAGAATCCCGGCGCTGGCAGGGTTCTCCACTTGGCTCCTCGCTTTCAGGGCTCAGGGCCCATCAACAGCAGAAGCAACTCATCACTGGCAGAGGTTTCCATGTGGCAGCCCCAGCTTCAGAGGTCTGACTCCATCAGGGCAAGGCCGTGTGGTCTCTCCAGCGGCTCCTCCAGCTTCTCAGATGCTGCCAGCTTGTCTTGTCCATGATTCGTCATCTTGAGACTGACTCCCAACAAACTGGGGGAGATAGCTTCTGATTTTCACAAGGGAAATATCGCAAGATTTCTCAGAAGTCTCAGGAGAAAGCCATGCCCACATAGTGGTCTCCTTGGCTACTCAAAGGCTATCTCCAGATTAACAGGCTAGACTCCACCCCTACATTTCAATCATAAAATTAGCATAAACACATAACTGCCACATGGACCTTTAGAGAGAATAACTAACTTCTGACTTCCACTGCAATGCTGGTGACTGGTTACTAATTTTTGTTAATATTTTGGAGTATATATAATTGTGGAACAGTCCTGATTTCATCTCACAAAGTATGTGGTGGGTTCCAATTGCAGAGTTTTATTTCCTAACCACTTACTTCCATCATGCTGACTCTTCCACACAAATATTAGCCTTTAGTATTGTACATTAGCAATTTATTTTTAAAAATAATTTATCTTATTTATAAAGTAAAATAATGTTTTCAAATTTATGTCTTATAATAAAACCATTTCTTTTAGTTAAGTGAGCTTCTACAACTTTTTTATATAATGCAATTCAAAGAGAAAATGTAATTTTGATGTATGTTAATGTTATTAGTGGAACATATTTCTAGAAGCAATAATAACATACAAGTAGACAAAGGTTTGACAACATTTCTCTAATTGCAAAGTGTACAATCACTTCATTAAAACACAATTTATTCTTTTGGTCTTGATTCACACACATCTGGTGTGGCCCTTATCCACTTTTGCAGGGGAATCTGATCCAAGAGCTCAGCTTCCCTCGGATTGATTGAACTCACTCAATGTACTGAATCACATTCTAGCAGCTGATCTTTACTGGGATTGGCTGTTGGGTCACTCCCCATTTGCAGTGGGGATCTACTCTGTAATTGACATTCAAAGATTGATTTAGGGAATTGAGTTAGTGACTGATAATAACACTAAAAATTGAAACTCAACAGAGAGGAGGTAGAGTGCATTCTTTAGACAGAAGTGCCCTGCAGGTCAAGAATGATGAAGCTACCATACCGCAGAAACCTGATAAGGAACCAGCTGCTATCAGGCCAGAAAAGCAGGACACATAGCAGCATGTCAGGCTTGTGGCAAAGATTGAACCCCAGCTAAAAACTGAAGGAGGTAATTAATCTTCAAGTACCCCAGGAGACATGGATTTTCCGACTTGAAAGTTTCATGATGAGAGAGAAGGAACTAGGTAAATTAGTCCTTTTTGAAGCATAAGCAGGACTTCCTTTTAGACAATGAGGCTAGGTACTAAAACTCCACAAAAATCTCACCATTTGCATTTTGTTTATATTTTATTCTTTATTTATATCATCTCTATTAAATTTGCAAGTGGATTTAGGTTATTTTCTTGTATCTGTGATCATGCCATGCAACAAGATAGTCATGACAGTGGAAGGCTGGTCTCTGAATTGATGGAGGTGTTGAAGGACATGTCTAAATTGGAATTCTACCTCACAAGAAACATCTTGGTCCTCATTCATAAGGGTTATCATTTTAATTTGTGCCCAAGGTTTTCTTGCCTTATTTATATAAGTCAAATTACCATGAAACCATTATATGGGTGCGTATGTGTGTTTGTATTAACTCAGTTTGGAAAAAGATAGCCCAATATTTCTTTAGATATTAGTTATTTGGAGTTGGTAATGTTGATAATAGTATTGGATTCACATTAGCAAAACTGTATAAGAATTGAGTAATTAGAGCTCATTATTGGCCAAAGGATTTAAGTAACTTCACTAATTGTCACAGCAAAAAGTAGAGTTACTTGTTAAAGTAGAGGAGCTGAGTGACACTCTGGATATTGTCACTGATGTAAATATTAAAATTTCTGAGATTACTGTAAGACTTTTACGATTTATTTTTTCTTTTACAACTATGAACCAGGTTTATATCTACTAGAATATGTGGATAAGAATTTTCATTTTACATTAAGTATATTTGAATGTTTTACCAATGGGCTGTGATTCTGTAATCACAACTGCTTAAAAGTAAGTCATTGCATTCTCAACTATAATTTCCCTTTTTAAATGTAATGAGTAAAGTACCATTACCATGATCTTTCTTTCCTCACTTATTTTCTTCCTATAACAAAAGACTAAAAAGTCTCAGTTTTTTTATACCAGGAATTCTAATAGCAAGTCAACATCCCATTGATGGTTGTTATTGTCAGATGCATTTGAATCAGTCCCAACTCATGCTGGCTCTATATGCAACCAGAAGGAAACTACTGGGTCCTGTGTAATCCTCACATGTGTCATGTTTCAGTCCATTGTGGCAGCCACTTGCTTGTTCTTTGGTAGTTTATGATACTCTCAATATTGTTTACTAGTACCACCATTTAATGCATCTACTACTCTTATTCGGTGTCCAATTTTGATATGCATATGAGCCAATTAAAAATGCCATGGTTTGGGTCAGGAACATTTTAGTTCCCAACAGAATATCTTTGATTGGCACTAATCTCTGAAACTGAATTTCTCTGATAATGACTAGAAGTATAATTTTTGAGGCTGTGACTTCTTTTTTCACCTTTTGTAGTATTTGGTGTTTATATTCAGTGGAACACTTCTTCGGGGAATATCAGCTTAAAATACATAGTGACTCTTTTTAGTGGTTTGTACTGCAGTCAATTTTATCTGAGATTAGGATTGCAACCCCTGCTTTTTTTTTTTAATTTCTCTTTGCTTGCTATGTCTTTCTCTAGCCTTTGATTATCAGCCTATTTTTATCTGTAGACTTGAGATGTGCCTCCTGTAGGCAACAGATTGATGGGTTGTGGTTTCTAAGGCAGTCTGCTAGCCTCAGTCGTTTAATGTCTGAGTTCTGTACTTTGATATTCAGGGTTAAAATCTCCATCTGTGGACTCTGTGATGCCATTTTATTCCTTTTGTGCTCAGTGTTTTCCTACCTCACTTTTTTATCAGTGGTGTGTGTGTGTGTGTTTGTGTGTGTGTGAGAGAGAGAGAGAGAGAGAGAGAGAGAGAGAGAGATTCCTCACTTCTTTCCACTCTTAAACCAATACTATCTTGGTTTTTTTTTTACTTTTTTGTCCTCTGGGTGGGGTTGTTCTATATGTCAGTCTCTTATGTATGCTTGGTGAGTGCTATTCTTCTGCCTATACTGGGATAGCAAGTATATTTTATAGGGCTGTGTTTCTTTTAATGTATTTGAGTTTTCCCTTGTCTGGGAAGACTCTTATTTATCTATCTTGATAGATAATTTGGCTAAGTACAGTATTCATCGATTTTTGCTATTTTCCTTCAATTTTTGGAATATGTTATTCCACTCTATCTTCTCTTCTTCACAGTGTCTACTGATAGGTTTAAGCATATTCTTATTTTGGAAATGCTATAAGTGATTTCTTGTTTTTCTCTTGCTGCTCTCATGATTTTCACCTTTTCCTCAAAGTTGGGTAGTTTAAATATTATGTGCCTTGGTGACTGCTTATTGGCAGTCAGTCTAGCTGGTGTTCTTTCAGTCTCTTGATTGTTGCTAGTTTTCATTCATTAAGCTGAGGAAGTTTTCCTCCAAGAATTCTGTGACTACTGCTGCAGATTACTTCTTCGTTAAGGCTTCCTCTGGTGATCCAATTATTTGGATGTTGGTCCTCTTCTTAGGATCAGACATAGCTTTTAGGTTTTCTTTCACACTTTTGAGGATCATATTAGATTTTTGTTCACATTTGTTAAAGTCTGCTTGTCTATTCTCTGGGTCAGTGGTGTGGTTCTCAACCCCCTTTAGCTGATTTGTGAAGTCTGTGAGTCTGCTACTGGTTTTTGTTATCTCATCCTAAGCTCTTATATTTCTCATTATCTTAATGTTTCCCTCATATTTTGTATGACTCCAAGCAGCATTCTTAAAATTTCTTTCTGTGACAGATTAAGGTCTGCTTTTTCTATACACAGTATTAGGTTCAGGACATCTTCTGCTGTTGCCTTTTGTTTCTCCTTTTTCTCCCCATTTAAGTCATTGGGACTGATTGCTGTTTGTGTTGCATGGATTTAGAGGAGCCAGTAGCCATTTTCCAGGAATTTGAAAAGCACTGGCTCCCTCTGGGAGACTTGTAGAAGTGCTTCTTTAAAAACTGTCTGTAACTAATTTCACTATGGAATTGACCTACCACTTTATTCTCCTGTGATTTTGCAGAGACTCTCTGTTACTCAGTCATTATCTTTCTGGAAGATCCCTTTTGCTTTCTTTCCTGGAAATCCACTTAATTCTTAACTGTTTGATTCTTAAATTTGTAGAATTATGGTTACAAGGAGAGCTAAGTTTGAAAGAACAGTTTTCCTTTGCATTATTTGTGAATAATAGTTTTATCTTTTGAAATTCATCAACATCTGATAAAATTTTAAATGTGTCAAATGCAAATCTTTTAAGTAAACAGCAATTTTATTTTCTTTTTCTTCACAATCTCTTAAACTGTCTTTAAGTTTTATAAAACTTAAAGGGGAGAAATTTTGTTTTATAATTAGGTTTTCTATTATCATTCAATTTGCATTGGTTGTCATCAATATTTTAATTTTTTTCTAGGAAGTAACAGTAAGTTAGTTAGTTGGTGACATTTCAGAAAGTCTATCTCAAACTATAGCTTTACAATATATGGTGTTATAAATACTTGCTTTTTTCCAAATCTTATGAGTCTTTTAGGTAGAAAGCAACTAGATAAGGTAGTTATTAGTTGACTTAATTTGTAACACTCATTACTCTTGGATGAGATGCATATGCTAACTATGAACAAAATAAAACCTTGTGGGTTTGAAAGCATGTATATTTCTCCTAAAGAAGTTTTTAAAGAATTATTTTGCCCTCCATGTCCTGTACTTAATTTGGGATATAGAAAATATGTGCATTTATTTGGTAATTATGATGCCTTATTTCAACTTAGTATGTGTCTAAATTGGAACCTTGAAATTAATGTTCTAGATATATCTGCACTGTAAAATTAAGTAAAGAAAAATTTTTTTCTCTAAATATACCATTAATCATCTTTAGATTTATATATCATTCTGTACATATACACAAGTATAAGGATAAATAACTATAAAATCATTTTATTGTTGTTTGGTGTTCTTGGTTTGGTTATGTCTCATAGAAACCTTATGTACAACAGAATAAACTGTCTCATTCTGTGCTATTCTTACAGCTATTATTATGTCAAAACCCATATTGCAGCTACATTTCTTGCCGTGTCTTCATTCTTCCTCTTTTTTTTTTTTAATCACTACCAGTGATTCTCAACTTTCCTAACGCCATGACCCTTAATACAGTTCCTCACATTGTGGTGATCCCCCAACCATAAAATTTTCACTGCAATTTCATAACTGTAATTTTGCTACTATTATAAATCAGATGACTCCTGTGAAAGGGTCATTCAACCCTTAAAGTGGTCATGACTCACAGGTTGAGAATCACTGGTCTAATGTATGTGCCTATAATTTTATGTTCCTATATATCTTTACATGATGTTCCTTTTCAGACTAGTCTTTCCTGATAACTTGTCTGAAATATGCTCTCATTTTTAAGGGGTCATTCTAGTTCTGTGTCTTTCAAGTTAAATTTCTTTGTTTCTTTGGCAATCCCTAGTACTTGCAATGTTCTTCATCAGCACCATAATTCACAGGCATTGATTTTTTTCATCTTCATTTCCCAATATTCAAATGTATATGGATGATTGAAAGTAATATGGGTTGGATCATGCATACTTGTATTCAAAGTGACATCCTTATTTTTTTTAATACTTTAAAGAGTTTTTGTACAGCCATTTTGTCCAATGCCATAGATTATTCGATTTCTTGACTGGTGCTTCTTTGAACATCTTGCTCCTTTTGTGCTCCATCGGAAATTTTATAAAGCATAAAATAGTAATAGATGAAGATATGATTTCTCAACATATCCTTCATCTAGGTGTATACACTTTGGAAGACAGTATTTCTATTTCTTCATCCCCTCTCTGAATAATTCTGTGTTCTTTGATTTACACCACTTCTAAATGGCAATTTTAGCATCTTCGGGGGGATGAATCATCTTCCATTTCTGTGTTCTTTGAATTTTCTGAACAGAAAGTAGTCTGAAAGAGGCTCAGTAATCTAAGGTTGATGAGGAAAAGTATCTCAGGAAAGTTATCATAATATACACTTAGTACTCTTGAAAAATGAGCTGCTGCACTGTTATGATAGGGGGAGATGATTATTTCACACACATTTCCTTGCCTTTCCCCCCCACCCCCCCAATGCGATGTTCACTGTTCTTAAAACTCATTCGGTCACCCACCATGATCATCCTGTTTCTTGTAAGTAACTTAAGATCTTTTTTTGCCCCCACCAGCCAAGATGATCTTTTTAGGATTCCCCCAGTCACCATAACTTTTTGAGATAATTCACTGGGAAGCCTCTGTGCTGAGTGGATCTTCTTTATTTGTTTTTTAACCTACCCTGAGACTGACAAGTCAGAGAATTTGTTTGCAGCTCTACGTTGATTGCAGAAACATCTTTAAGTATAGTTGTTTGGAATAAGTGCATGTATGTATGAACTTGCACTCTAAAAGCAATGCTTTTTTAAAAAATCACACTAATAAATTCAATTCCCTCTGCCTTGTGTATTCTTTCTTTCTCTACCCCCCCTCATTTACAGATGTGCAGATAAAGGTATGCACTGTGTCACTGTCATGGAAAGCTGGACCTTTCTCCTTTGCAACAAATGATGTAGTTCCATGATCAAGCATCTGATTAAATTGTGAAGTGTTAAGTGAAAGACATTTAAAATTCCAACTTTTCAACATTGAAAACTAAAGAGAATCTATTTTTGTGAGAAATGACAAAATGCTCAAATTGTAATGGACAAATTGCAGCTCACTTTAGATGCTTACTTTTGATCATTTTGATTAGACCATGACTTTGGAACAATCTGCTTGCTTTCATAGTTTGCAATGCATAATGAATTGATGGATTCAGCATTTTATTGCCTATCTATCTACATGGTTTATTGTTATAAATTATCACAAAGCAGGTGATTTAAAATAACAGAGACTTATTCTCATGCAATTCTGCAGTCCAGAGGTCAAAATCAAACTGTTAGCATTATGATTTCCTTCTACAATCTGGAAATGAACCAGTCTCAGGCCTCTCTCCTAATTCTGGTGGTGGCAAGCCTTCCTAAACAAGTAATGGCATGGCTGCAGTTTCTGCTTCTGTTCATCCATAGTCAACTTTTCTGTGCCTTTGTGTTCCTTCTGTTCTATAATACAAACATCTGGCAGTGATGTGAAAATTCACCCGAGTCCAATGCAATATCATCCTGAGATACCTTTTTGAAATATCAATCACAGATTCTGGTTGAAAATATCTTTTTATGGCCATAATTGTGCATACTATACCTTCCACCTTTCTCTCTCCTCTGTAACATCCTCTCACACACTCTCTCATTCTTCCTTTTGTTCTTTGTCTTTTCAGAAACTTTTCATATATGAGAACTGTATTTATCTTGCCAAATTTTGCTTAGTAGTAATGAAATCAAACGAATGTATCCAAAGTCCATTTGTCTTTTCTGCTCTAGTTCAAACATAGATAATTGAACTTTTGCCCCTTAGGTCACCTTTTGAGACAGTAAAAATCTTACTGTTCTATTTGTTGCATTTATTAATATCCAATTTAAACTGGTAATTTTATTTTGACTTATTTCCAATGTACCTTAAAGGAACCTTGTTCATAAATGTTCTAACCTATATATCCATGTCCATAAAACTAGTTTTCATTATATAGTGCCCTTTAAATTTCATTGGCAATCGAATTAAATGGTTCTTCATAGATCTCTTAATGTGGTTTTTCTAATTCAAAATATGTGTTTACCAGATATGATTTAGCAACTTCTCTGGGAAAGCGACAAACTAATTTACCTGATTGCATTTTTTTGCCAAAGATGCTACTCAGAGCAAATACTTAATAAACAGTAAAGTATGTGTTGCTTGATTCCGTGGAATATGTCCTGAATCTTGACAATTCTATCTATAGAATAGCAATATGCTGCCCAGTCCTTCACCTTACTAATGAACATTGGTATGTTTCAGCACATTGTTGCAAATATTGTGCCAATTATTTCATGAAAGTGTCCTTATTTTCATTGATCCTCTACTTTACCAAATATGAAATCAATTTCTAGTGGTGATTACTTCCTGATGGATGTGTCTAAAGTAAGACAGTCAATGTTATTCATTACACTGACTTCTAAGCAGCATTCTTCAAAAGTTATACTTAACATACTCTGTAAGCAGCATTCTGATGAAAACATTTTTCAAGGATTTTCCCAATAAAAATACATCACTTGGTTTGTTTATCACTGTAATCTTGAACATTGGATGTGATACAAATAGAGTAAAATTCTCGACAATTTTGATAAATGACAATTTGTACCCCTTGTGTACTCTATCTATAGCTATATCATGTTTATATGGAAATACTACAAAAGTAACATATTGTCTTGTCTTTAAAGTATGTTACAGTTTGTCTACATTAGACTAATTTCTGTGGCACATAGCCTTTAGCTGTGAAGTTTCTAAGGTCCATGGATCAATAGGTGAAATTAGGACTGCTTTTTATAAAAGAATTCATATCAAATACTATAGGATTATAAACACAGTGTTCAAGATACTCCAGGATACTATTACTTGAATTTGAAGGCCAGTTAAATAACTTACTTTATATTTAATTAGACAATTGTGTTCTCATTCTCTTGATTCTTTTAACCACCCAAATAAGAGAGAACAGTGTACTGTTTTGTTCGACTATTTTTCAAACATGAGAATTCACTAAGATAAAATTATGTAAGTCAAATGTTTCTCCCTAAATTGATATTTGTGGCCCACTGAAAGGAAGTACTATTGGGATTAGCTATGGAATGTGGAGTATATGCTACTTCTTAGATATTATGATCTCTAAAAAGAATAAGGGAAGAGGATGTATTCTGGAGATAAACCACAAGTGTATACTGCATTGGCTACTCAATTATTTGTCCAATCAGAATATAGTGCATCTATAAAATTCATGCGCTAGTCAAGTGGCTACACTAACCATATCCAACTTTGCATTCAATTTGAGATTACATAGGTTTTATTTGTTTTAGGTGTTACAACCAACATGATTTTTACTTGAGTTTTCAACCAAGGAGGCTGCTGAATTCTCCTTTCTTACTTATTTTTACCCTACAGGTAAACAGATCTGCTTGTTGGCCTTTGAGGTTCTCCCTTTCCATTTAAGGGAATGCATATTATCATTCATAAAATCCACTGATGTGTGAAAATTATCTTCCTTTATGTTTTCCCTGACAAATTTTCATATTTGATGTAGCGTTTTAATTCAAGCTACTTTTATTTTCTCAAATGCATTTTCTAGGGAAATGCATAAAACTTTCAGATTTATAAGATTGTGTATTTAAGAAGGCCTTTTAAGTAAAAATAGGAATGCACTCTTTTGAAAGTTACATGAAATTGTGGTCTGAAATGTAGTGTTTCTTATCTTTAATAATTCTCTAACTATGTTGAAAATGGAATACTTTGGTTAATTTTTATCATTCCAAAGTAGGAAAAATGAATGAAATATATATTTTTTTCTTTAAAAAGCAAAACTTGTCCATAGTTTGTTTTTTAACTGCCTTTTCATTTTGAAAAAAAGTGACATTTTTTGCTAGGCAATCTCATTAACTTATCAATACTAATTCTGTATATTATGACACTTAGATGTGCATTATAACAAGAATTCCATTTCTCCACTTAAAAAGTATTCCTGTACCGTGTTATTTTTGCTAAGTGCTTACTTTCTGATTGGAATAATAGGATGCAAAACAAGATATGCATGGTTGAATCCTACACAAGGATGTTACAAAATAGGCTACTCAAAGGGACTACTTTTAATGATTAGCCCCCAAGGGCTGTATATTCACCAGGCTCTGAATCCATAAATTTGTATGTCTTGTATTGAATACCTTTTCTATTTAGCAATATACACTCTGCAGATTAAAATCTAATTAGGGTAAAAATACTCATGGGATATTATATATGAAACTTTCATAGTAGAGACTTTACCTGTTTTTGATTTTCCACTTATTACATTCTTATATCGGATAAGAGTAAAATTTAAAGCACAGCACACAATCTAGTGGAAACACCAAACAAAACCTGAGATTCTGGAACAGGGGTCCTCAAGCTTGTTAAACAGGTGTCCAGTTTACTAACCCTCAGACTGGTAGGATCAGACTATAGTTTAACAAAAACTATGAACAAATTCCTGTGGACACTGCACAAATCTTATTTTGAAGTAAAAAAGCAAAACGGGAAGAAATACAATATTTAAAAGGAAGAACAAGTAAAGTTAAATCAACAAAGTTACGGGCCTGCTTTTGGCTAATGATATGATCAATGTCCGGTTCCATATTTGGCACTACTAATGGTAACACGTAATGCAAGTGTGCATAAGTTAGTCTAGATCAAGTTGGCGATTTCAGATGTTTCATTCTGGAAAAAGTCTGTTCACAGACACATGTGCTGCCAAAGATGGTTGTCATTTTGAGTGCATGGTTCCTGAGATTAGGACATACCTCAGAGGGGAGAGATGCATAGAAATTAGGAAGGCTGTTTGACTTGAATGCATTCTTTCAGAGAGTCACAATTCAACAGTTCAGCCAGTTCCATTTGTTAAACTGTATTCACATTTTCAATGTCAATAGAAAATTAGTTAAGGAAAAGCTGTATGTCCTGTTCATGGAGATGAAGCTCTTTAAATCTAAATTGGAACTCCTTTTGCAACTCTCCAGTGAATCCACACATGTTATGTTTGGGAATGCAACCAATGGCTTTTCCACTAACAGATTTTGAGTTATGAGGAGATGGCAGAAATTTTCCTCCTTCACTTATTTGATGAGGAGGCCTAATTTACTTCACACACTTTCACATGTGATTGCTTATCACAGATGAGCTTCCCCTTTCATTGAAGTTGCACACTGAAACTGTTGAGTAGCTCTGTGACATCTGTCAGACAGGCAAGATGCCATTTCCATTCTGCATCATTGAGCTCTGGTACCTCTGTTTTTTGAAAGTGGAAAAGCTGTGATCTGTGGAAGAAAGTCATAGAAATGTTTCAAAACTCTCCCTTGACCCAGCCAACGAACTTCTGTGTGGAACGGAACACCTTCATGGGCAACATTTAGCTCAGACAGAAATTCCTGAAATTGTCTGTGATTTAGTGCATTATCTTTAATGAAGTTAACACAAGATACCACAATTTTAATAACAGAGTCCCACTTCAGTGATTTACTACACAATGCTTGTTTGTGGATGAGGTATGGGTATGGGATGAGAATTGTTATGTTTATCCATCTCTTAGTTAATGTGAGCAATTATTCCTTTTTTGGACTCCACCATCCTAGGAACACCTTCAGTTATCACACTGCCTAGTTTAACCCAGTCCAGCTCTGAACCATTCACAATTTGGCAAGACTTTTCATAGATATCCTTTTCTGAAGCTGTTCCTTTGATGCTTTACAGTGCAGCAAACTCTTCTGTGACTTCAAAATAATCATTCTCAAAATTGAGAAGTTGTGCAGAATCATGAACATCATTACTTTTTTTTGTGGTTTGTTTTTGTTTCTAAATTAAAAATCATTTCACTGGGGGCTTGTGCATTGTTTTTCACAATACATAAATAAACAAACTGTGCCAAACACCTTGACATGTTCATTGCTGTCATCATTCTCCAAACATCTGCCTTTCCCACCTTGAGCCCTTGATTTGGCTTTTCTATCCTTTCCCCTCTTCCCCTGCTCTCCCTTCCCTACCAGCCCTCAATACTTTATAAATTATTATTGTTCTGTCATATCTTACACTGCCCGACCTCTCCCTCAACCCACTCCTTTGATTCCTGTCCTTCCAATAGGCGCTTATGTGTATATCCTTGCAATTTGTTCCATCTCTCTACCCCACCTTCTCTCCACCCATCCAGCCGCTCCAATCTCACCACTGGCTGAAGGGGTTCATCTGTCTTGGTTTTCTCATATCTCCAGCTCCCATTTTTACTAGTGTACCTTCTCTATTCCATCTGGATTTATAGGGTAGGGTTGGGATCATGGTACTTGGGGGGAGGAAGACTTCAGAAACTAGAAGAAACTTGTATGCATCATCACTGCCCAGCTGCCCCTTGACTGGTCTGTCTCCTCCCCATAAAAGACTGATCTGTCTGACTCCCCTGTAAATGAATGACCAATTACCCACCAGTGGGCCTTAGGTCCCCACCCTGCTCTCCCCCTCGTTTGTAATGATGTGATTCTTGTTCTATGATGCTCAAGACCTGCTCCCTTCAGCCCCTCTTGATCACACAGTCTGGTGTGCTTCTTCCATGTGGATTTTGCTATTTCTGTGCTAAATAGCAACTCGTTTATTTTCAAGTCTTTGAGACTCCAGACAATCAATCATTTGGTAGCTGGTCACCATCATTTCTTCTACTCTGTTTGCCTCCGTATCCATTTGTCTTCAACAATCGTGTCAGGAGTCAATTGGTCCATTGATTTTGATTTTTGTTCTTTGATGCCTGATACCTGATTGTTTCAGCACTTTCTCCCCCCAACTATCAGGCAAGTGATCTTCTTTTATGGTGGGTTTTGTTGCTCCTGAGCTAGATGACTGCTTGTTTATGCTCAAGCCGTTAAGACCCCAGAAGCTATATCTTTTAATAGCTGGGCACCATCAGCTTTCTTCATCACTCTTGCTCATGCATCCACATGCCCTCAGTGAGCACCTTGGGGATGTGTGCACACAGTGATATGTGTCTCCCCCCCACCCCACGTTTGATGTCTGTTGCCTAGACCTTTCACCCCCTTGTCGCCACTCTGGTTGTTGTGCTTCTTCTGTGTGGGTGTGGTCTCTTCTCAAGTAAATGATCTATTGTTTATCTTCCGGTTTTCAAGACTCCAGAAGATATATCCTTTGGTAGCTGGGCACCATCAGCTTTCTTCACCACATTTGCTTATGCACCCATTTTAATTCAGTGATCGTGTTGGGCCAGTGAGCCTCATGGCATACCAAATTCATAGAAAAAAGTGTTCTAGCATTGAGGGAGCACCTAGGTGAGGGTCCAAGGTCCATTTGCTACCCTAGTAATTGACCTATAGATATGTTCTTAAATGTATTCCTTCCTTATAATAGATAATTGTATTTATGTATGGCATGCCTATGTTTCGACCTCTACAAGTGCCATTTGCCTTCTAGCATTTTCCTCTATTTCCTTCCATCTTCCTCCTGTCCCACCATCATGCTCCACCTTCATTGGCATTTCAGTGCTTCCTCACAGATTCATTGTCCTTGCTTAATCCCTACCCTTCCTTCCATAGATTCTGGACCATTTCTTTCTCCCCTCCCACCCCCCCACACCCCTCCCCTGTCCACAAGCCTGTCCATGCCTCCTTCTCCTCCCTTCTCCCGTACCCCCCAGGAAGCATTGGACCTGTCATTCTTTGCTCCTGACTCTGTCCAGGAGTACACCCTTCTTGATTCAGTTGAGGGGTCAGTCTGCAATGCTTCCCCATCGTGTTTCTCCTGAAGTGTTCTGTGTCGCTGTCTGCTTCAGTAGGGAGCCAGTGTGGCCTGTCCTATTGTTGCTTGCCCAGTCCTTTCTGTGACTCATTAGGTCTCCAGTGGGGTATAGTCCTCTGAGCATCATATGTCGGCGTGGGTACTGGACCAGCTCTCTTCCTCTTCCTCCCTTCTTGTTTTAGTCCCTGTGGGTGTGGCATGCTGGCCCCACCCCCAACATGTCTCTGCCATGCCCACTTCTAGGGATGAGGCCAGTCTGACTCTGGTTGCGTCCGGCTCTGTAGCTCCCTTTTATCTCCCTATCTCCCCCATCCCCTCATCCTTCTTCCATTACTGTGTTGCACCCGGAACATACTTCCCTGGGTTTGTTCCTCACTCGTACATCTTGAACCAACTGTTATGGTATAGGAATCTTCTCTAATAACCACTGTACTGTTTCTACTTACCTTAGAGGGCTCATGCAATGCTTATCCTTTTGTGATTGACTGACTTTGCTTAGCATAACTTCCTCTAGTTCTTCCCATGCAGAGATGTCATGTGCTCCTCAAGACTTTTGAGTGAGGCATAGGAGTACTATGATCTATTCATCTACTGATGGAAATTTAGATTGCTTCCAACTCTTTGTGATTGTGAATTTTGCTGCAATAAACATTGGCATGTATACCACTGGCTGTGGTTTATTTCTTGCCTCTTCTTGGTGTCTACCCAATAGCAGGATAGCTGGATCATAGTGTAGCTCAACTTCCATTTTCATTACATATCACCAGACTGCTTTCCAAAAGCGGCTGTACATCTCTACATGACCACCAGCAATGTAAAAGTGCTCCTATTTCACCACATCCCCCCAACACTTGTTGCGCTCTGATTTTCTGATCTGGACTAGCCTCAAAAGTGTTAGATGGTATCTCATGGTTGTTTTGATCTGCATTTCTCTGATGGCTAATCATCGGGATCATTTTCTCATATGTTTATTGGCCATATGGCTCTCCTCTCTAGTGAAACTTCTTTTCAGTTCTTTTTCCCATTTCTTCAAAGGATTATCTGTTTTCATCTTCTTGCAGGAGACGAAGGTATTGTATTTTTATAATAAGCCCTTTGTCTGTTGTACTGTTGCTGAAAATCCTCTCCCAGTCAGTAGGCTGCATGGCTATCCTCTTGGTAAAGTCCTTTGATGCACACATGTGTTTTCTTTGAAGTAAACCCCATTTGTCAATTTCAGGTTCCCCTCCATGTGTACCCTGACCTATTGTATCTAGCTTTTGTATTCCCTGGGTCAAGGTTCTTAGATTTTCCCCATTCTCTTGCTAATGGTCCTGATGATTTGTGGTTTTACTTCCAGGTCCAGGATCCATCTTGAGTATGTTCTTGTGCAAGGAGTGAGGTAGAGATCCTGTTTCATTTTTCTACATGTGGATTTCCATGGTCTCCAGCACAATTTGTTAAATAGGGATCGCTCTCCCACTTGATGCTTTTGGGGCTCTTGTTGAAAATCAGTTGTCTATGTGCTGATGGTTTTATTTCTGGGTTTTCTATTCTTTTTCCATTGATCTGTGTGTCTGTCATTATGCTAGCACCATGCTCTTTTGATCACTGCGGCTTGGTAGTAAGTGTGAAAGTCAGGTAAAGCCAGCCTTTTTACTGTGTTCTTCTCCTTCAGGTAATCCCTGCTAATTCTGGGCTTTTTCCCTCTCCATATGAAGTTGGTGATCAGTTTTTCCAGTTCTCTGAAGAAGGTCATTGGTATTTGGATTAGGATAGCATTAAACTTATAGAGTGTCCTGGGTAGGATAGACATCTTTACTATATTTAGTCTCCCAATCCATGAGCATGGGATATTACTCCATTTGTGGAGGTCACTTTTCGTGTCCTGTAGTAGGGCTTTGTAGTTTTCCTTGTATAGGTCTTTTGTTTTTTTGGTTAGACATATCCCTAAATACTTCAATTTGTTCTTGGTTATCGTGAATGGTACTGCCATCTTAATCTCCTCTTCCGTGGTTTTGTCAGATGTGTAAAGCAGACCAATTGATTCCTGTTTGTTGATCTTGGATCCTGCCACTCTTCCATATTCTTCTATCATTGTTAGTACCCCGGTTGTGGAGCTCTTGGGATTTGCAATATAAAGGATCATGTCGTGAGCAAATAATGATAATTTGACTTCCTCATCTCCCATTTGGATACCTTGGATGTCTTTCTGCAGTCTTATGTTATTTGCAAAGACCTCTAGTACAATATTGAATAGTAATGGGGATAAGTCTAATCCCTTCTTCAGTGGGATTGACATAGTTTTCTCTCCATTGGCTATTATGTTAGCTGTTCGCTTCTCATAGATTGCTTGTATTAACTTGAGGAACTGTCCTTCTATTCCTATCTGTCTGAGCGTCTTAATTAAGAAAGGGTGCTGGATGTTGTCATATGCTTTCTCTGCATCTATAGAAATTATCATGGTTCTTGTCCTTCATCTTATCAATATGATGTAGAATATTGCTGGATTTATGCATGTTAAGCCATCCCTGCATCCCTAGGATGAATCTTACCTGATTTTGGTAGATTATGCTTTTTAAATATTTTTGTATCCTATTGGCCAATATTTTGTTGAAGATTTTTGCATCTAGAATATTATTATTTTAATCGAGTGGCTAGCAAATATAGGAAAGTTTTTGAGGACTTTTGCAAATGCTGATGCAAATTCTCTCCCATTTATTCAATTCTTCCTGTAATTGTAGGTCCTGAAAGACTCACTGTACTAAATAAATCAACCTTTTCTGGACACATCTCTTTGGCAATAGAAAGAAGGCATTTTTTTTTAACAAATTCTCCCTCCACGAATGGACTGCCAGTGCACGCTATTAGCTTGGCAACTTTAAAACTTGCTAGCAGTGATGAAATATTTAGCTGCTTCTGCTCCACAAAAGTATTTTGCTGAGTTGTAAATGCATTTTTCAGTTTTAATATTTTATCTTTTCTCACTTCCCTGACCAAACAATCATATTTATCTTTATGTTGAGTTTGATAGGGTCAATGCAAATTGTATTCTTTGAACACAGACTCTATATTCTGGTATATCAAACACACAGCTCTTTCCTTGTACTGCATGAAAAAGTAATCATAAGTCCACTGTTATTTGAATATCCTACACTCTGAGTTAATTTTTTGTCTTTCTTGATATCGTTGTTTCCTAGGGATTCCATATTGTTATTAGTAGCACACACATGCACACACTGCTACAAAAACAATATACCAGCAATAATTTTTCCCGCACAGAGACATATAGACTGCACTACCCATCAATGCAGTCTAATCAGGGCCCATTAATGCAGCCTTGCCAGTCCACATCATTTCAGCCTCACCAGTGCCCATATTGGTGGAACTTCACTTTTATCTCAAACTCACACAGGTGTGGTTCGGGAACCCGCAGCATTACAATGTCAGTTCCTCCATCACCTATCCAGTTCACACTACCCTGTGCAAACCGCACTGGGAACTGGCACAGGAATCTGATGGCATGGGTCTTCTCACCCATGCCATCAGATTCCGCTGTAGGATAAAAGAAGACATGTATGCCTTTTTCTTGTCAATCTAATGCGAGTTCTACCATACACACATATGACTGAACTCGCACTGCTCAGAGATTGCAACAGTGTGAACCAGGGTTTACATAGCACACAACATACAACATCATACACAACTGAATAGCAATCAGAATAAGAATATACTTACTGTCAACTAAATTGGGTTTCCTACTCCTCTGCTGTCTTTAGAACCGGATTAAGTCCCCTTGGGGACCTAGACAGATAACCAGTTTGGGGCCTCCATGCAATATCACTGAGCACTGACCATTTGCATTAACACTGACCTCTGACAGTTTGCATTACCTCTGAGCACTGACCATTTGCATTAACACTGAACACTTACAATTATCATTACCACTGAGCACTGACCATTGTCATTACCTCTGAGCACTGACCATTTGCATTAGCACTTAGTGCTATTTGCATTATTACTTGGGGGCAACCCTCTAGAAACCACCCTAACCAACTAACCAGTTTAAAAATAAGGTTCTCCTAATTAAAAAAAAAAAGTGCCCCTATCTGCAAAAAAAAAAAAAAAATTCTTCTTAGCTTCAGGAAAGGCTCACCTTAACTGCAAGAAATGACCCAACTAACTGCAAAATAAAAAAAAAATTGACCTCCAAGCTTCAAAAAAAATAATAATAATAATCCTAACTTGTTCTTACTTTTGTCCTCAGGCAGCAGCAGGCTCTGCTCACATAAATCCATGACTCATCTGATCACACCCGAGACTGAGAGGAGGAGTAGAGAGGCAGAGAGAGAGAAAGGAGACGAGTGGAAGAGTGCGGTGCGTATTCCACACAAGTGAACTGCAGCCTGGGAAAAGTCACCTTCTAAGCAGGACAGGCAACAGCAGCAAAGCCACCTGGAGCTTTGGATAAATGGCCTCAGCGGGCAGATACTCTGGAATGTGTTGCTATTAACAAAATACCATAGACCATTTGAACAATCATTGGGAGTCAGTTATCTGTGTTTTTGAGTTGCATCTCAGTACCAGTTCTATAGGACCAAGTAAAATCATCCCAGAGTTAATCCAAGGTTAAAATCTTAATGGAAATAAATCCCATCCCACCCCCCTTTTCCCTCATGGAGCCTCTGGTGGGTTAGAACCATACATATTTTGGTTCACAGCTGAGTAGAACCTGAGTAACTTTATGTGTCTGTAGGCCCGTTAACTGTGTTGTTATTGTTAGGTTCCATTCTGATGATTCCATCTCACGGAGACACTACACTAGAAAGAAAGACAACCTAGCATTGCACCACCCTCATAATTATTGACTGTCAATGATGTCATTGAGGGATTATCTCTATTCATTAATATTCTACTTTACCAAGCATGGTAAACTTCGCCTGGAACCAGTTCCTTCTGATAATATATGACAAAAGATCCTGCCATCCTCATGTCTTAGGAAAATTATGGCTATATTTCTTCCAAAGCAAATTGTTCATTCTTCTGGAAGTACATGGCAACTTCAATATTCTTTGCCAACTCTGTAATTTAAATACATCAGTTTTTCTTTGTGATTTTTCTCCTTGTCCAGTCCCACATGTATATGAGACAACTGAAAATACCACGTCTGGTGCACCTCAGTTCTCAGAATGATGTCTTTTTTTAATTTAAAGAGGTATTTTTTGCTGTAGCTCTGCCAAGTGCAATACTTCATTTGATTTCTTGGCTGCTGCTTCTGGATCATGGACTATGGGTGCAAGTATAATAAAATCCTTGACAACTTTAATCTTTTCTCAGTTTATCATGATGCTGCTTTGAGCCCAAGTGTTAAGGATTTATGTTTCCTTTTCACTAACGTGTGATTCATACTGAAGGTTGTAGTTTTTGAACTTCATAAATAAGTGCTTTAAGTTCTCTTCACTTTCAATAAGCAAGGTTATCATCTACATAACACATGGTGTTAAGTTTTTTTCAATCCTGATGGTATGTTTTCCATTGTATACAGAGTTTTAATTATGGTAAAAGCATAAAACACTGACACATATCTTCCTAATTTTTTTTTTTTTTGGCATCACTGCTCTCCAGCGGTGGGAGTAGGAGGCCCAGCCCCACTGCTGGAATTAAACCTCCGTCCCAGTGGGCCGCAGTCCTGCGCACAACCACTACGCCACCGGGGCTCAGCCATCTTCCTGATTTTACACTATTCCGTATCCCTCGTTCAAACAAATACCTCTTGGTTGATTTACAGGACCCTTATGAACACAACTAAGTGTTCTGAATTTCCTTTTTTAGCATTATGATTCTTAATTTGTTATGATCCATACAATTCAATGACTGCATAGCTAATAAAACAGAAGTCGATCTCATTCTGCCTTCAGGCAAGGTCCATTTGAACATGACAGTCTTAATTTCATGTTCTCTTATGTATTTGGCTTGAATTCCTTGCCACTCTCTGCCAATACACTGTTTCAACCATCTTTTTATTGTTTTCCTAAACATTTTACTTCTGTATTAAACTAATAATAGTTGATGATTTCTGCATTCTTTTGGGTTACATTTTTAGGAAGAAGGAACTAACATAAATCTCTTCAAGTCAGTTGGACAGGTCTTTCTTGTTTCTTGGCATAGAGCAGTGGTTCTCAACCTGTAGGCTGTGTCCCCTTTCACAGGTCTCACTTAAGATAAAGTCACCTGATTTTAAAAGGTCGTGAAATTTCTCACAAGTATTTGTTAAATTGTATTTCACATATAAAATGGCTTTCAAAGTCTCAAAATTTAATTGAGATTTTTCTGATGTCCACACTTTATTATAGAAAAAACACATTGAGTCACAGCATTAGTTCCTGGTAAGGCCAGCACATATCCCACAATTTTTAGTGCATTATTGTATAGAACATGGTTTGTTTCAAAATGATAAAATATTTCTATTTGTCACTATTGTGATTTTTGCTGATGCCCAAGATTTAACCTTTCTTTAATCAATATATATTTTAATAATGATACCTCATTAAAAAGACCACTTTCAGAAATATTACTATATGGGAAATTTTGAGCAATATGAGCAAATTATTTTTGCACATCATTCCAATTAAGTTCTTGTTTTAACGTATAACCCAATGAAAATGTTGGATATCATTGTAATGTACCGTTCACTCTTCTAAATAATCTATGCAGCTAATATAGTACTTTTAACGTGATTCATGATATCTGCACAATTTATTGCACCTTGTTCTTCCAGCTGGCTTATTCTATTACAGATAGTTAACAGAAGAAAATTATTTTCTAAGCGCACTTGACACTGAAATTTTAAATTATTTACTTCATTTGCTGCTTCAGTTACCAAGATTTTGTCATCTGCAGTTAGTTTTATAGCATTTTGAAAAAGAACTGCTTGATTGTGTACAAACTCTAGCCAAATTTTTGAAGATTCTTTTTTCAAAAAACTTCTAAAATTCTAGGACATATATCCTGTGATAGAAAGTAGGATTTCAAAGGGTCGTATATTTTCAGAATTCTTTTGACTGCTGGCAAAAGAGCTAACCAGCGTGTTTTACTGTATCCAAATATTATCTGATATTTGACTCCTGCAGTTTCACAAATTTCTTTAAGCATTTCAATGCGCACAGTGTATATGTAGAAATAAGAATATATTTTAATAACAACATTTTCCATATCTACAGGCAATAAGTCAGCAGTTGTTTGGCATTATGTATTATGTGTGCTGCACAGCCAATTTCAATTACTTTGATTAAGGTTTTTGTTTAATTTATAAAAAATATTATTTGTACTTCTCGCTTTTCTTCCAAAATTTGCGTTCATGTTGTCTGCACAATATGAAATCATTTTATGTTTTAAATTATTTTTTTTCCAAAATATTAATAATGGAACTGAAAAATTATTTCAGAAGTTTCACCAGGCAAAGAAACAAAATCTAAAATTCTAATTTTATTTCAGTTTCTGAATGAAAAAAATCTAATAATGGTTTGAAATAACTATATCCTTATGATTAGAATTAGATGTGTCAGAATATATGGATATAAAATTAATTTTTCTAGATTTTTGTT
Organism: Nesogale talazaci; assembly: GCA_004026705.1. Taxonomy (NCBI): domain Eukaryota; kingdom Metazoa; phylum Chordata; class Mammalia; order Afrosoricida; family Tenrecidae; genus Nesogale; species Nesogale talazaci. The sequence continues at coordinate 228,826 of PVJH01000341.1, forward strand.
TAATTCTGAAAATGCGTATGGGGAAAGCACATTACACACAATTGCCTTGGATTTTGTTCTCCCACAGGCAAGTTTTTTGCTGAATAACTTTTTAACAACTTGTGATGTACATAGATCTGAAGTACATAGATGTGATGTACATAGATCTGAAATAATTCCATATATCTGAAGGAATGATTGTGATTAATAGCATGAGAAGACCCAAGTCCTTCTGTTAATGCTAATTTATTTTCTTCATCCATAAATTGTTTTCTGAAAAAATTCAGTATTTTGGAGGAAGATGCAGCAGTATTTAAATATCTTTTATGTTTCTATGTCTCCAAGTGCTTTGAAATAACATTCTTCCTGCCATGACAAATAGAAGATTCACCATTACATTTCTCACATTTTACTATACAATCGCTTTTGTTTTTTAATAAAAGGAAATTCACTTCTTAGATCATAGTTCAATTTGCATCCTCTTTTCTTACTTACTATGTTAAAAGTCTAATAATTTTAAATTATATTATAAATTATTATATACATATTGCTTAAAACACAGTAAATAGGTATGTAGTTACATGAAGATATCTTGTTATTAGTTTATAAATTAAATTAATTTGATTGCTATAAAGTAACTATATTTTAAAAATTATTCTAATTTTAATCCTATATTTCTTTCTAAATAATAACAATATTAACTTGTATTATTTTTCCTCTGAATTTTCCATAACGTAAGTCATAAGTGTCACTTTCAAGGCCAGCGCTAGACTTTTTGCTGCCACTATAAAGTATAAATAATATGAGTACTGCCTGCTAAATTTAAGAAAATTTATGTATTTATGAAATAAATAAATAAATCACCTAAATTATCTGAATAGCTGATTTGTTAACATCACTCTTTTAACTAGCACTAGCATGCAGTACACTGTGTATTGTCTGAGAGACAGTTACAAAATGTTTTCGTTGTTGTCAATGCCCAAAATTGCCATTGTCCATTAAGTCCAAACAATGGTGGTTGAATTCTAACAACTGATCAATAATGCAAACTTTGGTAAGCATTCTCAATAATCAGTTCTTAGCAATTATCTGTTATTATGGAAGTTTGACATTATAAAATTAACAAAAATAATATAAAACTCAAGTCTGAGCCCTAGTGGCGTAGTGGTTGAGTGTGGAACTGTGGCCCATTGGCATGGTGGTTCAAATCCAGCAGAGGATCTCCAGGAGCAAGGCTGGGCATCTGCCATCACCACCAGAGGGTAGTGATGCACCCCAAAAAAACACCTCATATCCTGGCAAAATAGCATATGGCCGCCTAAATCCGTATAGTATATTCTCTTCCCATTTTCCTGCCATCCCCTAGCTTATAGTGCATTCTTTCCAACAATTTGGACTTTTATAAAATGCTACAGGAGGTATATCAAATTGTTAAAAATTAGGACTGTCCCACCAAGAGCGAGATGTCTGGTCACCTTAGTCTAAGACCATCAGAAATTTTCTGATGTAAATGTGCCTATATATGAGTAATCAGTTCGAAACTGTTACCCATGCTATACCATACTTCAAGACAAAATTTCACTTATTTGTAATTGGAAATAGATATTTCACAAAATATAATTACATATCAACTTTGTGTTTAAACACTATAATTTAATTATGTTCAATTTGTAACAGTGAAAATGCATCCTGCATATCAGATGTTCACCTTATGATTCATAACTTTAGCAAAGTTACAATTATGAAGTAGCAACGAAAATAATTTTATCATTGGTGGTCACCACAACATAAGGAATTGTATTTAAAGGGTTGCGGCATGAGGAAGGTTCATAACCACTGGCATAGAGGAATGAGGGCTTCCTGCACTGCATCATTTTGCTGAAACATTTTAATCTGCATTCCAGCTGTGTTAGTCCAGGTGGACTAGAGGAACAAATTTTATAGACACCCATATAGATATAAGGAAAATGTTTATATACAAGAGGAACAGGACACTGAGCCCAGTCCAGTTCAAAGTCATAAGTCCGATATTAACCCATATGCCCGAAATCAGTCTATAAAGTCTCCTTCCAACTCACAAAGTCATAGGTCAGTGGATGCAGAATCCCGACACTGGCAGGGGTCTCCTCATGGCTCCTCGCTTCCGGGGTTCAGAGTCCATCAACAGCGGAAGTTCCTCTAGCTTCTCGGACACTGCCATCTTGTCTTGTCCATTATTCATCGTCGCTGAGACTAACTCCCAACCACTGGGGAAGATAGCTTCTCATCTTCATGAGGGAAATATCATGAGATTTCCCAGAAGACTCAGGAGAAGGTCATGCCCACATAGAGACCTCATTGTCTACTCATTGGCGATCTCCAAATTAAAAGGCTAGACTCCAACTCTACATTTCAATCATAACATTAACATAAGTACATGCCACACCAGCAATTCCTGGAAGCTTGCTTCCACCCCCACCTCCCAAACCCTAATGTTTTAATGCAACTCTGACTGCTTATCTCAATACCATAAGTTCCTAAACAAAAGTAATGTTGCCAGTTCTTGGTAGCACTGTGACTCTGTGTATTTCTTCCATCTTCTATTGATGCTTACCCCATATTTCAATATTTGGAAATTTATTTTCACTTTTGTGAACATCATGATTATTCATATCACAAATTTACTTGTCATCTACTTCTTGTTAGGAAAGTTTAGGAAATATTTCACATAAAACTTTCCTGTAAAGGGACCTTATCCCTATCTTCTTAAGATAATTCAGTGTTCAGTATTAGATTTCACAACTACAACTTTAGTGAAGACATATATTCCTTAATTTTTTATGAGATCTCAATTCATAACAATTTCCTTTTCTACAAGAGAATTCCATCCTAGATTTTCTTCTCTTTCAATTTGAACTCCTCTCCAGGTTGGATTACACAGCTCTCATTTAAAAAAAAAGGTTGCCTCAAGCTCTTGTTGGCTCCTGACCTGTTATAAACTCATCCATTAAAAGTGCACAACTTAATGGTTTTTAGCATGTTACATATGTTGCATATCACCACTTACTAATTTTAGAATATGTTTATGCTTCCTGGGAGAAATCTGCAAGTATTAGCCTTCACTTCTCATTCCTTTTCCCTTTTAGCCTAGGATGATCTCAACTCTATTTTCTGGCTCTGTGGGTTTATATCTTCTGGACAGTTCAAATAAAAATAATCATATGTGGCTTTTTGTTCCTGGTGTCTTCTATTTAACATAATTTTTCAAGGTTCATTAATATTTTAATATGGATTAGTATTTAATTATTTTTGGAAGCTATTCTAGAAGGAACATTTAGGAGTAGGAACTCAAAACATTATTAGTGCAATCCTATATCAGTCAAGGAGCTCAAGATATTAATGCTGCAGGGAGATTCAATCTTTTGCCTAGAGGCACACTAGATAGTGTGGTAGATTTTTTTTTTCTTGAAATGTTTTCAATCCTGTGTTCTATGAATGAGTCAGATTCTCATGTACTCAGAAAATGTTTTTACTTTCTTTTCTTTAAACAGTTTTCTTAGTAATTGGGTAAAAGTTTATGGAGTAGATCAATTTTTCATTCAACAATTCGTACACATTTTGTTTCAGCTCACTGATTACAATCTCCACAATGTAGTTGTGATGGGTAGGTTTGTTATGCCAACATGGCCACAGAAAATTGGTGGGTCTGTTGTGACGGCACAGCCAATGAACACGCGGGATTAATTGAAGGGCAGATATAGGAAGGGCTCGACAAGTCCAGCCCTCTCTCTTGCTTCTGAATATTTGGACCAGAGAACTGCCTTGTTCTTCCTGTGCCTCGACCTCCAAGCAACACTACCTGCGGGACACCTAACCATGGACTGTGTTGCTGTGAGTTGAGGATCCATCAAGCCCTACTTCGCCACGCTCCTGGGATATACATCTCTTGAGCTGAGGACTGTAGGACTCTGTCATCTGGCTGACAGTTGGCGACCTGCTCTGCTGTTTGCTGCCTGTAACCAGATAGCCTGGATTGCTCTACAGAGGACTACTCAGCGGTCCTCAAGATTTGAAGGACTGCCAGTCTTCTAGTTGCCTCATGCAAGTGAGTGGCACCGAGCAATCTGTATTACTTCATAGTTTACTTTTTCTTTCTTATCTTATATACTTTTCTCAATATATAAATATATAAAAAGAACTACTAGTGTCCTGAATTTTATTTTTCTAAGAGAACCCTGCCTGACACAGTAGTATTTCTTACTCTAGTTCATTCTTATTTCCATTCATTCTTATTTTTAATCATTTTTTATAAATATTGCCATCTTGATCTGAAATAGTTGATATTTTAAGGTGTGCATACTTCTCTAATGTTATTGTTTCCCTTATAAACATGACTGAGAGTCGAGTTATGGAATCAGTAATTTCCGGATCTGAAAGGTGACTAAGGGCCCTGGTCTCAGGAGTTCTCTCCATTTCAACCCAACTAGGAAGCCTGCTCTTTTGTATGAGTTGGAGATTTGCTTCACAGCTTTCTCCCACTCTTTCTTGAATCATCTTATCCCTTTCCAAGAAGTTGGTCTGGGCAGCTGGGCATCATTTAGTTCTCCTGGTCTTAGACTTATGGAGATCAGTGTTGCATGCTTCATGAGTCCACTGAACTAATTATGTCTAAGTGCTTTCCTCCCCACTATTCTTTCCTCAGGACATGAAGAAATGAATAGTTGCCCCTTACAGTCCACTCATGATCTTTTAAGACTCCAGTCATTACACACCAAATTAGTATATAGAACACTGTCTTTGTGAACTCTGTTATACCAGTTGACTGTGGAGTGTGCAGAGTCCATGGTCTTGAGCCACCAGGTTTTCTTTGGAGATGTCCTTGGGTAGAATTTAGCTAGCAGCTGATGTTATTACCATTTTGTGACCCTCAGGAAATCCAGTTGTCATCATAGAACTTGCTTGACTTCATCACTTATATTAGGGATTGGGAAGCTTGTTTTCCACCTAAAAACTATTTAGGTATTTATGCAACATCATGGGCCATACTAGTCAAATATTTAATTACTTATCCCTAATATGATGGGTAAAATGGCTGCTCTTTGGGGAGGTGTGTGACGTTAACTGGTATTGATGATTAGATATTCTCCACTCCTATCTTAAGTCTTTGTCTTCCTTTTAATTACATTTGTGCCTAAAAGTACTTAAAAACTTTCCTCTAGCTCTTTGGTTCTTCCTTTACCCCACTGTGATGACCTCAATTCTACCTTACAAATCAGATTAAACCAGAGCATGCACACTGCTATAGATAAGAGCCTGAAGCATAGGAAATCCAGGATTGATAAACCCCTCAGGACCAACAAGGAGAGTAGAGAGACCAGGTGGATTTGGGAAGGGTGGGGGAAGAAAAGGGGAACCAACCACAAGGATCAGCTACAATACCCTCTCAGGGGAAAGAATAATAGAAAAGTTGGTGAAGGACAACAGAGAATGATATAAGATAGGGTAAAAAGAATCTATACCTTATCAAGGGTTCATGTGGGAGGGCAGGTAGGGGAGTGAAAGGGGAGAAATGGGGAGCTGATATCAGAGTTTCAAGTGGGAAGAGATGCTTGAAAATGATGATAGTGGCATATATGCAAATGTGCTTGACACATTGGAGAAATGTATGGATTTGTGTTAAGAGATATAAGAGCCTCCAATAAAAGTATTTAAAAATAATAAAATAACTATTAACAGAAATATCCTCACAATTTCCTAAGAAAATCTTCATAGAAAATGTGAGCATTTGCATTACTGAAATGCCTTGCAGCCTCTTCATTTTGTAGCATTTTGACAAAGTACTTTATGTAGGATAAAAATACTTCCCATATCATAATTCTGAAGATATATTTTCATTGTCACTCAATTTTTCATAACTTTATAAGCTGATTTTTTCTTATTTTGGAGTTTTTAGAGCCTTTAGTTTAGATTCTGTAATTTATAATTTTCTGATTTTATTTTTAAAATTTGTTCATTCTATTTATAGCTCATATTCACTATAATTATAATGAATTTATAATTTGAATCCCAGTTTTTTTTTTTCAGTACAGTGCCATGGTGCAGTAGTTAAGCACTTGAATGCTACAAAAGACTGGCAATTCAAACTCTTCACTGGTTTAGTTGGCAAAAGGAGTTGGTAATTGGCTACAATAGAAATGGACCCCTTTCAACAATAAAGAAAACCTGCTGCCATGAAATCAGCTCTAACTCTGGATGACCCTAGAGGAGAAAGTCGAACTTTCCCCTAAATTTCCAACATTAAAGAAGCAAACTGCACTTATTGGACAATTCTAGTCTGTCCTGTACACATCTTTTCAGATATAGGAACATTTCCTTAATGAGTTCTTTGCTATTTTTTTCCTTAGTGTACTTTTCTATTTTCTGAACTTTGACTATACTGGAACTTCTGTTTGCTAATTTCTTCTCTCATTTTTGTATCATTTGTTTCATAAACCATTACATTTTTTCAATTTAGTCTACTGTCTCATCTACTGTTTATTTTACTTTGAAATAACACTTTTAATGGCTAATTGTTTGTATCTTCTTATAATATCCTGTTTTTTCTTATATGGTAAAAAATTTATAAGAGCTGTTTTCTTAAACTATTTTCTTGCATCCATTTTAGAATGAAGTGAATTTCTGCACAAAACCTCTACTTATATGATTTTTTAAAATGCCTTTTAGGGTTTTTTTTATATTTGTATTGACAAAAGAAAGGTTACAATACTCATTTTACACATGTAGGCTTTGGGGCAGATAAACTCTAGCTTGGTGAGTTCAGGAAGCAAGATGGTTGCAGTAACTAAGAGGATCCTTGATGTCAGAATAAAGACTCTCTTGAGTGGTGTGTTAGTCCGGGTAGACTAGAGAAACAAATTCATAGACACGCATATGGGTATAAAGGAAAGGTTTATATACAAGAGAAATGGAACATTGAGAAAGCATCCCAACCCAGTCCAGTCCAATGTCATAAGTCCGATATTAGCCCACATGTCCAATATCTGTCTATAAAGCCTCCTTCCAACTTGCAAAGCATGTGCAATGACACCAGAACAATTACAGGCCAGTGGGTGCAGATTTTACTGTATCCAGCTGTGGTAGAAGCATCTAGACTCTGGCAGGGATCTTTCTGTGACTTCTCCAGCCCCAGAGGTCTGGTCCTATCAGGGCAAGCACATGTGGCTTCTCCTCTTGCTCTTCCAGTCTCCAGGAATCAGGAGCGATCAGCATACTGTCCTCTTATCTTATCAGTAGTTCATCTCCCAGGAACTCAGTCTAGTCTCTCTCCTCCAATTGTGATATACCAGCAGACTTCCCAGAATTCTCAGGAGAAAGTTATGCCCACACAGAGGCCTGCCTCATTGGCTGTCTCCGGAGTGACAGTCTAGACTTCACCCCTAGACTCTCAATCATGAAATTGACACATGAGTACATGACTGCCACAAGTGGGGTCTGTGTTCTCTCCAGACATTAAGTCTATATCTTTGCAGAAGAATATTTTGTCTAAACATAAACACATGACGGCAAAGTATTGTGTGTACATCCTAACAATAAATGAGCAGAAGATATAAAAACAAATCAAATCCGGTTCCTTCAAGATGATTCTGACTTATGAAGACCTCATGTTTGTCATTTTAGAGCTATGCTCTTAAGCTTTCAGATGGAATATTTGGAAATAAAGTGCAGCACCTTCTTTTTCAGACCTGTGTGAGAACAACAACCTCAAACTTTTAGAGTAACAGTCTAGCATGGAATTTCTGTTGTTTGTATACATGGAATAAAATATATTTAATTGCACTCAATAAATCTGACACTACACTTGGGGTGTTGTTTACATAAAGAGCCACCAATACTGTTGTAGATGCATGCAATCTCTTTGCTCCCAGCTGGCGCTATAGCAATGAACAATCCTCCATACCTTTCCCAATTTCCAAAGAGTGTTGAAACTCCTCTGCCACTGATCACTGCTCTCTTTGTTATTGATTTCTGGCACTTTATATGTGATGGCTTAAGCAATCAGCTGCTAATCCAAAGGTCCTCAGTTCAAATCCACCAGTAATCTCAGGGCACTTGGAAAACTAGAAAGATTTGGAGATCTGTTCCTATCAAGATTACAGCTTAGGGTAACTTTATGGGACAATTCTTTTGTGGCCTACACTGTTGTATGGGTCTTTAACTCTGATACACAACAATAACAATTGGACTTGATCATATACAACAACAGCTTACCACTAAATTTCTTTTGTAAAAGAAGAAATCAAAAAGTCTCTCTGAATTAGCTAGTATGATTTAATTGCTGAATTTCAAGTATCCCTTTACTGAATTTCTTACTTTGGATGTTTGTTTGCCTAGCTACAGATTGCAGTTCAAATCTGTCAGCCACTGCATCAGAGAAAGATGAGGCTGTTCTTCTCCTGCAAAAATTGACAGCCTTAGAAACCCACAGGGACCATTTTACTCTACCCCAGTGGGTTGCTACTTCTTATGAGTTGGAATCTCTTAAGAGCATTGAGTTGGACATGCTCATTGTTGCTAGTCATAGAGATGGAAATTTAAGTTCTTCTTTAACTATGTCAAGATGTGAAAGAAATGCTCTATCAAAGGAAAGGAATCTGACACAGACTTTTGTATAAAGATTACACAGTCTTTTATATTAAATTGACCAAAGGGGTATTCGTTCATGACAAAGATATGAAAAAAATTGCTTAGAAGAGTTTTAGAGACAGTCTTATCTAAATGTTTTAGACTATTTAAATAAAGCTGTTTGGGGGTAAGGTGGTCCTGGGTCCAAAATTAAGTTTCATAATTCCAGAAGAATCTATGTAACGCTTGCACAGAAAATATGCACAGGAATGTTTTATGAGTCTGCCTGAAAGCTATGTGATTGCCAACCTCTATAGTTAGCTCCTGGAATCAATCACATCACTATAGTTCATTATGCACAATTATTCAGTAAAAGTCCCTTTCCCACTCCTAATACAGTCCCCTTATGCCCACATCCAAAGACAGAACAGTTATACGACTGTATCATAATTTTTTTGTCCAATATAATATATATGCCTTTGTTAACAGTTTTTAGTTGGAGTTATCCAGTTCTCACATATGTATATTTGTTCTCCTCTCTGAATAAATCTTAATTTTACATTGTACGGACTAAGTGAAATTCTCACTATAATATTTGGGTATCCATAAATTATTGGAAGGACAAAAAATAAATAGTACCATATTTTTCAGACCATAAGAGTCACCCGCCCCCCAATGTGGGCAGAAAATGAGGGTACATCTTATGGTCTGAAGGTGTGGTACCCCAGAACATATTAGCACCCCGGTACTATTTGTTTCAGAATATTTTTTTCCTTGTTTTCCTGCTCTAAAAACTAGGTGCAGGTTATGGTCAGATGCATCTTATGGTCTGAAAAATACAGTAGGTTTAATGTCTGATATTTATGATATTTTACTTGCAGAAATATTCAAATTGTACCATTAGGGCTTTTTATCCTAGTGGTGGTGCTACTATTATGGCATTATATCTAATATTTGTTTCCAGTAGCTTTTGGCAAAAGTTTTTTTTAGAAATTTTTGTATTTTACTACTTTTTAAATTTGTCACACAAGAGAAAATGAAGGTTCATAGAAGTAATTACAGAGCTCAGATTTACAACTCAGTCTAACTATAAAGTCCAGAGCCATACTATCATGTTAGACAGAGATTGCGCTCTACTACACAGTTGGTGGGCATGTATTGGTTTGTTTGTTTACAACTACATGGCAAATTAAATTATGTCCTTGGCAAAATAACTAAGGGCATCTTCTGATTCATAAAATTTTCTTTGATATTTTCTAGTTTTCTGCAGAATGATGTGATTTAAAAAAATATTAGCTGTATTTACATTAAATGCTAACAAAATGCACATGTATGCTTTGAAGAAGTTGTGCACATTTGAAATGTAAGATTAAAAAGCAAAATGGAACAACATAAAACTAACTGGTATAATCTGGTTGCTGATAAATAAACTTTGTGCACCGTCAAACCTATGGTACTAAAACAACTCTTCCCCTTTCTATTCCATAGAACTTTTCAACATATTCATTAGTAGCCAAAGTTAATCTGAAAATATTTTATAAATTTGTTTCTAAAAATATTAATGCTTGTGCTAGAATTTTTCTTATTTTAAGCTGTATGTTCTTTCAATAGCTGTCTTGAAGTCTTGCATACACATATACTCTTGTACTAATAAACACGCAGATGATAAAAAAATACTATTTTCATCCTTCTTTTGGCAGTCTTGTAAATGATAAAGAAAGAAGATAAGCTTAATGGGGACTATGTAACGTGGTTTTCAACACTGAAAGTGAGATGTAATTTTGTTCTCATTTTTCTTCCAAATTTTGCTGTGACCTTATGGCAGTCCTTAACCTTTTTCAGTGTTCATTCTTCTCAATTCTAAAACAATAGATTTAGAATAGGCCAATTCAAAATTTTCTTTCTTTCAAAACTAAATCCTCTGACAAAATATTTTGCATGTGTCTATTATTCAAAAATGCATAATTAAAAAAACAGATCATGTCTGGTTGAAGCAATGGCAGGGATATAGTTAGGAAGTAGACTCAATCATATGTTCTAGTCTTCAACTCACTCCAACGATATTTTCAGAGATACCTCTGCTAAACCTTAGCATCCTAGGTAAATCTGCTAACAAATATAATGTGCATGTAGATCTTCCTCTTATATTTTCAGAATTTATGTATTACTATGAACATAGAATGATAAGTTTTAGGGAACAGACAGGATGGAAAAAGTTAATGAGCAAAGGAAGTAGAAAAGGAATAAATTATTAAGTTTATGTCTCATTTTCAATTTTTTCCCCTTTTGTAACTTTCTGTAACTAAATCTATCTTTGTTCCTCATCACGATGTAAAGCTTTTACAAAACTTCCTAGGACCGAGCTATTTATTGTCTTTTAAAAATAAATTTAAAAAATGAATTATTTGAATATTCTAATTCAGAGAAATAAATCCAAAGATCAGAAGAATCCTTGGTCCCCAGAAAGTTTATTTCTCTAATTATGCACTCACAGTCAAGACAAAGTTCAACTACATGCATTTCCAATCCACAGAAACCTTTCCATCAGTTATTTTTGACATGATTATTTGAACCACCATTATTATTTGAACACAGAGACTTATAAATAAGACACTTTTTAAAAGGTTTTGAGATCATGATTATTTCTCAAACTGTCAACCATACAGATCACAGCCCAATTCATAACTATAACACCACTGGGGCTCCTAGGGATTATGTTTCTTTATTACTTGCCAAGTATTTAAGATAAGGTCTCATATATAAAATAAACTCAATCAATATCTCTCTTTGTGGGAAGAAGAGATGAAAAAGAATAATGATTGATGGAAATGCTTCTATATGATGGTTTTCTTTAAAAATAATACCTAGATCTCTCCTGAACTAAAAAATATGATATCCAAAAAATGCCCAGAAAATTGATTTAGACATATTTTTAAGTGGCATCCATACTTTTTGAGTGATAATATATTTTAGAAATTACAAAGTTCACCCCATGTAGTTTGGGTTAATTTTGGCCTGGGCTATGATTATAGGCTAAGATAGATGATGATTATATTTAATATATAAGTACTGTAAATAATAAGAAGCAATAAAATAATTTGAAATCCAGAAACAATTTTAAAAGTTTTCTTATATGAAAATCTTATAAATTCACATGAACTATTTTGTAAAAACGTCTTCCATATTTTAATGTTTCATTTCATTGAGTATGAAAATACACACAGTTTAATATGATAGTGTGCTGAGTTGTGTGTTTGGGGATTAGAGATAAAGGGTGCACAAATCTGTTAAATGGAAAATGCAATAAGGTTTTGTTATAAACCTGAATATGAATTGATACACTTCATAAGTTCTGAGGGTTTTTGAGATGTAAGAATTTTTCTAGTCTTGACAAAATTCATGTTGCAGAAGGCAATATTATCCAAATCATAAATCTTTACATCAACATTTTAAGCTTTCCAATTATCCCAATATTCATTCCTTCAGAGATAATGATGTGTAGTAGGTAAATATTCAAAAGTACCCAATCTGAAAAGTTGCATGTTAAAGGTGACAAACTATTATATATAATATCTACTATCAATCATACCTTGCTGCAAAAACAATGATGGTCAGAGCATTATTCATCCTCAATGAGAAGCATCTTAAATCATATACCATGCAATGTCTCATTATGGTTTGAATTTGTTCATGAAAATGTCAGTCATTCTCTAGGTCTACATTGTCATATTAAGCTTGTCAAAGAGCTAGAAACTGAAATAGATATTCAGGGAATGAAATGCAGTTTTTACTATATTTTGTTTTAAATTGCATACCACAAATGGAACTTATCATTATTACTATTTTACTAATCCACTAGGGTATTTAAGAATATGAAAATATTTGTACACTGACCAAGAATTTTTCACAGCTCTTGTCCTCAAAGGAAAAAGGAAATTCCTACCTCTGGTAATAATGCTCTTGCTTTTTACACTTACAAATGCAGGTTGTTAGAATGATCAGAAATAACCTAAGAGTAAGAAAGTCATCTAATTTTTCCTGTCAACAATCTATGTCCCTGGGAAGAAACTCACACTACAAAAGTTTCCCTCCAGGGGGAAAGGTGGTGATGTCAACCAGCCCAGGAAAAAGGGAATAACAATTGATACAAATGTAGGGACAACATGGGTGAGAGAAGGCGAATAGGGATTGATTAAGACTAATGAAACAGAGAAAAAAGTACTGAAACCCAAATAGAGTGAGCATGATAGTGGGACAAGAGGGAAGCAAATGGAAATAGAGGAAGGAACTGGGGGATAATGAACATTTATAGAGGATCAAATACAGGTATGTACATAGGGGCATATATTTATAAGTGAGGTTGGGGAAAGAGATTAATGTGTATACTTACAGGGTTAGTAGTAGGACAACAGATGGGCATTGGACCTCCATTCAAATATCTCCTCGGTTCAAGAACACTTTGTTCTATTGAATTGGCATTCCAAGATCCTCACCTTTCCGACATGATCACTGAAGACAAATGTGTGCATAAGCAAAAGTGGCGAAGAAAGCTGATGGTCTCCGGCTATCAAAAGATGAAGCGTCTGGGGACTTAAAGGCTTGAAAGTAAACAAGCAGCCATCTAGCTCAGAAGCAACAAAGCCCACATGGAAGAAGCACACTGGTTTGTGGGATCATGAGGTGTCAAAGGGATGAGATATCAGGCTTCAAGAACTAAAAAGCATAACATTCATGCTCACTTTCCTGATATAATCGCTGAGGACAAATGTGTGCATAAGCAAATGTAGCAAATGTGGTGAAGAAAGCTGATGGTGCCCGGCTATCAAAAGATACAGCGCCTGGGTTCTTAAAGGCTTGAATAAACAAGCGGCCATTCAGCTCAGAAGCAATAAAGCCCACACGGAAGAAACACACCAGCCTGTGTGATCATGAGGTGGTGAAGGGATCTGGTGTCAGGCATCAATGAGCTAAAATTATATTACTATTACTGAGGGGGAGTACAGATTGGGGACCCAAAGCCCATCAATAGGTGAGGTGACATCCTTTTGCAGAGGGGTTACAAAGAGGAGAGGAGCCAGTTAAGATACAGGGTAGGAGCTAGGAAATATGCAACCTTCCTCTAATTCCCATGCTGCCCCCCACCCACTATCATGACCCCAATTCTACCACATAAATCCAGCTGGACCAGGAGATGTACAGTGAAGTTGGAAACATGGGAAACTTGGGATGGATGATCCATCAAGCCTAGCAATAGAGTGGTAATGCCAGGAGGGTGGAGGGATGGAGGAGTATAAAGGGAGAACCAACTTCAGGGATCTACACGTAGCCTCCTCTCTGGGACATGGACAACAGGGAGGTGAGTGTTGGGACGCATTGTACAGTGTACAGGATGAAAAAATTAATTTGTAAATTACTGGGGGTTCAGGGGGAAGGGGGAAGGAAGGGTAATATGGGGAGTTGATTATGGGGGCCTGGAAGGAGGGAGAATGATTTGAGAGTGATGATGGGTGTGTAAAGGTGGCCTGCATACAACTGATGTTGTTAGGGCTTGTGATGGGAGTTGTATTGCCCCCCCCCCCTTTTTAAAGAGGAGCTTGTACCAAGGGCTCAAGTGAAAAATGTTTGGAAATGTATGTGGCAACATGTGTGCAAATGTGCTTGATATAAATGATGTGCTGAATGTTGTAGTAGCTATAAGAGCCCCCAATAAAATTATTAAAAAAAAATTTCCCTCCATTTCTCTGTGAGTCTTGTCTCCCTGGAAATAAAAGCAAAAACACTTCCTCTAAAAGTTCTGAATAAGTTGTAATAATTCTCAGGAGTCCCAGGGAACACTCTTTTAATAACATTCTATTTCAGCGGACCTATATTGATTCAACATTTAGCTATTTGTTTCCTATTATATATTGGAGCATTTTATTATATTTGTGATTGGAGTTACTATTTAATTCTCACACCCTGACTTGAATCAACATTTCTCCATTTTTCTTTCTTAATTGCATGTTATGTGCTTTCAGAGATCACTTCTAGAGCAGAAGGAATGTCTCTGTTCAAACCAGTCCAGTTGCTATTGAATCAGTTCTATATTTTGGTTAAGAACTGAACTCCATATAGTTTTCTAGGGCTGTGATGTTTTGGAGCTTTATTTCAGGCATTTTTGTGAGGTACTGCTGAGTGGTCTGGAGACACCAACATTTTGTTTCATAGTCAAACACTGTTCCATTTGTATCACCACCAAACATCCATCTTTTCAAAAGCAAGTACTAAACTTCACTTAAGTGCTGCTCTGTTCATCAGTAAGGATACATGGAAGGAAAAACAAAGCTACATTTCCCCTGAAAGTTTTTCAATCTACTTGGAATCAAAAAGCACTTAAGTCAGAGGGGTATGTGAGCTGAGTCTAGAAAGTTGGATGATATTTATGTAAATGGAAATGGGAGAATATATTTTATTTTGCTATTGTCCCAGGACCTGCCAGAAAGTTTTAAATGATTTTTGGGGGGTGGTTTTTTTGGGGGGGATCACTGCCCTCTGGTGGTGGGAGTAGAAGGCACAGCCTTTGTTCCTGTGGAGCTGGAATTGAACCTCCATCCCAGTGAGCCACAGTCCCACGCACAACCACTAGGCCACCAGAGCTCAACCCTGTTTTAAATCATTTTTTTAAATGATTTCTAACAAGATATATAAATATATATGTATATATATGTATATATGTGTATATATATGAGTTTTCTTTGGAGTTCATAATAATGACAAGATTACAAAGTAAATATAATCACTGTAATCAATAGTACAATAAAGAGGAAAAGTAAAATAGTTCTACTAAGGAATATGTTAAGATCTCTGTGGGGTTTCTCCCTGCCACATGTCAATTTAACTTAAACTGTATAGGACACAAAATTTCGCTTGTGGGTTTCTGAGACTATAAAGTCTTCCTGGAATAGAAAGCCTCATCTTTCCCCTGAGATGCTGCTGTTAGGTTGGAACTATTGATCAGTGCCCTGATCAAATAACCAGTGAATACTAAACATATGTCCTCTTCTTTATATAACTATAACACTCATTCTGATTACTTTATAGAAGTGAAATCATGAAATATATGGTTACAGTTGGCTAAAAAGTATCTTTATTACCCAAAAAATGTCCCACTGAAGATATCCTGGATCCTTTAAATGCATAGTCTTACATAGCATTTAAAGTGTTTACATGTTGAAGTGTTCATACTGAAGATCTTGAAGTGAAAAAATCACCAGGAATTATTTCCGTGGACCCATGTAATTATAAGGATTTATGAGAAGCAGAGCAGAGGATGTGTTGTGATCATAGAAACTGAGGGAGAGAAGGAAATATAACCATGGAAGCAAAGGTTAGACTGATGCAGCCATGAGTCAAGGAATGCAGATGGCCTCCCAAATGCAGACAAGACAAGAAAAATAAAGTTCTCTGGAGCTGACAGAATGAATACTATTCTACCAACAGCTCTATTTTAAGGCCTCTTGCTTTCCAGTTAAAAGGAACCCTGCTCATTGAGCGGATTACATATTAGACTAATGACCACAGCGGGTAGTTTAAAGCCACTAGGCTACTCAAGGGAAGATCAAAAAGTCATCTATTTAGGTAAAGATGAACAGTCTTGGAAACCCTGTGGAGCAATTCTTGCCAGCCTTACTTTGAGTAAGAATAGATGGCAGTAAATTTGGGGTTTTCCAGTTATGTAACCTAACAAGCTTTTCTTATTCAAGCTACAAAATTTGGAGATAAGAGGGTAAAGCACTTAGTTGCTAACCAAATGGTTATGTTTCAAAACCACCAGCTCCTCCTTCTGCTCTGCCAGAGATTAGGGTGGCAGTCTGCTTCTAGAAATTGACACCCTTGCTAATGCTAGGTGGAAGTTCTATTCTGCCCTAGATGGTTCTTTTGTATTCCAATCAACTTGTCAACAATCGATTGATTTCTTTTGTTAATATCACTCTCTCTCCAGGTGACCGGAGTGTGTGGGTGTGTGTGCTGGAAGAGGGTGGGTGTCCACAGCTGGGTAGTTACATAATCTGGTGTTAATTTGGAGTTTAAGAGGATCAAGAGTGAAGGGGTGGAGTCCAGTCTGTCAATTGAGTCACAAAAAATGAGGCCTTTGTGAGGGTATGGCCTTAACCTGAGGATTCTGGAAAAACGCTTTTATTTCTACCTTGGAGGCAAAATAGGCTTTCTCTCTACATTCCCTTGGAAACTCACTACTGACAAGACTGATTCCCTGTGAGACATCCTTGAGAAGAAGCCACACAGACCTACCCTGATGAAGCTTTGGATGCTGGAGAAGTTACATGGAGATCCTTGTCAGGGTGAGATGCTTGAAAAGACTTCTACCCACTGGCCTGTGATAGTCCTGCATGTGGCATCATTGCATGTGTTTTGTGAGTCAGGAGAAGTGTTTATACATTGGTTTTGGACATATGGGCTAATATCAGACTTATGAACTTGATCCGGAATGTGCTGGGATATTATATTTCTGTTTTGGGAAGGTAGGGTAGAGGGTGTTTTCTTGATGTACAGTTGCCCTTGCATATAAAGTTCTTTCTTATACAAATATGCATGTCTATGAATTTGTTTCTCTAATACCCCAAACTAACACATTTTGGTACCAGAATGGACTACTTGAGAAACAAATCATAAAGATGGAGAGTGGATGTTTGTTTGACCTTTCTCTGATGGTAGTGTTTCTTCTTTCGCTAGCTCGAAGTCAGATAAGTCAATGAAGTTTTCAGGGTTGTTTTAGAGAAATAATGTGAGAAGTTAAAGCTTTAATTAGTTTGTTTGCTTGTTTCCTTTGGTTATTCCCATTTGAAATGGTAAAACTGAATTAAGATTAATGTAGATTTTGAGCTCAGGGGATGAATTCACTGTTTGAATTTCTCAGAAACCATGCTGCATAACGAAAATAGCTGGCAGGTCAAAATGGCTGACAGAAAGCATGGATCTATTATGCTACCCTTGGAGACTTAATCTCATATTCTATATAAATAGAATAGCTTAGATAAAGGCTTAGATAAGCAGAATAAGGATTGCTCTTGACTGTTTTAAGAATTCGGCTTAGCACTTGATTCTACTTTGTTTATACTGATTTCTGCTTATTATTGTGGATTTAAGGATTTATAGAAATGATTTTAGGAAGTATGAAAATAAAGAGATTGTAAGCCCATTTGCCTCGAAACATTAATTTGATCTTTAGATGGGTTTAGGACATAGCTTAAAGAAGGCTTTGAAAAAGTAAGCCCCACCCAGTGTCTTAAGTGCTCAGTATATTTGAAGTGCCTAGCGGCTGTTGAAAAATTGAAGGAAAAAAGGGAACTATGAATATTTGAACTTTGAACTTGTCAGAAAGTGAAAAAAAAATCCGGAACCATAAAGAAAAGTCCTCTCTAGGACTGAACATTAAAGGGAGCCAGTGGGCAGGCTGAAATGCTTGCTAGGTGGGAGTAGGAGAAATGCAGCAATAGATAGGATTGAGTGGCCACTGACACCTATGGACTTGGTTTGCAAAGAGCTTGTGGCAGTCATGTGTTTATGTTAATTTTATGATTGAAATATAAGGGTGGAGTGTGGCCTGTTAATCTGCAGATAGCCATTGAGTAGCTGATGAGGCCTCTGTGTGGGCATGGCTTTCACCTGAGACTCCTGGGAAATCTCACAATATTTCCCTCATGAAGATGAGAAGCTATCTTCCCCAGTTGTTGGGACTTAGTTTCAGAGATGATTAATAACAGGCAACACAGAATGGCGGCATCTGGGAGGCTGGAGTAGCCGGTGGAGAAACCACACGGCTTTGCCCTGATGGAGCTGGACCTCTGAGGCTGGGGCTGCCACATGGAGGCCTCTTCCAGCAATGAGTTGCTTCTGCCACCACGGGATGCTGTTGATGGACTCTGAGCCCTGGAAGCGAGGAGACATAGGGAGACCCCTGTCGGTGCTGGGAATCTGTAGCCACTGATCTGTGACTTCATGAGTCAGAAGGAGACTTTATGGACTGATTTCAAGCATATGGGTTAATATCTGACTTGTGACTTTGAGCTGGACTGGGCTGGGATGTTTTCTCAATGTCCTGTTCCCCTTGAATATAAACCCATTCCTTATATCCATATGCGTGGCTTTGAAATTTATTCCTCTAGTCCATTCGGACTGACACAGAGCTAGAGGAGAAAATTAAGGTGTGCTGACTGGTCTTACATTCATGACTTAGCACAAGGGGGCTAAACTTGTTGAGAATTTGTGATGGGGCCATGGTCTAAGACAAGGTGACCGTTGGAGGCTAAGTGAGGCAGTTAACACAGTAAGTTGACCAGAACCAGCGCAGACGGAGGGAAATTATTTGAGCCCATGAATTGGTGCAGACTTTATGGATGGCCTGTCCTGATTTGACCTTGCTTATGGGTGCAGATTTTACAAGGTTCCAACTGGAATGAAGATTCTTCACGTCAAAGAATATGATTGCCATTTGAGAGGACTGAATTGATGTAAGTGGGCAGTATAGAAATTAGACATGCAAAATTGGGTGGAAAAAGGCACGAATTGACTGGTTTACAAACTTTCATAGGTGGGGAAATATATTCATTGGATTACAGGATTAAGGTGTAGGTATTACTTACCTGCAATTTTTAGGCATAGGATATTTTTTTGTATTGTTCACATGTAGAATGTCATGTTTATGTGTCCATTGAGGTAAGCTTAAAAAATGGAGCATATGGGGGTAAGCTATTATATACATAACCTAAGTAAAGCCCAGGTACTATGACAGGGCCCCAACCCAATCTAGGGATACATATAGTGGCCAAGTAAATAGGAGGAGACAAGAAAGGGGGGGGGGAGGCAATGTAGAGGGGACCAGGGCACTAACCGATCCAAAGGGAGGATATTATTTATATCTCCACAGAAGAGGGAGAGAGATACCAGCCTTTAACCCAATGTGCCAAGACATGAATGAATACAACATGCCCACATGGACCATGGAACCAAAGAGAGATCTATGAGGCTGGACTTAAACCTAGCTATGTGGATACCTCCAAGAAGAATGCACTAAATACAGGCATATGCATATGTAAATATACTTTTATATAAGAAGAGGGGAGTAGATCTATGTCCTTATATCTATATGTTAAGAATTAAGCTTGCAGATGAACATTTGACCTTGACTCAAGTACTCCCTCAGCATAAGGACACTTTGTTCTAATAATTGGCATTCTCTGATGCTCCCCCTTCCCGATATTGCTACTGAAGACAAAATGGTGAAGATATGGTGAAGCAAATGTGGTGAAGAAAGCTGATGGTGCCTGGCTTTCAAAAGATATAGCATCTGGGTCTTAAAAACTCTAAGGTAAACAAGTGACCATCTGTTTGAGAAGCAACAAAGTCCATGTGAAAGAAGGACACCAGCCTTTGTGATCATGAGGTGATGATGGGTTCAGGTATCAGGTATCTAAGACCCAGAACAAATCATACCCAATGTGAATGGGTTGAGAGGGAATGAAGTAGAGACCCAAAGCCCATCTGTACAAAGTTGGATATCTCCCCATAGATGGGCCACAAGTAAAAGATGAGCCAGTCAAGGTGCAGTACAGCACCAATGAAACACAACTTTCTTCTAGTTCTTTAATGTTTCCTTCCCCCCACTATCATGACCTCAATTCTATGTTACAAATTAGATGAGAACAGAACATCTACACTGCTATAGACAAGAGCTGGCAAAACAGAGAATCCAGGATAGGTAAACCCTTCAGGACCAACAATGAGAATAGAGATATCAGGAGGATAATTGGAAAGTGGGAGGAGAAAGGAGGAATTGATTAACAAAGATCAACATAAAATCCTCTCCTGGGGAGATTAGCAACAGAGAATTGGGTGAAGTGCAAAAGAGGATGATGTAAGATATGAAAATAATAATCTATAACTTATCAAAGGTTCATGAGGGAGGGCAGGTAGGGGAGGGAGGGGATAAAATGAGAAACTGATATCAAGGACTCAAGTAGAAAGAAAATGCTTTGAAAATGATTACAGCAATGTATGTATAAATGTGCTTGATACAATGGATGATTGCATGGATTGTGATAAGAGATGAAGGAGCCCCCAATTAAAGTATCTAATTAATAATAAAAAGAATATTGTGCTTAAATAAAGATGGCACATATTGAATTAATTCATTTTAGTCTTATGCTGCTAGGTACAGATAAGATTCTATTATTGCTTGTTTGAAAATTATACATGACTACAGAGTTATGTGAGAGGGTCAGATTGACTGATAAGGAGTGTTCTATAGTAGCTATATAATAGTTGGTCAATTTGAGGATTAAGAGTATAGCAAAATCCATTTTGTTCATTGCAGAGCAAGAAGTCAGAGAAATTCTGCCTGAAGAGAAGTTGCTGAGCCAGTGTGGAGGCAGGACACAGACAACAGAGAAATGAAATATTTTCTATCATTTAAAAGTGGCCCATTTCCTCATTCAGTATCCACTTCCTTCAACATTCTGATCATTTTTAAAATTATTTAAAATATTTACCCTGCTAATTTCTAGTGGTTTTCCTTAGCAATCCTTTGGAGCAATGTGTTGCTTATTTTGACATCTTCCAGAAAATCCTCACTACCATATATATTTATCAGCTATATTTGAGATAATACAGTGGCATGTTGTTTTTTGATTTATTTAATTTTGTAATATTGAAAGTTACGTGTGATAAATGACCATCAAGAATATGTTTTCATTTACTGATATTATTGGATATAGATCAGTCTACAGTATGGTAAGCATTAACCTAGACTTGGGTTTATAAGGAGTAGAGAAATGTTATACTTATTACTATCTCACTTATAGATAATGTTACATTGGAGCTTTGGTTTTCTCTGATTCTAAATTTTCTTATCTATAAATGAGTTGGATCTGATCATATCAGGGATCTTTTTGCTTATCTGCTCTATCATTATTTGAGGTCCCCAGGAACCACTCAATGACAGTGTTTTGTTTCTTTGAAGATGCCAGTAAGTTCTAATTATTTTTCCTCCCATAATGAGAGGTATCTGAAGAAAATCAGACCCAAGGTCATTGAGTTGGTTCTGTCTCAGAGCGGCCCTATAGAACAGGGTAGAGCAGTTTCTGAGACTGTAATCCGAACCACAGTAGAAGCTGCCTCTTTCTCAGTTGCAGTGACTGACGCTTTCACACTGCTTACCTAGTGGTTAGCAGGCCACTGAACTTCCAGGTCTCTTTGAATTAGATGGACACTTGGAATTATTCACACTGAATTTTAATTGTTAAAATGAAGTTTTAGTACTGTAACAGGAAGAAGGTATTAACTTCTTATCTTCCCATGCTAGTTCTTTCTATAAAGCAGATTTTCTCTGCACATTTTTGACATGAATTTAATAGGCTACAAAAATACAGACAAAGGATATAGAAGCTACTACCATGGATCACACAAGTAATATAGAGTTATATCTTTTACCCTTTTTCATTGTCAAAAATAAAATCCAAATAACATTATTATACATAGATTTCTTTCTGATTACTTACAACCTCATTTCTCTCTATTGATTTCTTCCCTTTTCATATTACCCTGCCTGAGCAAAACCACCCAGAAACACTTGAAATTCTCAATACTCTCAGTACTGCACTTTCAAATGCATGATTTAAGTATATGCTCAACACTCCAATTCCAGTTCGTTCAAAGTGGAATTTCCTATGTTCCTTATCAAACTAGACCTTTCTGAGTTTTTCTTCCGGAAATTCTTCTCTCAACCAACTCGTTCTTTGTGTTCCTTCAGCATCTGCTTTGCCTCTGTAGTGCATCTCCATGAGACCATGAAGTGTGTTTGCATATCTTACTTCTCAAGATTAAAACACAAAATGTTACCTGGGATTTTAATATATGCTTGCTGCATGGAAGAGAGGTCTTTATCTCCTTACCCACTCCTCTCAATATTTCTCAAAGAATATCAATAATGCCCAAATAAGGAGTCATCATGTATCTTTTTTGTCTCCTTTACTTTCCCATGTTTAGCTTCCCTGAAAATAACTACTTCCAATAATAATATCAACCTCCTGGCACAATTTGTATTCTTATTCCCATAGGTTCTCACACTGAAAGAAAACCTTCAGACTTCCAAAAAAGTCCTTAAATCTGGTCAATAATCTATTTTAGATATTTTATCTTTTGCCTAAAATGCAGACCTATTCTCTTTGTTCACAAAGAAATATATTTTATTTATAGCAGTTTGATATAGGTGTAATTGAAACACCATAAATAGCTGATATTTAAAATGCAGATTAGATGAATGTCAATGTATGCTTACACATATGAGCCCATGCTTATTTATAATGGCAAAAATCATGAACATATCCACAACCTTGAAAAGTTAAAAAAAGTATATAAAAGAAACATAATAGTGAGAAAAAATTAACTCCAGAATAAAATACTTGTAATGAAAATCAGTATACTTTCATGTGATAAATTACCTGGTGATTGAAAACTATTCAGTCTCCTTCTGTATAACATCAGTATGACAATAGTACTGGTCTCACATTTATAATGAGGATAAAATAAGATACTGCATGCAAACTCCTCAGCACCTTGAAGAACAATATCATAGTAAAAGCTCATAATGACTACTTCCAAGTCTGATGAACACTGGAAAGAAAAAAGAAAATACATAAGTTATGCTAAGCAGAGGGTTATACTGGAATAAAAATGATAATGGAATAAAGATCATACCAGAAGTGATGACAAATACCTTGAGTCTAATATATTCCCATGTAAATGCTGTGATGCTTAAAGATGTCATTTTAGCAGACTATTTTACTTTTTGCTATCCAGAAGACCACACAACAATGGAAGCATTATTGAACAGAAGGTAAGTATTTTAATTACTATGGCTATTGTTGATATAGAGCTTACTTTTTTATTAAGTATAACTTTTAATATTCAATCTAATTTCTTTCTGAATAATTGCATGTATATGGATTTTTAAAATCTATTTTCTTCAGAATTAAGCCTTTCAGTAAAATATGTGATGTCACTAATATAATTCAATAAAGCATATTATTCTATGTTTATTACGTATTGAATATTTATTTGCATTGATGACCACTGTGGAAGTCATGTACTTGATGTCAATTTCATGATTGGGATGTAACAGTGGAATCTAGCCTGCCACTCTGGAGAAAGCCAATGAGGCCTCTGTGTGGGCATGACTTTCTCCTGAGAATTCTGGAAAGTCTTGCCGTATTTCCCAATTAGAGCAGAGAGACCTGACACTCTCTCTTGGAGACGAACTACTGACAAGATGAGATGACAACATGCTGATTAATCCTGATTCCTGGAGGATGGAGGAGCCAGAGAAGAGGCCACATGGGCTTGCCCTCATGGAGCCAAACCTCTGGGGCCGGAGAAGCCACGTGGAGCCTCCTGCCAGTGCTGAGATGCTCGGGAGGTCATCAGGAGACCCCCGCAAGCACTGAGATGCTTCTACTGCCACTGAACACACAAGACTCTGCACCCACTTGCCTATGATTGTCCTAGTGTCATCACATGTGCTTCATAAATCGAAAGGAGACTTTATAGACTGGTATCAGATGGGCTAATATCAGACTTAAGGCTTTGGACTGGACTGGATTGGGATGCTTTCTCAGTGTTCCATTTCTCTTGTATATAAACCTTATCCTTATATGCATATCCTCATATGCATATCCTCATATGCATATTTATGAATTTGTTTCTTTAGTCCACCCAGACTAATACAACCACTAACTATGATCTCTAGTCATTTGCAATCTTGACATCTATTTACCTGAGAGTTGAATGATTTCCATGAGCTATTTATTTATACCATCTTAATTGTTAGACAATTTTGTTCACTTTTTTTCCAACTGAATCCATTTAATGGTACATAAAGCATTGGGGGAGAAGAAAACAGTTTTCAAGCTAAAAACATTATACTCCCCATTTTCAACACCACTAATCCTTATTCTTCAATATGATGTATTGTGGAATGACTGAAAAGGCCTGAATGACTTGTGAAGCTAAATGAGAAACAAAATAGTTGATGGTATCTAAAGCATAGAGACTCAGGTAGGGTCCTTTTATCAAGAGCCATGTCTGGGTAGAGTTTGTAAATATAAAGTTTGCCTGCAGTGATGTTCCTAGTTGCCATTGAGTCCCTGGGATACACAATGACCCCAAGCATGATGGAATGAAATACTGCTTGAGCAGCTCTGAATTAGACATAGAGTATTCATTGACTGCTTTTTTAAAGTAAATTACCATGCCTTCCTTCCTAGTCCACATAGTTTGGAAACTCCAGTGAATCTTTTCAGTGTCCTAGCGACATCTAAACCTCCACATAGGTGATGACTGCACACAAAATGCATTGGTCAGAATAAAACAGGTATCCCATATAGAAGGCAAGATTTTTCCAATTAAACTATCACTGACGAGCTAAGTGAAAACAAAATAATACACTATCATTGTCAGAGGAGCGAGCGCCTAGTATATCATCACGGGTCCATTAGACACAATTGTACAGTGAAAATAAGGATAGAGCATAGTAAAGTCATAGAAAATATATATACTCAAAGATTGACCCTCCAAAGAAAATATATATACTCAAAGAAAATAGATGAACCGCGCTGCTGG
Organism: Nesogale talazaci; assembly: GCA_004026705.1. NCBI lineage: Eukaryota > Metazoa > Chordata > Mammalia > Afrosoricida > Tenrecidae > Nesogale > Nesogale talazaci. The sequence goes on from PVJH01000341.1 coordinate 254,077, forward strand.
GGACTTTCAGTTAGTTATTCTTAGTCTTATTCTTGCAGAAACAATAAAAAACCTTCTCTCCTAAACAAGCATACCCTTCCACCAAGGAAATTCCATTCCAGTTAGAACATTTAACTTTCTCTATTATTTCCCTTTCCTGTCTGATTCTTGAACAATGGGGTAAGCCTTTAATCAATAATTTTCCAGTTCTACAACATCACAGAAAGGGGTTGCACTATAGGTTATACAGTAATGAGGCGGACGTTCTAGGCCACAACAGGAAGGAGAGGTATCTGGGTCCCATATGTGACAAGATGGGTGGACGCAAGACTCACAATGATGGTCTTACCTTGATTACCCTTGAGCTGAAGACTTGATTTAGCCAAAACTTTCAGGGGAAGTGACCCATTTTTCTAACAGCAGGGAATGAGCCCTATTTTGCAGGAGAGACAATGGCCTCTGGTTGGCTGGAGCATTCAGGGAGAATATCTCTAAGCATCTGACCTCCCAATAAGTGCTGGCAAACAGCTTCTACTATTTGGTAAAACCCTGGAGGAAACAGAATTGGAGAAAAGTCTTCTATCACTTGCACACACAGTCATCAAATCTGTTATGGCAACACTTAGCCATCCTTAAAGCACAGACTAGAGTTGCTCCCAAGGGTTTCTAAGCCTATAGTTTTTACCAGAGCAGATAGTCTCATCTTTTCACCATGGAACAGCTGTGGGTTTTAAACGACTAAGTGTAGCAGCCCAATGCCTAATCAACTTTGCTAATGTGGCTCCTGGTGAAAATATGCCCATTAGTAAACAGACACATCTCTGGGTTATGGAATGAGAAGTAAATACTGTTTCTTCTTTGAACCTTCTTCTTTTTAAAAATATGGAATTCTTACAAAATCAGAAAAAGGTAATAGTAACCTTTATGCTTAACAACTGAAATCAGAAAAAAGTAATAGTAACCTTTATGCTTATCAACCTTTAAAACCTATTTCACACTTGATTTAACTTTAAAATTATCTCAATTCTACAAGAAAAAATTTAAACAGAAGAGTTCAGGCCAAGGCTTCATCCTACTTTGTTAACAACTAGAACTAGATAAGTTATAAATGAACTTATTAGAATAAATTACACAATTTCTAGTCTAGAAAGGACATAGAGAGGTCATCTATTTCATTTTCTTATCATCATACAAGATGACTCAAACTATCCAAGAAAGATTAGAATCCATATTATATGAGATCTTTTGAGTACTTACTTTATTCATTGTGGATTCCTTTTATCACTTAAGAATGTTTTGCTGATAGAATATTTTAAATTCTGGATTAAAAAATGTCCTAATTGAAAGTTATAAAAAACGACTGTAAAACCACAAAGTACTCATAACACTGATATGAAGTCACATGATTGTTTTTATTCTTCTTCAAATCAAGTGAAATTCCTTCAATGGCTAAATGGTTTCTGTCCTCTTAAATCATCTTTCTTCAGTGAATGAATCTTACTCTCATCTAGAAGTCCTTACATCCTTTGGGATCAGATTCTTTTGGATTAGAAATTAGGGATCCATTTTATTTTACATGCACAATTTAGTGACATGAATTAGCCATCCCTATGATCCATTGTCAAATTTCTCATTACTCTCATGAGCAAAAACTCTGTGTCCTCTAAGCAGTGTTTTTTTTGCACATGCCCTGAGGAAGCAATAATAAACTTTGGCTTCTATATTGTTATTGGGTGTCATTAAGCCCATTCAAACTCAAAACAATCTAGATATGGAGGAATAGTGAGTTCTCAGACCTGAACCAGTCACCCAATGTTGCTTTGCTTAGACACATCATTGTAGCTAGTGTGTCAATCTCATTGAGGGGCTTCAATTTTATTTGACTCTGTATTTTACCAAGTATGGTGTCCTCCTCTGAGGATTATTTCCTCCTGATAAAATGTCCAAATCAAATGAGTTGTTTCACATCTTCTGTTAGTAAGATCAAGTAATTTGTCATCCAAATTGAAGCACTTTTGAGAATCATGGGAATGCTGCCAATAAGCAAGTTGGACATACTTGTAGCCTTGACCATGTCAGGCAAGTTTTTTCTAGTCGCCTTTCTCCTAACAAGTATAATTGTCATTAACTGATTGTTATGCCTTTATATACAAAATGCTATTATACTTAGCATCCTCTTTCTAATCTTCATTTTGTTAAACAGTAATAACCTCACACATTATTTCTTTTTGTTTGTTTGTTTTGGGGAGCATCACTGCCCTCTGGTGGCAGTGGGAGGCCCAGCCTTGCTCCTGGAGTACTGCTGCTGGATTTGAACCACCAGCCCTGTGAGCGGCAGTCCTGCATTCATCCACTATCCACCATGGCTCAGTCCACACATTATTTAAAAAATCAAGAAGATGTCTTGATTTCATTATAATATGAAAACAAAAGGAAATCAAGTGATTTTGCTGAAGGTATTGTTAAATATTTAGATAGATGTTCAGAATAACTAAACTACAAATCAAACAAATGAAGCTTGGTGTTTTATCAACGTAACCAAACTGACTCACTCTCATTGAGTCAATGCTGGCTCAATACTGGAGTTTCCAATGCCCCCTATTGACATTGTCTATTCTAAACCAGATTTAATACTTAAGTCAGGCAGTATACTCTTCATAGTGACCCTATGTAGAATTTCTTTTGCTTAAAATCTATATGGAATCAGTTTGCATCATCTCTATCTGGTGAAGTGGCAGGAAGTTTTGATCCACTGACCTTGTGGTTTGTAGTCTATAACTTACCCTAGATTGTTACCAGAGTTCCTTAAAAATACTAAATTAAACATCATTATAATTTTTATTTGAAATTTAAAAATAAATATTACATGAATATGTTTGCCAGGGGCTGTGGATTCAGATCTGAATTCACACAGTGAAGCTCACACCCTGAGCTTATCTACAACAGAAGGTAAAACTGCCTGGTGCCACACCATGTTCATAATCATTGCCATGTTTGAACCCATTATTGCAGCCACTGTGTAAGTCAAGATCTTTAGAGGTTTTTTTCCCCTTTTTTCCTAACTTGTACTCTAGCAAGCATCCTGCGCTTCTGTAAGAGCTGTGACTTCCTAAGAACATGTCAAAAGTATGCAAAATGGAACCTTGGTAATGACTTTTAGGGTGCATTATCATAGGCTGTGCTTCTTCCAAGACAGATCTGTTTGTTTTCATGACAGTCCATAGTATATTCAATATTCTGTGCTGTTATCTTAATTCAGATCCATCAATTCTTCTTCGTCATTGCTTTGGTTTTGATTGCTTATGAGGTTATTGGATCAAGGGTATTTTAATCTTCAAAGTAGCATCTTTCCCTTTTAATATGCTAAAGTGATTTTTTGCAGGATATCTGTTGAATGAAGTAGAGTCATGCAACTTCTTAGCTGTTTTCTTGATTGCGACTTCAAAATATAAATTTCTTGACCTGAATTTTTTCAATTTATCATAATGTTGTGTATTAGTTTAACTATATATTTTCTTTAGGCTGAAGTGTAATTTGCTCAAAGGTCGCAATGTTTGATCTTTATCAGTTAGTTTTTCAAGGTCTCTTATCTTTCAACAAGCAAGGTTATTTCCTTGACCTTTTACTGATTGCTAGTTATTCTTAAATGGTTCAGTTTCTTTTATTAATTGCTCAGCATATAGTTGAATCTCTATGGTGAAAGGATTCCATTCTGATGTAAATCTTTCCTGATTTTGAGCCATGAACTATCGTTTTCTTCAAATAACTGCCTCTTGAGCTTTGTACAGGCTCCACATTAGCACAATTAAGCATTCTAAAAACTCACTCTTTACAATGGTATCATAATTTGTAAAGAGTAGTTATTTAGTTTATCACTACTGAATTAGTTTTGGCTTACTAAACTTATACTTTAAAAATTGCATTATAAGTATGATATCATATATAATAGGTGGAATTTTAGGCTCAAAATGTGTGTGCACTTTGTAAAACTTAGGGATAAATATGTATATACTGCCATAAAATACATTGCATTAATTTGCACTCTCAATTCCCAGTTTGTAATTGGCAAGTTTGAATCTATTGATTTGCATTGTAATATTTTCTAAGGGGTCATAGGGGAGGAATGTTGCTCATCTTCTTGCAATAAGTTGGACTGAATGATTTCATTGGCTATTTTTTGTAATACATCAGCAAGCTTTTATTCCAACTTTGTCTTACTCTGGAAGATCCACTGAAAACTGTACATTGGGGTGAAGTTATTGGTATTTGAAACATAAATGACATGGCTTTCAACATCATGATAACAACCTAATCACTAAAGTATAAAAAACTGAAATGTAGTGGTATTAGTACTCCCACATGTAGAAATAATCTGAGTTTAAAATTGTAGAGTAATACATTTAAAAAATAAGTTCTAAGTGGTTGTGTAAAGATGTGAACTTTAAGAAGTCTCTAGCCTGCTGACTGATCTGTAGATTTTAAAACCATATGAGGCAGCTGAGTTTTTCAACCTGTAGCTTACATGAGCTGTGGATTTGACACATACCAGACTCTGCAATTCCATGAGCTATTTCCTCACAATTGCAGTAGTGATTTCTTTGAAGTCAATTTCTCTCTATTTATCAATCAATCATCTATCTATCTGTTTATCTCTATATAGGTCTATCTCTCTATCTATAGATATAGCTATACATAGAATATCCCCATGATCTATGAGTGACAAAGCTCTGGGGAGATGTTCTGTACTTTTCAATAACTTTGCCAAACTAAGTTTAAAGAAACTCTTTTCATAGACAAGATGGTGAACAAAAAGTATAAAATTAGAGCTTCAAACTTCTAGTTTAGCCTGAACATTGCTAGTTATGCCTTAAAGTTTGATTGAGGGCATTAATTTATTAAATAAATATAAACACCTAAATTTAAAATGAAGGCATAAATTGAGAAAAGCTCAACTTGGTAAATGAACTTAGGAGCACATACTCTTGAAACAGCAGATTCTGAGGCTCTAAATTCTGTTACATTCCTCCTGCCAAGCATCCCTCTAAATATTTTCTGAAGTTACTTCCATTGAGCTACTGTTCCATTCTTTCTATCCCAGATAGTGAAAGTATTCTCTGTCTGGAGAGCGCGTGCCTGAGATATCACCTGGGGTCATATCTGGTACACTAGATGAGGTTATGCCTTAAAAGACATTGCTGAATGTTCCCAGGACCCAACCCCATCCCTTTCCTTTTATTTTTTTCAATATCAATAGCTAGACATAATTCCCACCGAGTCCTAAAATTTTGAGTACAGAACATAACACGTGAAGAGGTACTATACACTACAGGAGAAAACTAATTTGCCCTTTTTAATATACAAATAGACTTTTTAAAGTTCATGAAAAATGTTCATTATCTTCTGATACTTTTCTGTAAAAATTTTGAAAATCTCTCATATATAAAAAGAAATCTCAAAGTGTGTGTGGACACAGTCATTGAGGGTCTGGGCCAGTAATGCTGGATCAGCAAAAGTTTATTGATATGGGCCAGGAAGCATAGGTTCTTCATTCAGTAGTTCAATCTGAGTGGTAAGAAACTAATCTAATAACTTATTTGTTTGGCTAAATAAAGGTGAAATGCTAGAACTTCTTTAGTGTATTATCTTTACAATAGTGAAAGGCTTAGGATAAGGGAATAGTGAAAGGATTAGGAAAGGGAATATTAGAGTAGATTCACCTTGTTGGGCCCACAGACCTACCCAAGGAAATTCCTTGAGGGCATAACTTTCAACTCCGTTGAGGGAAAGAAGAGTGATGTGATTGGTCTCCTCTGTAGGTCATATTTTCCAGTGGGAAATACCACGTTGAAGCCATTAGAACTGTTCCTACTAAAAAACCCAACCCGTATTAACTTCCTGGAAAGATTGCAAAGATTACTGACATTATAAGCAAGGGATTCCAAGATTCAGATGTGCTGAGTCCCACTACCTACACATTCAATTTGCCTATTTTGAAAAATCACAATGCTGCTAGAGAATAATATTTGATTCTTATATTTTTGACCAGGTGTTGGTTACAATTGCAGCTACTGCTCTGAATGTGGTTTCATTGGATAAGCAAATACATACATCTCTTGATACCTGCAATGCAGCTATTTATCTGGCCAATCCTTTTTTATACCTCAATTTCTCTTTCTAAAAACTACCACTATCACTATCAGTAAATAACTGCAATACACAAGAAATTGTCTTATTTAAGAATATGTCAACTTCATATCCCACTATCATACTCTAATTTACAGGGGCCTTATTCATTTTTCACATTCATAAGACATCATATTGTTTCATTTCTTTGATGATATTATGTTTATTGAATAAAGTAAAGAAAAATGTCTTTGACTCTATACCTAAGGGTCAGACATTCACATTCTGAGCTGTTTTTGTTATAGTGCCATCAAGTGGATTCAACTATTTGTGACCCTGTGTACAACTGAATGAAATGCCACCAGGTCTTGCACAACCTTTTGCATTCTAGAGGGTGAGAAATTTACCCGACAAAAATTAAATCCTGGTCCCCCTCATTGAAATTGCTATCAGTCCATTGATGTGAGAATGTCAAGACATTCCTTCAAAAGTGAGGGATGAGTGGTTGCATCAGCCTCCTCCCCTTCTAAAAACAGGCACATGTCTCTTTGGATTTTGGAGGCAGAATATCCATCATTTCTATGTACTACTTCAGCTAGCCAATTTATTAAATGAAATACTATAATTGAGTGGTGCTCAAGACAAGTAGAGGGTCTTCAAAAGATTCAGATTGATGAGTACACGTCTCTGCCACAATTGTGCTTAAACTGACAGTAGTAGTTAGAGATCCTCTTTGAAAATACCTTATTGGTGAATTATGGTGCAGACTCCTAGAAATTTGGATTAAAGTCCTATCGTGTCCTGCAAATAATTAATATCCTTAAATAACAAGGACAACAAAACTTTAGGTTTGTTACTGGATCTTAGTAGTGGCTGAAAACTTACCCATGGGCCACCAAGTTGCCATATGGCATGAGCTGCATAGAATCGCAAATTTGGATGTTCACAGCAACATTTGATCATTAAATGGAAGTGTTGTATACAAGACCCAGTTGGAAGACCTACAAGAAAGAGTGACCAAATGTCAATGGCACATCATCTTCCTTCTCCCAGTCTGCACCTGGCTCCATGGTGAGTCTGTTATGGTTCCATAACTGGAGACAGGAAAATCCTACTTGTTTTATAGGTGGTTTCAAAGGCTATGCAAGAGCCGCTGAAAAGTGGACAACAGCAGCAGCCAAATCATTCATTTCTGAAACCTCCTTGAAGGAGCGTGCCAAATGAAAATGCTCCCAGTGGGTAACGTCTTCAGCAATGCACCTGGATGTTCATTTTTATTGGCTGGAGAAATACTCAGATATTCTGTTGTACATTGATTCATGGGCTGTGGCTATAGTTTAACTGGGAAGTAAGAGACTTATAAAGAATATAATTCAAAAATTGATGACAGGGTGGTATGAAAATGATGAATGTGGATAGACTTTTTAAAAATGGGCCATTAAAGTGAAAATATTCGTGTCCTGGTGAACATGTGAATATTGGCAGAGGAGGATTTTTAGATGAGCAGTAATTACAAGTAAATAAGATGGTATATTTTGTGATAGCAGTCACTCAGCCATTTTCTCAGCCATTTCTGTAATGCCCAGTTGCCTAATAAATAAAGTGGTCATGATAGTAGAGAGGTGGTATGCATAGATTCATAATATGAATTTCCACTTGCAAAAGATGAATTCACTATGGAGAAAGTGTAGCAGAACCAGAATCCAACACCAAGTGCACAATATAATAGCATTCCTAGAGGTAATTATCCAGTCACTTAGGTGAAAGGTGATTTAATTGGACTGCTTTGACTAATGAAAAGAGCAACATTTTTCTCTTTTTGATTATGCACACACTTTGGATACAGAGTTCCCTTACATGCAGGCATTTTCTTGCTCAATAATACAATCCATGGTATCTCTCATTATGTTATCCCACAGTGCACATTATTTTAAATCAAGGAAAAATCATGCATTTCATCAATAGTCCCCTGTTCATGTTTCCCATATTGACTTGACACAATGATGAAATTGTCTTCTATAGATGCACTATAGTTCCCAATATAAGCTCTCAAATAACAAGGATTCATTGATCTAGTAATTGGGGAGAGTGAGGGATGAGAGTACAGCACTCTTTATTAAATCTAGTGACCAGTTATAAAATGTTGCTTCCTGTCTCTCCGGCTCTATGCTATGTGTGTCTATAAGCCTTACGTACTATGGTGGAGTTCTTCCACTTAGAGATAATTATTGATTACATTGAACTGGAATATGAGAATGTCACCTGGCCTCTTTAACATCCTTTTACCTCTGGAACAATAGGAAAAGAAGGCAATAGCAACATTGCTTAGTGTGTTTGATCCTGAATAGAAAGAGGAAATCTGGTGAATATTACCTAAAGAAGGAAAAGAAGATGATGTATGGAATACAGGATATTCTTTGAGTGTCTTTCAGTAATGCCATGCACAGTGATTAAAAGAAAACTACCACAACCAAATGATTGAAAAGATAATGGATTTTTTCATGAAACTTTTAAAGCCCCGAAAGTTTATAATAAATATCCTTGTCCCTTCTTTCCTTATTCTATTAAACAAATACACACACACACAAACACTGCCATTGAGCCAATGCTGACTCTACAATCTCCTGTGGTTTTCTGAGATTATAATTGGCTATGGTAGTAAAATGTCCTTTGTTCCCCCTGAGGAGTGGTTGGTGGTCTTGAACAATCCTTATTCTGTTACTTATTATAAGATATAAGATGTACAGGGATATTGCTACTAGGGTTCTGAAACTTGTTCTTAATCATAAAGTAACTAAAGCAAATGGAAGAGATGATGATGTCAAAGAACTGAGCAGAATAGTTCAAAAGGTAGCTTGAGAATATGAAGCAAAATATTATAATGAAATTTACACAGCCCTAGAATTATCAAAAGGAAGACCACACTGTATGAACTGAAGAAAAAATTCAAGCTTCCAGTTGCAATATTGAAAAATTCTATAGGAAACAATTTATATGATGTTAGAAGTATCCAAAGAAGAAAGGAAGTATACATAAAAATCACTGTACTATAAAGAACTAGGTGAACTCTACCATTTTATGAATAAGAACCAATGGTAATGAAGGAAGAAATTCAAGTTAAATTGGAAATACTAACCATAAAGGAGTCTCCAGAAATTGATGGAATGCCAGTTGAAATAGTTCAACAACATGATGAAGAACTCAAAATAATTAGTCCTCTCTTTCAGGAAATTTAAAAGTTGGCTACTTGTCTAATGGACTAGAAGTGATCCCTATTTGTACACATTCCAAATAAAAGTGACCCAACAGAACTGTCAAATTAAAATATATTAATTAATATTATATGCAAGTGAAATGGAACTGAAGATCACCCAAGAATAATTGTAGCAGCATATTTGCAGTGAGCTTCCATATATTGACTGGATTCAGAAAAGGAGTTGGAACAAGGGATATCATTGCTGAAGTCCAGTAGATCTTGGCTAAAAGCAGAGAATGCAGAAAGCTGCTTACTTGGGTTTTATTGAATATGCAAATGCATTCAGATGTGTGGGTGATCACAAAGTATAGATAACCTTGAAAAAATGGGTATTCAAGAACACTTCTCTGTGTCCCTGCCAAGTATGTGCATAAATCAAAAGAACAAAGGAATACTGTGTGGTTTATAATCAGGAAAGATGTGCATCAGGATTTTACCCTTTCATCATACTTATTACATCTCTATGTTGAGCAAATCATGAAAGATGCTGGATTATATGAAGAATAACATGACAACAGGATTTGAGGAAGGTTTATGAGCCTGTAAAATGCAGATGACACAATTTTGTTGGCTGAAAGTGAGCAGGACTTGACACACTGATGATGGTCAAGGATTTTAGCCAAGAGGAAGAAAACTTTAAAAACTTCAATCTCTTTATTCATTCTTCATGATGTTACCATGATAAGTTGTGAGGATTTTTTTTTTATTTTCTTGACATTGAGTTGCAAGCCATCCCAAAGGCTAAAACCCTTAATCTTCATTGAAAAGTGTTTCATGTCCCCCTCAAGATCAGCAAATTGTGCTGTGTGCATATTGAAAGCTGTTAGTAAGACTTCCTCCAAGCCTCATGCTGCACACTCCTTTACATATGGCAGTTTCTCTGATTATTGCTCAGCAGACAGACTAATTAGGATGAGAGGACACTCCTTGTTGCAAACCTCCCCTGATTTTTGTTTCCACAAGTGTCTCTTGATCCATGTATGAGCACAGGGAAGTGTTTTGGAATTTCCATTATGCTCAAAGCTATCTATAGTTTATTAAGATAAACAAAGTCAGTAAAACACAAGATATTGTTTTTCTGGATACTTTTCTGTTTTAAGCTAGGATCCACGTGATATCGGCAGTAAAATTCATTTTTTTAGTCCTCTTCTGAATCTGGCTGGAACCTCTGGTAACTCCCTAAAAATTGACAGCTGCAAATGTTGTTGGATGATGGTTGGCAGAATCTTACATTGTTAGTTAATTATTCTGTGCAAGACCTCTTTAAAATGTTGAAAATCAATAATGTTACTTTGATGTGTCTAACCCAAATCATGGCATTTTCAGTCACCTCATTTGCAAGTTAAAGTTGGACTTTGAAAAAGAAAGACCAATCAAGAACTGATACATTTGAATTGTACATATTGAATTCAATCTAAGGAGAGTGAAAGTAACATGAACAGCCAGAAGTAAAAACATCTGTCTTGGAAGAAGTACAACCAGAATTCTTCTTGGAAGCAAGGATGGTTTGACTTTCTCTCACTTACTTTGGCCACATTATCAGGAGAGACTAGTCCGTGGAGAAGGACACCATTCTTACTAACAGTGGGGCATTGAAAAAGAAGAAGATTTTGACTAGGTGGATGAACACATTGGTTCTATTAATGGGCTCAAGCATAAGAACAATTTCGATGGCATAGGACTAGGCAGTTTTTTGCTCTGTTTACATCTGGTTGTTTTAGTTTGGAACCAACTCAAATGACATTTAACAATGACAGCACTTAATTCCATACGTATTCTGACAGGTTGAATTTAAAATCTAATATATGCAAATAATAATTCATGATTGACTTTCACTCTTTGATCTTATATTAGTGAATGAGACAATTTATTTACAAAACAGAATGCTTTTCTGTGATGAATTGGCCTATTCTTCCTTACTCTTATTATATGTGATTAGAGATTTAAGGCATAGACCTGAAGAACGGTCACTAAAAAAATAAAGTTTTTAGGAAGTTTGAGATAGCTAGGTAATTTAGTGAGGGTGAAAGAACAACACTGTAATTGAAATGAGAAAATTACCAGTAAAACTATAACCGCCATAATTAATACCTAGAAATTGACCAACAAAATAATACCAAGGAAACTAGCTCTGCATACAAGGTGTGGTTTAAAAATGGGGGTGGTGAGGAGGAAGGGAAACATACTAAACAAGCATCATGATCAGAGCTAGGTACTATGTATTATATCTATGTACTAAATCTTTGCATTCCTTTGCTGTATTCTGAGTCTGTTGGCCAAATAATCTCTCCCAAGAAGATTTTAAAATTTAAGATAGGCTCATTTAGCACGGCTGCAGCTCAGCAGCTTACTCTTTTTTTTTTTTTTTTGTAACTTCCCCTGGTCCGGCATCTAAGCTGAGCAATCATGTTTAAGGGACCCGCCATTGGCATCAATCTTGGTACCACCTACTCCTACATGGGTGTATTTCAGCACAGAAAAGTGGAAATAATTGCAAATGATCAGGGCAACCAAACCACCCCAAGCTATGTTGCCTTTACGGACACAGAACGATTAATCAACGATGCCACAAAGAATCAAGTTGCTATGAATCCCACAAACACATTTTTTGATGCCAAACGTCTGATTGGACGAAGATTTGATGATGCTGTTGTCCAGTCTGATATGAAACATTGGCCCTTCATGGTGGTGAATGATGCAGGCAGATCTAAAGTCCAAGTAGAATATAAGGGTGAAACAAAAAGCTTCTATCCAGAGGAGGTCTCCTCTATGGTTCTGACAAAGATGAAGGAAATTGTCGAAGCCTACCTTGGGAAGACAGTCACCAATGCTGTCGTCACTGTACCAGCCTATTTCAATGACTCTCAGCGCCAGGCTACCAAAGATGCTGGAACCATTGCTGGCCTCAATGTACTTAGAATCATCAATGAGCCGACTGCTGTTGCAATTGCTTATGGCTTGGACAAAAAGGTGGGTGCTGAGAGAAATGTGCTGATCTTTGATTTGGGAGGTGGCACATTTGATGTGTCAATCCTTACTATTGAAGATGGCACCTTTGAAGTAAAATCTATAGCTGGAGACACCCACTTGGGTGGAGAAGATTTTGACAACCGAATGATCAACCATTTTATCGCCAAGTTCAAGCACAAGCACAAAAAAGACATCAGTGAGAATAAGAGAGCTGTCCGTCACCTACGCACTGCTTGTGAGCGTGCAAAGCGCACACTTTCTTCTAGCACCCAGGCCAGTATTGAGATTGATTCTCTATAGGAAGGCATCGACTTTTATACCTCTATCACCCAGGCCCGATTCGAAGAATTGAATGCTGACCTGTTCAGAGGTACCCTGGACCCTGTGGAGAAAGCCCTTTGAGATGCTAAGCTTGACAAGTCACAGAACCATGGCATTGTCCTGGTGGGTGGTTCTACCCATATTCCTAAGATCCAGTAACTTCTTCAGGAATTTTTCATTGGAAAGAAACTGAACAAGAGTATCAACCCTGATAAGGCTGTTGCTTATGGTGCAGCTGTTCAGGCAGCCATTTTATCTGGAGACAAATTCGAAAATGTTCAGGACCTGCTGCTCTTGGATGTCACTCCACTTTCTCTGGGTATTGAAACTGCTGGTGGAGTCATGACTGTTCTTATCAAGTGCAATACTACCATTCCTACCAAGCAGACACAGCCCTTCACAACCTACTCTGATAACCAGCCTGGTGTACTTACTCAGGTTTATGAAGGTGAACTTGCAATGACCAAGGATAACAACCTGCTTGGAAAATTTGAGCTTACTGGCATACCTCCTGCACCACATGGTGTTCCTCAGATTGAAGTCACTTTTGATATTGATGCCAATGGCATTCTCAATGTATCTGCTGTGGATAAGAGTACTGGAAAAGAGAACAAGATTACCATCACCAATGATAAGGGTTGTCTGAGTAAAGAAGATATTGAACGGATGGTCCAGGAGGCTGAAAAGTACAAAGCTGAGGATGAAAAGCATCGGGATAAGGTGTCCTCTAAGAATTCACTTGAATCTTACGCATTTAACATGAAAGCAACTGTTGAAGATGAAAAACTGCAAGGGAAGATCAATGATGAAGACAAACAGAAGATTCTTGACAAGTGTAATGAGATTATCAACTGGCTGGATGAGAATCAGACTGCAGAGAAAGAGGAGTTTGAATATCAACAGAAGGAGCTGGAGAAAGTCTGCAACCCCGTCATTACCAAGCTGTACCAGAGTGCTGGGGGCATGCCTGGAGGGATGTCTGGAGTTTTCCCTGGTGGTGGTGCTCCTCCATCGAGTGGTGCTTCATCTAGACCCACCATTGAAGAGATTGACTAAACAAACAATAGAGACCACATTGTTCCACATTTAAAAATTGAAGGACCCAAATTTGTAGCACATTGACCCAGCAGTAGAGTTAAGCTGCTATACTAAATTTCTGGGCACTCTCAATACTTGAACATAAAGTATGCATAGAGAAAGACATCAAGTCAACATTGCACTTTATTAGTACTGTTATTGTAAGTGGAAAATGCAATGCCTTGAATGAAAATAAAGCTATTTAAATTGGCAAAAAAAAAAAATTTAAGATAGAACCAGCCTGAATCCACTGTCATAACAAGCACATTTTTTTGTTCCTTTCTTAGATTGTTCTTTAAATACTTTCCCAGTTACACAATCTCTGCCAGTTATATATTTTAAAGGAGTGGTTGCTGAAAATGGAGGATAAGCTCCTTTGAAACAAAAGCACTCCTGTGAAACATCAACTGCACATTCTTGAATGTTAGCTCTGTTGTACAGTGTGGAAATTAGGTTATAAATTTTAAGGTCATGGATGTGTACTTGCGTGGGGCTATGAAAGCAACAGTGAAAGAATAAGGAATATTTGGGGTAAGTATGCATATAGAATTGTTTAAATAAGGAAGAGAGTGGTACCTTTCCCCCCACTGTATGAAACATTGCTCTCTAGGAACTGGTGAATAGGAACTATCTCTCACTGCAGTATTGACTGCAGTTGGTTGAACAGGAGGTTCAGGAACAGAGTAAGTTACCAAAAGAAAGATAGGTTGTCTTTGAAAAGGTATGTATCACTTCGTGACTGAATCGGCAATATGCATGATCTCTGTCTATTCTGTATTTCAGGAAACAGTGACTTTTTAGGATGACAGTCTCTTTGCTAATTAAAAATTTGGTTTCAAAAAAAATTGGCTTCAAGAAAGAATTTACTTGTACCATAATTATAACTGATTTTATAACTAAAAAATCCTTTATCAAAATGAATGAAAATAGCTTTGCTTTATAGTTTAGAGTTGCCAGTATTATCTGTAGATCTTATTAATTCCCTGGATAATGCCTAGGATATGAGTAGACTTTATATTTATTAATGAATTCTCTATATTTTGACCAGCCTAGAATCACTACACAGCAATGAATCACTACACAGCCAAGGAAAAATCTTCTGCAGAAACACCGTGATTTGGTTTGTGGGGCTTCATTCCTATGGTATACGTACACATTAAATATACAATAAAACTAAAACAAAATATTTTCTTTGTTGCATCATCTAATTTGAAGATTCTAAGTATGGTTACATAGGACAAATGGTGAGATATTAAATATTGGTTCTCTCCTTGAAATTTCTAGTTAACAGGGTGCATTATTCTTAACTGTTTAGTGAAACTAAAGCCTTTAGAAGAAAACAATTTGGTTCATATAACTCAGACTATTGGGTAAAAGAACACTGGAAATATATTTCCAGTGTAACAAATGACACACAAGTTGAATTTAGTTTGGTAAGAGCCTATAGTCATGTCCTTTTACCTACTTTTCTAGAGTCACTAGACTTGCATTCAAATAAGGCTAGTCCCTTTGGATATTAGATAATTAGTGGTAATATACAAACTAAATATCGATCCCAAAATCTACCAAGAATCATTACACAACATGAACTGCTCTATTTTGAGATCCATTCTATCATTTACTTTTAAATGATATACATCTGAACATGTGGCATCATTCTTTAGCATCTTTCATTTGCTTATATCTATAAAGTCAATCATGATTTAACTATTTTGCTTTTGGGGGAACCTATTTTGTTATTTTACTTTATATATTTCTATAAAATTATTAGGATTATTTAAGTTAATTTAGAATATTGAATATACCATAGGCTGCCAAAAGAACAAAAAATTCTGCCTTGGTAAATTTAAAACTCTAATATCCTTAGAAGTAAGGATGGCAAGATAGAGTACATATCATGAGGAGGATTAAGTCTGTAGAATAACATCATGCTTAGTAGAGTGTCAGCTAACAAGAAGATCCTCAAAGAAATGGTGGACTGCAGTTGGTTACAACAGGAGAGGTCAGGTATTGCACCGATTGTAAAAATGGCCTGGAACTAAGTCATAGTATTTCCATGTGGTGTCCAGGGATTACTATGAATCAGAACCAACTTGATTGTATCTAAAAACACAACAGTCTAATGACAACATATCAAGTCTAGATAGAGAGACATGTGACCAGGTTGTCTTTCCTATTCTGTTGAAGTAGCAAAAGTGAATTTGCCTGGTTAAATTTCACTTTGGTAAACTAGTTAGGAGAACCAAAAATCATATGAGGTATACATCTTCAAACTTGTGTTCATGTTTCATTATATTTCAAGCCTGGTTCTATCATATCACTTGTCACACATAATTATAATCTTAGTTGAAATTATACTCCCCACATTAAATGCAATAAACCTCAAGAATGGAGTCATCCTTCAATCCTGATGCAGACACTGCTTTAAGTAAGCCAGCTTCTCAGAGTTGCAACAAGTACGGTGAATAAGCACAATCTGATAAAGACTTTTCTTAATCTTAAATTATATAGTATTACCTAGGTTAGAAGATATATTATCAGGGTAATAGTCTCAAAGAACAGTAGTGTTCTAAAGCCAAATGATGTATGAATATCCTTCCATTCAAACTTTGGTCACAATGGAGAATTCGACTTCTTCTTCTTCTTCTTCTTCTTCTTTTTTTTTTGCCTAGCAGTGTTGTAGACGTGTGTGAGGTAAATATGTAGGAAATAGCCTATAAAGTAATGTGTTGTATTATCATGATAGTCCAATTGAAGTCTGACAGAATCTGACACAACCACTCTAAAAATTTAGTTATACTGTCAAATATCACACCTTTCCATTCTCGTTCTCTTAACTGATAATGCCTAATAATGGTTTAAAACCCTATGTCTTATATGGTTGCTTTGTGCAAGTATTGGCTCCATGGCAGTGAATACATTTTACTAACTCCAAAATTTTTCCTTCATGGACCCTTCTCTCATAGGTCAATATTTCTATTAAAATTCAATTGAACCTTAAACTTTAACGTTTTAGTTTTGATTACATATGAAAATGTTCATAAGCAATTTCAGAGTAGGTATACTACCAGAACATTTTTATTAGAATTTATTAAAATTACTCTTCTCAAACTGTAAGCCTATATTTTTTCAGTTTATTTCTTAAAAATTACAACAAAATATGTTAATAATTATTTCATAAAATTATTCCCTCAATTTGCTTGAAAGAAAAAATAGCTAATAATTTAGTATACTTTATTATAGGAATTTCAGGTGTTTAGATACATGACCTGTGAATATTAATTTGTATATATGCAAATATGCATACCTATATATCTGTTGATTTTGTCTGTGTTCTCAAGCAGAGTTTCAACTTCTTGCACCCCCCATGAGAAAGAGTAGAACTACTTCGCTGAATTTTCTAGTAATATTTATGAAAGCAGATTATCACTGCATCTTTATCCTACAGAGCAATTGAGTTTGTATAAGTGCCAATCTGTTAGCAGCCAACCACTTATCCATTGACTCACCAGGATGTGCTCATAGATGTCTATATCTTTATCTGCAGATGTGCATAAATATATACTTATGAATCCTTGATGGCTTCAAAATTAATTCTTGTTTCTTTTTGTTGCTGGTTTTTTTATGTGAAGAACATTGGAAATACTATTTTTTCATGAAAAACACTGTGACAAATGAACACATTTTGAGAACACTGAGTATATTTAATATTATTTTGTTCATTGCACCTAGATACAAAGTTAATTTTCAATAGATGTAATAATATTAAGAGAGCTGCTAAACTTTATTGAGTCCAAAATAAGTCCAATGTACTGTTAATAATCTAATCTGTGAAAGATTGCTGTATGTATCATCTTTGGTATATATGTCACTATATAGTGATGGAAGCAAAAATTTAAGAGTAATTTGCACATGTTCACACAACTGTAACTTGTTAAAGTTTGGATACAAAATTATTTTGTATCATTTATGAATTATTCACAAAACCTGTTATCTGATTAATCTCTATTAATGTATCCTGTGGTTTTTTTTGAATACCTAGACTTTTAATTTTAGGTTGCTTTTTATTTTCTGTTTTATATATGGCAAATTAAAAGGTGCCAAGTCATGAGCTCATCTAGCCTTAATGACTCAAAACATTTGAAAAGCATTGTATATTTAAGACATCTATCAGTCCTGTACTTCACAGCTAACTTTCTATTGAAGCCATACACACACACACACACACACACACACACACACACACATCAATGAATTCTAGTACTCTATAGAAGTGGTCGACTACTGCTACTTTTCCAATAGTTATTTACAGAATCCTCTTCTTAGGATGCTTATCGAGGAGCCCTGGTGGTGTAGTGGGTATGGATTGGAGTACTAACAGCAAGGTCAGCAGTTCAAACCACCAGTTGCTCTGTAGGAGAAAGATATTCTGTTTACTCCCATCAGGAACTGTGGTCTCGGAAATCCACAGGGCCAGTTCTAGCCTCTCCTTTATGATTGCAGTGAGTTGAAATAGACTTTTGGCAATGAGTAAGATGGTAATTTATTCTGGAAATATTAGTATAGCTTGGAATTGTAGTTAATTAAAATATAAATTTGTGTTCACACAAAGTATTTTTCTTTTGTGACATGATGTCTGTGACCTTAATTGGCTTCTTATGCAAGTCATGCCTGACTTGTCCTTTATCTTTCTGCAAATCCGCTCAATGTGTCAGAGAGGGCTTAAAATGTTCTTTATACTCATCCAGAAAAAATGACAAGAAAAATGCATCAGTCCATTATTGGAAGCTGCAAAACTGAAAGCTAAATATTCTAAGCCTGTAAAATATAAAATTTGACAAACATTTCCTTGTTTATCTTTAAGAAAGTTGCTAAGCATCAAGATGTGTTATACTGATGTCTAATTTCACCTAGACAATTGATTACACTTTTTCCTTTGAAATAGTTGACTTACATCGTTATCATTACAAATATCACAAACCATAAAAGCTCTAAGATGACTTTTAAAATTTCCATAGATTATTTTTATTTCTATTGAAAAATATTCTAGTGTTAAAATAATCCAGTGTCTTGGCATCTGTTCAAAAGCATTGAATGGTCTTTTCTTTTATTCCCTTCCTATTTCACATTTAATACTTAATATGGAAACATTGATGCTAAGTATAAGGGAGAGAAATAAGATCAAGTATGTCATCCCCTTAATTCTATTTTCTGTTTGGTTCTTTATGGATCTCTTAGATGTTGTTCTTCCTTATGTAAAGTGTATTCTACTACCTATTAAATCAGTAGAACCGTTCCTCTTATTGTCAATTGCTTTGTTGCTTATTTTGAAGATTTTCTGAATATATGGTATGATTTTGAGACATAAAACTTATGAAAGGAGTCATTCTGATGTCAATGGGACAGCTAAAAATAAGTAAAAATAGAACAAATCTTCGTAAACCTATGAAAACACAGCAGTTTCACAAGCCAGTTATTGATTAATATATTTGAAACCAGAAAAGCATTTGTGGAGAAAGTTTGTGTCAGTGGGTTTCTGCTCATGTCTGTTTGAAGAATCCAGTTCTGTCTTATTACCAAGGGCTCAAAATTTGTACATCAGAACAATGCAACAGAGATTTTAGGCAATGGAAATTGTAATAGTTCCCAGAGACCAGTTGACACCAAGTAAAACTGCATTCATAATATCACTTGGATTTGGAATTATATTCAAATAACTGAGGTAAGGGACTAGCATGAACTAAGCAGACACTATGTATTACCAAGAGGACAAAGATTCATCCTGCAAAAAAAGTAGCTGTGAAATAGTAGGAAATCAAGCCCAAATTTTATTGACCAGTATCTATTGAAAGGGTAGAGGAAGACTTTGTTGACTACAATGGGCTATGCACTGAGAAGCTAAATACAAAGTCAATGGCTCAAATCCATCAGCTTTTTCATTGAAGACAAGGCTCTCAACTCCTGTAAAAATTTAAAGTCTAGGAAACTCAAGGGAACAGAGTTGGAATCAACTTTCTAGCTGTGAGTTTGTTTTTTTATTCAAATAGTTACATGGAATTTACAAATATAGAAAGATGACATATCTGAGCAACTCTAGTAACAAGGTAAATTAATCAGGTAATTAATAAGGTAAATATCAATTACCTTAGATTAAATTTTCATGCATTTTAAAATAAGAACTTTAGATTCCAGGTCAAGATGGCGCCAAAGTAAATAACGCAAACAGGGAGTTCCAGTAGGTCTGGTGTGCAGGAGGTCAAGGGGAAGTGTTCTGGTGAGTGGAAAGATCCCTAGGGGGGTTACTCCCTGTCCAAGAGGGGAGTCCCACACCTGTTTTGTCTCAAGCCCCGAGATCTGGACCCACATGTCAGGGATTTCCCACTGGCTGGACCATCTTTGTGTGTCTTGTCACCAAACAGTGCCCCCACCCCCACCCCACCCCCGCTTTTACCACCTGGCCTGGGCTCTGTCCCATGAACAGGATGGCTATTGTGTAGAACTCCCTAAGGCCAGACCTGAGCACCACACAGCAGCAGTCTGTGGCTCCCACTTGAGGGAGCTGCTCATCTCCAACGGATCTCCTCCAAGCAAGGAGATAAGGACGACTGTCTGTGGGTTCAGCTCCCTCCCTTCAGCCACTTAGGGTCCCAGAGTTGAACCCCCAGCAGTTTTGATTGCCTTTGGCCGGTGCACCCACGGCTAGTGCCTGGATCACTTCCAGCCCCCAAGCAGTCATGCTTGCCTGTCGGTAGGGACCCAGCTCTGCCATTACAGGGGCCTGATCCACAGGCACTCCCAACACACCATTTCCCCTGTCAGCTGAGCCCCAGGGAAGTGCAAGTAGCCTGCTAAAGGAGCAAATCTGGAATGGAGTCTCAGGCAGGAGCATTTCAAGCTTGTCGCCCTAGGCCACTGCGTCACAAATGGGCTGCCCTATGTGCTACTCGGTCCTAGCATGGGAGCCTGAGTGAACACAGGGAGGCCAATTGCCTGGTGCCTGGGTGTTTGCTCACCACTACGGCCACCGTGCATGAGCTAGGAGCATGTTGAGCTGCTTCACACAGAAGGCTGTCTGCAGGAGAGGCTCTGAGGACTCAAAACAGCAGCTGCTTGGTGCCAGGGCCTTGGTTCTTACTCTTCTGCCATGCACAGGATCTGGGAGACTGCTTCACTGCTCAGTACGGGAGTCTGTGTTTGCCAGAGTCTGGATTGACACAAAGCGGGCAAGTGCTTGGTCCTGGGGCCCTAGCTTATTGTCAATGGTAACCGTGTGGGAACTGAGAGCCTGCTGTGCTGCTCAACACAGGAGTCTATGACATTTTTTGGGGGGGAGGGGCATCACTGCCCTCTGGTGGTCGTGGGAGCTTCCCAGCGCTGCTCTTGAGAGCCACCGCTGGATTTGAACCCCCAAGCCCGTGGGCCACAGTTCCGCACTCAACCACTTATGCCACCAGTGCTCAGCCCTACATAGGAGTCTATGTACATAAGAGTCTGTGTGGACACAAAGGGGGCAGGTGCTTGGTACTGAGGCCTTGGCTCCTCACCTGCCATCACTGTGCAGCAACTGCTCTACTGAGCATGGGAGTCTGGACAGACACAAAGTGTGCAGTTTCCTGATGCCTGGGCGCTCATCATCTGTAATATTGCACGGATCTAGGAGCCTGTTGCTTTCTCTTACCGAGGGAACCTGAGTCGGGAGCTGCAGAGTAAAAGAGTCAGGAGACAGGTTCTTATAGGCCAATCTCATGTTGCCTCACTCAGAGCCACGGACTGGGTCTTTGCAGGCCCACACAGTGAGTGGATTGGTGGAGAGTGTTTCAGAAATATGGGGGTTGCCGACCAATACCTGGGAGTTCCCCCAGCTAAGGCGGGTCACACCTCCTTAGGTTGGAACAGCATCGCCACCCACTCAGGAGACTTGTATTATCCTGACACAACAGCAGAACTATCCATCAGTCAAATTGAGTCCCCTTTAGTTGTCCCCATCAATCATCATCTCTTACCATTGCTGATTTTTGAGTCATCACGGTACCTGACTACACAGCAACCAGACCAATCTCCATAGTAGACTACAGGCAGCCCATGAAAACACCATCGCCAATCACACTGTGAAAGTACACAAGGCCTTTTGGTCTCCCAGTACATGGCAGCCACATCTTTGAAATCATCACTTAAGCTACAGCATACCATATCACTACTAATAATTAACAAGAAAGACAAACCACATCAACAGAACTAACAACACTTAAAGAAGAATCTGATGTGGATCTACCACAAATTTTTTTTTCAGAAAATTTCTTGGAGAATTACAGGAGATGAGGGAAGTTACACAGAGGAAGTATGCAATGATAGAGGGGATGAAGGGTACAAGAGAAGGTATGAAGTCCACAATAAAGGGAGTGAAGTCCAAGCACCAGAGGGAAATAAAGGAGTTAATAGAGAAAGTAGCAGAAGCTTCACACAAGATGGGTGATCTCATGAATAGCTTAGAGGAGGCTGAGACCCATATTGGTAATTTTGAAGATAATCAGGCTGACTTCAACAAAAGAGAAAAACAGTCAAACAAGATAATAAAAGAGGCAGAAGAAAATCTGAGATCAATGAGTGATTCTATGAAAAGGAACAGCATCAGAGTTATTGGCCTACCACGGTGAAGAACTCAATGGCAAATTTAAAAGGCAATTTCTGGAAGAAAATTTCCCCAACTGTGTTAGTCCGGGTAGGCTAGAGGAACAAATTTCATAGACATGCATGTGGATATAAGAAAAACGTTTATATACAAGAGGAACAGGACATTGAGAAAACATCCCAGCCCAGTCCAATTCAAAGTCATAAGTCTGATATTAACCCATGTGCCCGAAATCAGGCTATAAAGCCTCCTTCCAACTCATGAAGTCACAGGACATTGGATGCAGAAGCCCAGCGCTGGCAGGGGTCTTCATATGGCTTCTCACTTCCAGGGCTCAGGGTCCATCAACAGCAGAAGCAACTCATCACTGGCAGAGGTCTCCATGTGATTGCCCCAGCTTCAGAGGTCTGGCTCCATCTGGGAAAAGCCATGTGGTCTCTCCGCCGGCTCCTCCAGCTTCTCGAATGCTGCCAGCTTGTCTTGTCCATGTTTCATTGTTTCTGAGAACTAACTCCCAACAACCAGGGAGATAGCTTTTCATCTTCACAAGGGAAATATCGCGAGATTTCCCAGAAGTCTCAGGAGAAAGCCATGCCCACACAGAGGCCTCATTGGCTAGTCAATGGCTATCTCCAGATTAACAGGCTAGACTCCACCCCTACTTTTCAATCATAAAATTAACATAAGCACATAACTGCCACACCAACCTCATAAATAAGAACCAGTCACTTATACAGGAAGCAGAGGACAACAAGTAGAATAAACCCCATGAAGAGCTCACCAAGTGAAACTATCCAACTTCAAGGAAAAAGAGAAAATCCTGAGAGCAGCAAGAGAAAGGCGGATCATCACAAACAAGGACTCTCAGGTCAGGATATGTGCAGGTTTATCAACAGAAACTATAAAGAGGAAAAGAGAGTGAATCAATATCTTCCAGAAGCTGAAAGAAAACAATGCCTCCCCTAGAATTCTTTGCTCTGCAAATTACCTATTAAGATAGAAGGAGAGATAAAGATTTTCCAGCACAAGCAAAAACTTAAAGAATATTCTGTGAGACACTCAACCCTGACATCCGTGTCGACTCATTATGGTCAGAAGAGCCACAACCACCAAGCACAAACAGGAGAATATCATACAGTCCAAACTCACCCAGAAGTCAATGGACCTATCACAGTTGCCAAGAAAATATGACCACAGGAGGAAAACATGGTAATAAAGAAACCCCCCACAAAAGCGCAACACAGAAATAAAAAGGGTGATAGGAACACACCCAAAACAAGAGTCAAGAGATTTCAACAATGAATCCACAGATTGCAATAATAACTCTGAGTGTCAATGGCTTTAACCTCCATCATTAAAATAAAAAGGCTGCGAGACTGGCTTGGAAAACATAATTCATCAATCAGTTGCCTGCATGAAACACTTCTTATGCTTGCCGACAAGAATAAAGTAAGAATAAAAAGCTGGAGGAGAATATGACAGACAAATGTTAACTCAAAAAAATCAGGAGTTGAAAGCCTAATCTCATACAAGACTGACCTCAAGTTTCAAGCCATAAAAAGAGATAAGGAGGGACACTTTATAATGCTCAAAGGATCACTTCAACAGGAACCTGTGAACATAATAAACATATGTGTGCCAAATGAGCAACCCGTGAAATTTGTCCAAATACTATTTAGAATATGAAAAAAAAAAGATGCTATAGACTCAACAATTATAGTTGAAGACTTTAATACACCACTTTCAGAGAAAGACAGACTTTGGGAAGGAAGCTCAGCAAAGAGATGATATAACTAAAAACTCCAATTAGGCAACTGGGTCTGGTAGACATATTTAGAGCTTTCCATCCAAATGCAAAAAATACATATTCTTCTCAAGTACACATGGCACAGTTTTGAAAATTGATGATATGCTGAGACACAAGTCAAACCTAAGTAAATTCAAACACAAAGAGCTTATACAGATGTCCTCCTTTGATCACCATGCCATAAAGCTGGAGATTAATAAAAGGATCATCAGTAAAACAAGGGCAAACAGTTGGAGGACGGATAATTAGCTTCTGCAGTGCAAATGGGTAGTGACACAGATTAGAAGGGAGATCAGAAAGTTTCTAGAAGTTAATGAGAATGAGAATCAAGACCTTTGGGATATGGCGAAAGCAGTTATTAGGTATCTTAAATGCAATAGGAGTATATATGATAAAAGGGAGACTTATGACAGATATGCTCTCACAAAGACTCCAACAACTAGAACAGAGTCAACAGAATAATCCTTCCAACAACAGCAAAAGAAAAGAAATAATAAAAATCAGGGCAGAGCTGAACCACTTGGAAGATAAAAAAAAAAAAAAACGATGCAGAAGATTAACTCAGAGCAAAGCTCTTTCTTTGAAAGGATCAACAGAATCAACAGGCTGCTGGCAAACCTAACTAAAGAAAGAAAAAGAACAAGCAACAATCAGCAGGATGAGGAATGAAACAGGGATAATTACAACAGACCCTAATGAAATTAGAAGAATAAGACAAAGTACTATGAAAGGCTGTATTCCAACGAATTTAACACTGCGGAAGACATGGACAAATACCTGGTAAAACAATCCCTCCCTAGCCGATCACAGATAGAGGTCAAGTATCAAAACAAACCCATAACAAGAGAAGAGATAGTCATGGTTATCAAGAAGATACCAACGAACAAAGCTCCTGGACCAAATGGTTTCACTGGTGAATTCTCCAGGGCTTTCAGGGAGAGCTGATATCAATCCTCCACAAAGTTTTTCAGAGTGTTAAAAAGGATGGTAAACTCCCAAACTCATTCTATGAAGCCAGGATAACTTTGATACCAAAAAAGGGAAGGGATCCCACAGGAATCAAGAATTATAGTCCAATATCTTTAATGAACATAGATGCAAAAATCTTCTTATTGGCAAATAGAATACAAAAGTATATAAAATGCATACTCCATCAGGATCAGGTAGAATTCATCCCAGGGATGCAGGAATGGTTTAGCATCTGTAAATTCATCAATATTTTACACTACATCGATAAGATAAAATATAAGAACCACATGATAATATCCATAGATGCAGATAAAGCATTTGACAACATCCAGCACCCTTTCCTAATTAAGATGCTAAGGAGGATAGGAAAAGAAGGGCAGTTCTTCAAGTTAATACAAGTTATCTATGAAAGGCCGACAGGTAACATCATAATCAATGGAGAAAAGACTAAATCAATTCCACTGAAAGAGAGATCTAAACAAGGATGCCCTGTAGCCTCAACATTATTATGGTTGTCCTAGCTAAAAACATAAGACAACAGAAAGACATCAAAAGTACTCAAATGGAAGAAGATGAGGTGAAATTATTGTTTTGGCTGATTACATGATTCTGTACATCAAAAATCTCCAAAACTGCACAATCAGATTACTTAAAAGAATAGAGGAATACGGAAGAGTGGAAGGATACAAGGTTCACAAGCAGAATTTGATTAGGTTGCTGTATACATCTGACAAGACCATGGAATAGGAGACCAGGAAGGGCAGTACCACTCACAATAGCCAAGAATAAACTGAAATATTTATATATCTATTCCTATAGATATAAGAAAAATCAAAAGAATTATACAAGGAAAACTACAAACTATACTACAGAAAACTAAAAGTGACCTCCACACATGGAGGGATATCCCATGCTCATGGATTGAGAGACTCAATATATTAAAGATGTCGTCTATCCTACTCAGGGTAAGTTTAATGTTATCCCAATTCAAATATCAACGACCTTCTTTAGAGAACTGGAAAAACTGACCACCAATTTCATATGGAGAGGGAAGAAGCCCAGAATTATCAGAGATCTCCTCAAGAAGGACATAGTTGGAGGGCTTGCTTTATCTGACTTTCACACCTACTACAAAGCTACAGTGGTCAAAACAGTGTGGTGTTGGTATGATAGATACACGGAGCAATGAAAAAGAATAGAAAACACAGAAATAAAGTCATTAGCATATAGATAACTGATTTTTGACAAGGGCCCCAAAAGCATCAAGTGAGAGGGCAACACCCTATTTAACAAATGGTGCTAGAAACAATGGAAATTCACATGTAAATAAATGAAACAGTATCTCTACCTCACTCCATGCACAAGAACAAACTCAAGATGGATCACATCTTAGAATTAAAACCCCAAATCATCAGGCCCACTAGGGAAAGAATTAGAAAAATCTAAGAACCGTGACCCAGGTTAAAAGCAATAGAGCAGGTTACACACCCAAGAGACTCTGAAATTGACAAATGGGACTAACTAAGGATAAAACTCCTGTGCGCATCACAAGATTTTACCAATATTGTAATGAGGCAACCCACAGATTGGGAGAGGATTTTTAGCAACGATACATCAGACAAAGGGCTTATTACAAAAACCTGCAAGACCCTCATTGCCTGCAAAAAGAGGAAATCAGTTAACCCTTTGAAGAAACGGGAAAAAGAACTAAGAAGAACTTTCACGAAGGAGACCTATATGGCCAATAAACATATGAGAAAATGCTCCCAATCACTAGCCATCAGAAAAATTAAGACAAAAGCAACCATGAGATACCATCTAACATCTTTTAGGCTAGCCCAAAAACAGAAAATCAGAGATCAACAAATGGTGGAGAGGATGTGGCGAAATAGGAACAATTCTACATTGCTGGCGAGCCTGTAGATATGTACAGCCGCTATGGAAAGCAGTATGGTGATACTTAATGAAAATGGAAACTGAGCTACCTTATGTTCCAGCTATACCTTTCCTGGGTATATACCCAGAAGAGGGAAGAAATAAACCACGGCCAGTGGTACGCACACCAGTGTTCATTGCAGCACAATTTCATAATCGCAAAGATTTGGAAGCAATCTAAATTTCCATTGGTAGATGTGTGGATCAGCAAACTCTGGTACATATACACAATGAAGTACTATGCTTCACTCAAAAACACTAATGAGCGCATGAAACTCATCTCATGGGAAGAACTGGAGGAAATTATGCTAAGGGAAGTCAGTCATTCACAAAAGAAGTGCTGCATGAATTCCCTGAGGTAAGTGTAATCAGTATGGTAGGTATAGGAGACAAGCCTCCTATATTATAACAGTTGGGCTGAGATTTAGAGTAAGGGAAGGAGGGTGGACCAAACCTAGGAGGTACATTCTGGGTGCAACACAGTAATGGGAGAAGCAGGTGGTTGGGAGGGAATGGAGGAAAAGGGAGTTCAAAAGTGAAGGGATAATGGAGAGAATAGGGCACTAACCCACCCAGGAGAAGAGTATTGGTCTTGTCTCCAAAGAAGCCACAGTGGGCATGCAGATCCTACCTTGAAGCACCCAACCATGATGACAGCATGGACAAATGGATGGATGCATGAAAAGAGAGAGTTATAGGGCCCAACACAACTAGAGCCAAACTGACCACCTCCCTGGAAGTGGGCATGGCAGAGAACAGGTTGGGGGAGGGGCCATCATGCCACACCCACAGGGAGAAAGGCAATCAGGGAGAAAGAGAAAGAGAGCTGGTCAGGTCCCCACATTGGCCCATGATGCTCAGAGGAATATGCCCCTGCGGGGACCTAATGGATCACAGAAAGGACTGGGCAAACAACAAGACATGTCACATTGTCTCCCTACTGAGGCAGACAGTGACAGAGGACATTTTGGGGGTTACATGGTGGGGAAGAAATGTGGACTGACCCTCAAAAATGGATCAAATCAAGAAGGGAGCACTCCTGGATGGATTGTAGAGAAGAGAGAATGATGGGGCACAGGGGAGGGGGGAGTAAAGGGGATATGGACAAGTTCATGGATGGGCGAAGCAACGAATGGTTCAGAATCAGTGGCATGTAAGGTTTGGGAGGTCTGGTAGAGCTTAAGCAAGGGTAATGTAACTGAAAGGCAGAGCTGAAACTCAAATGAAGGCAGAGCATGATGGTGGGACAGGAGGAAGATGGAAACAGAGTAAGTACTAGAAGGCAAAGGGCACTTGCAGAGGTCTAAACATAGACATGTACTTGTTTAAATATAATTATGATGGAATAAATCTGAGTACATATTTGTAGGTTGAGTACTAAGGGAGCAAATGTACCCTGGGCCCTCACCCAGTTGCTTCCTCAATGCAAGTTCACTTCTTTCTATGAATCTGGTAGTCCATAATACTCACTGGCCCAATGAGCTCACTGTAATAAAATGGGTGCATAAGCAAATGTGGTGAAGAAAGCTGTTGGCACTCAGCTGTCAAAGGATATACTAGCTGGGGTCTTAAAAACCGAAGATAAACAAAAGGTCATCTAACTGAGAAGCAGCCAAGTCCACATGTTAGAAGTACACCAGCCAGTGTAACCATGAGGTGTTGAAATGATTAGATCTAAGGCATCAAAGAGAATAAAATGTATCATTGTGTACTTACTTTCCCGAAGCGATCACTGAGAACATGTGGGGGTATGCGCAATAGTGGTGAAGAAAGCTGATGATGCCTGGCTATCAAAAGATATAGCATCTGAGGTCTTAAAGGCTTGAGCGTATATAAGCAGCTAACAAGCTCAGGAGCAACAAAGAAGCAGCAGCACCACCATAGAAGAAGCACACCAGCCTGTGTGATCATGAGTTGTTTGAAGACTCAGGTGTCAGGCACCAAAGAACAAAAATCATATCAATATGTGCCTACTCTCCCAGTATGATTGCTGAAGACAAATGGGTGCAGAGGCAAACAGAATGGAGGAAGCTGATGGTTCCTAGCTACCAAATGATAAAGTGTCTGAGTTCTTAAAGGCTTGAAGGAACACAAGTGGCCATTTAGTGCAGAAGCAGCAAAGTCCATGTGAAAGAAGCACACTAACCTGTGTGATCACGAGGGGTCTAAGGGAGCAGGTATCAAACATTGAAGAACAAGAAGCACACCACTATGAATGAGGGGGGAAGCATGGTGGGGACCCAAGGCCCATTCATGGGCAATTGGACACCCCTTTACAGAGAAGATGCAGGGAGGAGAAAGGCCAGTCAGGTGTAGTGAAGTAGCTATGAAACAGACAACTTTCCTCTAGTTCCTGAAGGCTTCTTCCCCCCAAATATGATGTTCCCAATTCTACCTTACAAGTCCAGCTGAACTGAAAGAGGTACACTGGTACAAATGGGAACTGGAAATTTGGGGAACCCAGCACCCCTGACAAACCCCTCAGGACAAATAGTGAGAGTGGAGTTACCGGATGGGTGGAGGGAAGCTGGGGAAAGAGGGGGAATCAATCACAAGGATCTACACATAACCTCCTTTCTGCAGGACAGTCATCGTAGGAGTGGGTAAGGGGAGATGTCAGACAATGTAAGATATGACAAAATAATAATAATTTGTAAGTAATGAGGGGTGGTAGAGCAGGGGGAGCGGGGAGGGGAAGGACTGAGAAGCTGATATCAAGGGAGCAACGCAAGTGGAAAAGCAGAAATTTGGAGAAGAATGGAAAGGGGCATGCAAAGGGGCTTGGCACAGTATATGTATGTATGTATTGTGATAAGTGATGCATGAGCCCACAACACAATGATTTTTAAAAGTGAGAACTTTATTATATTTAATTGCACAACAGTAAACCAATTACTTTTCTTTCATATCTCCAAAATGGAAATAATTGTAGTATTTATTTTATAAGGTTATTATTATTTATAAATGATTTGGTAGTTACATAATCTGATTTCAACTTGAGACTTAAGAATGAAAGGGTGACTTTTGGTCTGTTGATAAGGTCACAGCTTGATATCCTCATTTTGGTGATGCTAGGGAGATAAATAGCTCACTGGGAGCAGAACACACAGACACTCCCTGAGAGACATTCCTGTTGACAAGTCACATGGAGTTATGCAGAGGAAAACCAGAGCTGAAGGAGCCACAAGGAGATACACGCCAACTCTAGATGCATGCATTGCCAGTGGATCCACAAGACTTCCCACCAACTGGTCTGTGTTCTCCATGCACTTGACATCGTTGTATGTGTTGCGTGAGTCTGAAGTGGAATTTATACACTGCTATCTTACATATGGGCTAATATCAGACTTATGAATTTGATATGAACTGGGCTTGGATGGTTTCTTAATGTACAATTACTCTTTATATAAAGCTCTTTCTTATATATATGAGCACCTCTGAATTTGTTTATGCAGTCAACACAAAAGGATTAATTAAAGCAATGCTGTAAGCTTAGTGAATTATTTATGTTTATTTTTATTGCATCAAAATTCCAAGTGAAATAGACTTCTACTAGGCCAAGTTGGAAAGGTTGGAAATTTTCATTAAATGAAAAGTGAAATTATGGTATGAATTAATTACTCTTTTTCTGTGTAAAGCTATAAAGGAGCAGTTTTCTTTTGTATTGTTCTTATTTGATCTGCTGTTTTGTTTATTTTTCCTGAACTCAAAAGTTGCTTGGCTCATATGATAAAATGTTATATAATTGTTAAGAGCCCTTGAGTTGACTCCCACTCAGAGCAGCACATTATACATCAAAGCAGAAAACCAATGTATAAGCAAGCCTTGTCGTGTCATTCTCATGATTGTTATGTCTGAAGCTATTATTGCACCATTCTATTAATCTGTTTTATTCTGGGTCTTACTCTTATTTTTGCTGATCATCTACTTTTCTGAGTCATCGTCCAGGGACTGATCGCTCCTGGGAACAAGGTCTGATGTAAATGAGACAAAGTATCACCGTTTTTCTTTCAAAGGAGCATCCTGACTATGTTTCCTCCAAGAACTGCTTCCCTGTCATTGCAAGTACTTTCAGTATTTTTTTCCAATGCCATAATTCAACAGATTCAAACTCCTTTACTTTTTCTTATTCA
Source organism: Nesogale talazaci (assembly GCA_004026705.1). Taxonomy (NCBI): domain Eukaryota; kingdom Metazoa; phylum Chordata; class Mammalia; order Afrosoricida; family Tenrecidae; genus Nesogale; species Nesogale talazaci. Next base: position 285,276 of record PVJH01000341.1, read on the forward strand.
TTATACAGCTTTCACATGCATATATGCCAATTGAAAATACCATGGCTTCAATCAGACACATTTTAGTCCTCAAAGTGATATCCTTGCTCTTCGACATTTAACAGAGATCTTGAGCAACAAATTTGCCTAATGTAATAAATCATTTAATTCCTTGATGGCTGCTTCCATAGTGATAATTGAGGATCTAAGTAAAATGAGATTCTTGAAAATTTCAATATTTTTTCCATTTACTCAAATGATAATTATTGGTACAGTTGTGAGCATTTCCATTTTCTTTACACTGAGCTGTAATACTTATGAAGGTCATATTCTTTAATATTCATCAGTAAATGATTCAAATTATCTTTGTTTTCAGCAACCATTGTTGTGGCCTTCTTTCAGTATAGATGCTGGCTTCTTCTTCACATAGTCCAGTTTTTTAGGTTTTTATCCCAGTTTAAATATGATGGAATGATATCTGCCCTGCTTGAATGAATGACTCTTGGTATGTATACAATTTCTGTCTAAGTTCAATTTTTTTGGAATTCCCATTCATTATTTCTATTTATAGTTTATGATATTTCATACAAGTGTAATTCTCTTCTTTTACTCAAGATCCAATTGACACTAGCATTGTTATCCCTCATCCAGAAGTCCTCTTCTGAATGTAGATGGAATGTCTGGAAACTCTCTGTTGATGTATCATATTCTAATTATCTTCAGCAAAACATAACTTGCATTTGGTGTGAATGATACTGTTCGATTTTTTTTCACATTCTTTAGAATTACCTTTGCTCGGAATGGGAACAGTATAGATCCCTTTCAGTAGGTTGACAAGATGGAACTTCTGAATTTCTTGGCATTGCCTGGTAAATACCTTCAGATAGGTATCAATTTTTGAATCATCTCTTTCATTGACAGTGATTTTAAATATTTGATCATGATTCATTTTATTCTCCTCCACTCCATATGTCCAATGATCTTCATCTCAACTCTATCTTAAGAGCCACTCCTATAAAGTTCATCTTTGTTCTTGTCACCAAAATAAAACTCTTTAATAAAATCTCATAGTATGATTAATATTTCATGTTTTTTCCTTTTTCCTCAGATTTCCTTGACCTACCTCTCCTTTAACATCATTAGAATCTGACCTTTATTTCCATTGTGCCAGACGACTTCTAACTCCAATTTCCTACATATGCATTTTGTTATTATATAAAAAATATTTTTCTTCAGTACTTTTTCACATCTTCTTCTAAAACTCCAACATGAGCCACTATTCATGTTATATCTTCTCTCCTGTCACAGGAGTGGCTGAACAGGATTGAGATAGTCATAAAGTAGGTTGGTAGAATTACAGATTCCTGTTGTCTGTTTCCAATAGGGTAATTGGTATTTTCCACATTGATTATTTCAAATATTTTCTCATGTTGTCAAGTCCCTGTAATTCACATCTACCTCCTAATCATGCTACCACAACACTAAAGCATATGATATAACTCTGAACAAAGAATCTCACTTGATTCATGCAGAAGATTACAAACACATGTACATTAAAATAGGGGCCAGTGGTAGTTAAGTATTAGAATTTTCCTTTTCGAAGCAAGACATCTGGATTCAATTCCAGTCAATGCAGCTAAGGCACAGATGTGATTAGAGGTTTGTGTGTTATGATGCTGAACAGGTTTAAGCAGACATACGAAATTAAGATTAGAGAGAACTACCTTCTGATATGAATCTGAAAAAGCAGCTAATGAAAATTTTGAAGAACAACCATCTGATCCCATGTTGCACAGCACAAGGGCAGACTACATGGCTTAATAAGATTGTACCAGGATTGTATCATTTTACCCTAAGTACTTACTCTGCAAACTGAGCATGTAATTCAAGAGACTAGACTTTATGAAAAAGAGCATGGAATCAATAATGCAGAAAGACTCCCTAACCACTTGCCATAAGTAGATGATGTAAATATTCTTACTGAAATAGAAGAGAACTTGAAGCACTTACTGATGAAGATCAAAGAGAACTGCTTTTAGTATGTATTGCTGCAATTTGACATAAAACAAAAATCTTTACAGCTGAAGTAATAAGCAACATCATAATAAACAGAGAAACAATTGAATTTTTCAAGAGTATCATTTTATTTAAATCTACAATCAATAGCAAGGAAAGTGCCTGTTGTATAATCTAGCAATATATTGTAGTGAGTAAATCTCTCGCAAAAGACATCTTTATAATAAAAAAGAGCAAAAAAGTCACTCTTAGGCCTAAAATATACTTGACTCAAGTCCGGTTGTTTTTCATAGTCATATAAGCTTAAAAAGCTATATAATGAAGAGAGAAAAACAATCGATTTTGAATTATGGTGGTAACAAAGAATATGGAATTTTCCATGAATTTCAAGAAGGAACAAAACTGTCCTGAAAGAAGTATAATCAGGGTGTTCCTCAGAAGAGTGAATGTTGAAATTTTATATAGCTTTGGCACATGATCACGAAAGGCCAGTTCATAGAGAATAACATCATAGTTGGTAAATAACAGTGTTTCAGAAAAAAATGGAAGAGCCTCAATTGAATAGATTTATACAGTGGCTTCAACATTAGCCTCAAACATAGCATTTTATTCTGATTCACAAAAGGTAATTCTCTAGAAATTGGAAATGAGTTGAAAGCATCTCACATTTTGTAAGCATCTCAAAGGCCGGCTGGGGTCTCACATGATTCCTCCATAAAGTTTTTAATAATTAAGCATGGGAAATAGAATTTTTATTCTTAGAACAAATAGTTCAAGTTTGAAAATTGTTAGTGCTTCATCCAAGTAAACATAAACATGGAAAAGTCTGATTATGCTTAACTTAACATAATTCAATTTATTAAGAGCAAATTCCTTTTACTGAAAGCAGTTTTTCCATTCTCTAGTTGGAATTATAGCTACTTAGTATATCATTTTAATAACTGGTAGTTGAAGGAATATCTGGTTATCAAAGCTGTTACCCGGTCTGTACTGAAAAATAATGTTCTTTTTAGTAAGAATGTTTAAATATATCTGATTTCTTGGCTATTCTTTCCATACTTTTATTTATGATTATTCATGGTAGTTAATCTAGGCTGGAAATGAAATATTTATGTGTTGATATTCCACTAAAATTTTCCTTGAGTTAAATTACAACATTTCAAACACTATGCTCTAATAAATGCCTTCACATAAACATCAGTTTTTATGGGCCATAAGTTAGAAGATGATGTTTTGTTTAGCATTATTTTACTTTATTTGCTATTGCCTTTTCCCAAGATAAAAATATTGTTTAAAAACTTCATTTCCAGAGTATCAAAGATGATTTTTGAATACTTTAGGGTTATTTTTGATGAATTTACTTTTCTTTATCACAATTTTAGAGTATAATTAACAAAAACAGACCTGAATTGTAAAGATCTTAGGGATTTAAATGTATCGACAACCCGGTAAAAACCAAAGTCACTGCCATCAAGTCAACGCTGACCCCTAGCAATGCTCCTCACTGTAAGTATTGACTGGAATAGCGAGTCCAGCTCTATCTGGGGAGCTGCTGGGGGGTCTCCCATTTCCCGCCATGCAGATTGTCATACAAGGCATAGCCACGACATCACCAGGGCTGCTTAGCACTTACTGCAGATGATAAAAAAACCAAGTCTTGGGACTATTGAGTTTACTCCACCTTAGTGCAACCTTGTAGGTCAAGGTAGAACTGTTCCTATCAGTGTAGGGACTAATTCTTCACAGGAGTAGAAAGCCTCATCTTTCTCCCTTGGAGCAGGCTTGTGGTTTCCAACTACCAGCCTTCATTTATAAGATGTTGAGAAATTATAAGCTGCTTAGATATTATAAACAGTAGAAGGATCACATTATGACTACAGGCGTTATTATCTCTTTTCCCTATATGGACCTCTTCCTTATTAAAAATATCAAAAACTTCATATTTTCATTGCAGTGATATAAATAATAAATATATACAATATCCATCTGATTCTGAGTATAATTTGTAACTCAGTGTGAATTTTTCATTATCTATATTTGTTATTATCATTAAAAAATAAAACCCATTGACCCAAAGTCAATTCTGACTCCTAGAGACCCTATATAGAGTTTTCATGATTATACTATATCCTGATGTTTTCTTATAGGTTCAAACTGATGACCTTGTTATCTGCAGTCCAATATGTAATGCAGAGGTCTATTAATACTATGCTGTTAAGGTTTCCTTCTGATTTTAAACTTTGATTCACTCTTAAAAGTGTGATGGGCTAGGCACAGAATCAAAATTAAGGATATTTTATTTTAAATTTATTTTTCACTCTTTATCTTCCGAATGGTGGTGACACATTGTGGTAGTTACATAATCTGTAGTCAATTTGAGACTTACAAGTGAAGGAGTGGAGTTTAGCCTGCCAACAAGGTCACAACTTAATGGCTTCATTTGGAAGCACTAAGGAGATACACTGTTCACTGGACACGAGACATATGCTCATCCCTGGGAGACATTGCAGCCGACAAAACAGGTGGAGCTACGCTAGTACTCTGAGATGGAGGAACCACGTAGAAACCCCTGCAAGCCTAACAACACCACTAGGTCAACAAGACTTCCCACACACTGGCCTGTGATCTTTCTGCATTGGGCGTCACTGCATGTGTTTCATGAGTCTTAAGAGGAATTAATAGACTGACTTTAGATGTATGAGCTAATATTGAACTTTTGGACTTGACCTGGACTAGGCTGGGATGTTTTCTTAATGTACAATTACTCTTTAAGCTCTTTCTTATACACACATGAGTGCTTATGAATTTGTTTCTCTAATCAATCCAGACTAAGACCTATTAATAGATTGTAGATGATACAAACTTACTTGCTGAAAGTGAGGAGGATTTAAAGCAGTCAAGAATCAAAGGCTTTTCTGCATAGACCTCTTTAAATTTTAAAGAGGAAGTAATTTTCTTTGAAGGTTAATTACTAAGAGGTGGAATTAGTGCAAGCCTGTTGGTGGGGCAAAAGGAAGGTAAAAGAAAACAGAGGAACAATCTAGAAAGCAAAGCTATGGATAGAGGTATAAACATAGATGTGTACATAGGCAAATATATTGATTCATAAAAATAAAGGTATTGTCCTATATACATATATTTGTATGGCAACACACCGAAGTAGTGGATGGATTTTGGGCCTCTGCAAATACCTTTCCTAAATGCAAAAACACTTTGTTCTAACAAACATTCATTCTGGACTGCTCACCCTCCTGGTACAATTGCTGAAGACAAAGTGGATGGATAAGCAAATGTGGTGAAGAAAGTGGATGGTACCTGGCTATCAAAACATACAGAGTCAGGCATCGTAAAGACTTGAAGTTAAACAAGGGGCCATCTAGCAAAGAGCAATAAGCCCAAATGGGAGAAGCACACCAGCCTGTGCAATCAGGAGGTGTTATCAGGACTGAAAAACAGACATCAGAAGACCCATAACAAACAAACAAAAATACATCATTGTGAATGAGGTGTGTCTGAGGAGAGACCCAAAGCCCATCTGTAGACAAGGGGATTGCACAGAGGAGTCACTGGGAAAGATGAGTCAATCAGGGCCCAGTAAAACTCCAGTGGACACATTATTTCTCTGGTTCTTGAGGCTTTCTCACCTCCTACGATCCTGACCTCAGTACTGCCTTTCACTGTGGGTTAAACCAGAGCATGTGCACAGGTCGAGATAAGAGATTAGTGCTAACAATACATGGAATTCAGGAACAGGAATGGGAAAAATAATAACAAAAGGGCAGTGAAAGGTGGGGAGAGGGGGGGAGGAGAGGAAGGGCAAACAGACTGCAATGATGGACACATAACCATCACCACCACCACCCTCCAGGGGGATCAGCAACAGAAACCATGGGAGAAGGGAGACAGTGGTCAGTGTAAAATAAAAATAATGATAATTTTTCAAGGGGTCACCAAGGGAAGGAGAGGAAACTGAGGAAGTGATATCAAGGGCTCAATAGAAAGTAAATTTCTAGAAAATAATCATGGAAATATATATACATATATGCTTAATACATTGATGTATGGATTGTTTTAATATCTGTAAAAGCCACCAATAAAATGATATTTTAATAAAAAAGTTTTAAAAGAAGGCTAACTTGGCCAGGACCCAAACCATTGTACTCTCAATTGCCTCATATGTATATGAAAGCTGCATATTTAATAAGGAAGCCCTAAGAAGAAATGATGGATTCAAATTAAGATGCTGGGAAAGAATTTTGAAAATAACACGGATTGATCAAAAAATGAATCCAGCTCTTTTGAAAGAAATACAACCAAATATGTTTTAGAAATGAGGATGGCTACTTTGGATACCTTATCAAGAGGCCAGTCCCTGAAATAGGACATCATGCTTGGAAAAGCAGAAAGATAGTTAAAACAAAGAAGACCCTTGACTATCTAGGTTGACATAGTTGCTGGAAAAATGGACTCAAACTTAACAGTTGTGAGGACAACATAGGACCAGACAATGCTTCTTTCTGTTGCCCTCTGGGTTGTTATGAGTCAGGACCTGCCCGAAGGCACCTACCAACAATATCAATAAATCAGTGATGGCAGATAAATAAAATGACTCTGAATGCTAATAGAATGCCAATGATTTTTTAGTTAAAATTTGAATAAAAAACCAACAAGAATTTCCTTTATGAGAGAAAGAGCTAAGTCTCTGTCAGAATGTTTTCATTAATTTCGTAGATTAAAAGTTTTATGTAAGTATCCAATCACATAAACAAGTGTCACTGATCAATTTGGCATAGTGATAATGCTATAGAGTATCCCTGAATCATGTTTAATGTTGATTGATAAACATTAAAGAAATCAGCAATACTGGCCCATTATGAAGACTAAGAACAGAATATTTTTCCTCTAATTTACTTTGTTAATATTAGCAATGCTTGGATAACACAGAAAATTATAAAATATATTGATCTTTTTTCACTCAGATGTTTTTTGCCTGGTAGTTTTCAACTGAACAGGAAAACATTGTCATTTCATCACTTTTTTTATTAATATAGAACACTGAGTTTAAAATATAATATAAAGTATGATTAAAAATTTCATTTGAGGTATCAAAGCATGTACATGCTTATGGAGATGTTAAAGAAATCATAAGAAAAAATCTGTACCTCTTTTAAACAAAGAAATTATTTTTCATGAAAATTTGCAGATATAATTGCAAATCTACTATTGAATTCCACATTGAGACTCAACAACTGAATGATTCATTCAGCTGTGCACTTATGACAGCTTTGAGATGAAAATTAGATGAATTTTAACAGTAAATTGTGAAGACTAACGTGTTTATATTTATCCTACAGCTATGTATCATCCCATTTCAACTGTTTTCATTTGTAACACTCCCTGAACCTGAGCAACATAAAAAGTTTAGTTCCTTCAAAAGGCATTGCTTTATCTCAAAAGGCAATTGGTTTATCTCATTTTTACACTGCTGAGAAAATATGTAAGTACTTTGCATTAAAGTATATTTGTATGCTTGAAATTTTTATGCTTGAAAGGTGAAGCACTGTGAAAAGTGATGAGCCTTGCAGGGAAATGTACAGGGCTTGATCTATAACTCTGTCAAGATTCCATCAAAGAAGGAAAGATGACTTCAGAATCTGTGCTGTGAACTCTTAGGCCATGTAGCATCTTGAAAATTGTTTCAATAGATCTAAAATAGAGTAATATAAAACTTTGTGAGTGGGGCTGAGCCCCGGTGGCGTAGTGGTTGTGCGCGGGACTGCGGCCCACTGGGACGGAGGTTCAAATCCAGCAGTGGGCTGGGCCTCCTACTCCCACCGCCGGAGAGCAGTGATGCCCGCCCCCCCCCAAAAAAGAAAAAAAAAACTTTGTGAGTAAATTTTGGGTTGGCTTCGAATTTTGCTAGAGGGTATCAGGTGTTTTATATTTGAGAATATCACGGGACACATAAACTCACAGCTCAATGCATAACCACTATACCACCAGAACACAAAATAAATCTGTATTCCTTATAATTGAAGGAAACCTGTATCCATTATAAGAAGAGGAGTTCTACCACATAACTAAGGAATGTATTAAATAAATTGGTGTTGAGTGGACTCTGACTCATTGGAACCCAATGTACATCAGAGTAGAATTATGAAATAGGGTTTTTAATGGCTGAAATTTCAAAAGTGGATCACCAGTATTCCCTTCCAAGGTGCATTGTCAAGTATATCAATGGTTTGTACTAACGAGAGATGTCAAGGAATGTGCTTGTTATGGTTTAGAAACAAGTTAGCTGTTGTAGTAAATAATATAAAATCCAGTCAAGACAATATACACGTTGCATACTCACAGAAGACAAAGAGTAAGACATGGAGAAGAGAAGGACAAGGAAGAACAAAAATCATATAGTAGATACCTTTTCTTTGTTTCTACTTAATTTTTAAAAAATGATATGAACCATGGTATTTTACATTTTACCTCTTTTGGCTGGACTGATCAAAACCTCTATTAATCCCATATTTAAAGCAATGCACAACAAATCAAGAATTTTGCAAGAGACTTCAGGCCAATTATTTCCATGGTTAAAAGTAAAATTTCTGCTTATTGTCCAAGTTGCTAGTGGCTGTAGAGAGTATTTTTATGTGCTTATGGATCCATCAATACAGCAATTAGTTAAGGATTAGGAAGAGCTATCAATGGGAATGCTTAAACCTAGCAAGAATGAGTAGCAATGATATTGTAGGTGATAATTAAATCCCAAATTTTAGCTAATTTAATTGTTTTTCATATTCTCTACAGACAACAAATGAGTTTACTTTGTGTTGATTAGGATTCATAACCACATGTGATTCAGACTAATGCTGTCATCCACAGGATATTTCATGAGTGATTGTTTTGGGAAAAAATGGCCAGGACCTTCTCTTGAGTCTTCTCTGACTGGACTGAAACGTTCTTCCTTTCAGTTAGCAGTCAAGTGTCTTAACTACTTATGTACTTCCCTATAGATAATACACCTTCTTATTGTCTATAAGCATGCTTTTCATCAATACAAATAATAATTTCTTTCCTATAAACAAAATGAAGTTACCAAAAAACTGATATGAGGTAATAAAAGAGTATAATTATTTATGTATTCTTCTGGAATATAAAAAAACATATAAAAGCATGGAACATTTCCCATAGTTTTCCCTTTGCATGTCACTATAAACCTTTGTATACATGCTTTGCTTTTTTTGTTGTTTTGCTTTGTTTTTTGGCGTGGGGGCATCACTGCCCTCTGGTGGTCATGGGAGCTACCCAGCTGTGCTCCCAGAGAGCTGCTGCTGGATTTGAAGCACCAAGCCAATGGGCTGCAGTCCTGCACTCAACCACTACATCATCAGGGCTCAGCCCTTATATACACTCTTTTCTATCATTACAATGAAAGCTCTTCTTGAAGGACTGGGGTTCTAACTAGTATTCTGCATCACTTAACCAAAAATGACTAGTCAACATTCAGCCATTTCAAGAGGTAGCATTTAATCAAGAACCAATGGTACTGAATGAAGAAGTAAAAGTAGTACTGAAGGCATTAGTTCAAAAAAGGCTATAAAAAACAAAACAGTAAATAGGCTCTAGAAATATATGAAATACCAATTGAAATGCTTCAACAAACTGATGATGCACAGGAGGCATGGATTGACCTATGCTAACAAATTTGGAAGATGCTACCTGGCCTCTTAACTGAAAGAGATCACTATTTGTACCCATTCTAAAGAATGTTGACCCATCAGAGTATGGAAGTTCTGGAAAAATATCATTAATATCACATACAAGTAAATTTTTGCTGATGATCATTCAGCACTAGTTACAGCAGTACTTTTATAAAGAGCTGCCAGAAATTTAAGTCAGATGCAAGAGAGGACCAACAACAAGAGATATCATTGGTGAAATCAGTTGAATATTGGCCAAAAGCTAAGAGAATCAGAAAAATATTTACTTGTATCTTATTGACTATAGAAAGGTCTGTGACTGTGTTTATCATAACATTGGTGAATATCATTGAGAAGAATGGGAATTTCAGAAAACTTTATTGTGCTTATGTGGCACCTATATATGATTGTGTCAGTCCGGGCAGACTAGAGGAACAAATTTCATAGACACGGATATAGGTATAAGGAAAAGGTTTATATACAAGAGGAACAGGACATTGAGCCCAGTCCAGTTCAAAATCATAAGTCCGATATTAACCCATATGTCCGAAATCAGTCTATATAATCTCCTTCTAACTCACGAAGTCACAGGTCAGTGGGTGCAGAGTCCCGTCGTTGGCAGGGTTCTCCACATGGCTCCTCGCTTCCAGGGCTCAGGGTCCATCAATAGCAGAAGCAACTCATCACTGGCAGAGGTCTCCATGTGGCTGCCCCAGTTTCAGAGGTCTGGCTTTATCAGGGCAAAACCATGTGGTCTCTCTGCCGGCTCCTCCAGCTCCTCAGATGCTGCCATCTTGTCCATGATTAATCATCTCTCAGAACTAACTCCCAACAACTGGGGAGAAAGCTTCATCTTCACGTTGAGTGCGAGACTGTGGCCCACGGGCTTGGTGGTTCAAATCCAGCAGCAGCTCCCCAGGAGCAAGGCTGGGTAGCTCCACGACCACCAGAGGGCAGTGAAGCTCCCCCCAAAATAAAAATAATAATAAAGAACAAACAAATCTACCTTTAAAAAGATACATTTAGAATGTTCTTTCAATGTGATAACTGGAATACTTTGTCCCATGAATTTTGGACACATTATCAAGAGAGACCAGTCCCTGGCAAAAAACATCTGGCTTGGTAAAGTAGAAGGACAGCAACAACAACAACAAAAAGACTGTCCTTGATGAGATGGATTGACACAATGGCTGCAACAGTGGGTTCAAATAGAAGTCTACTTTCACAGGAATCTATGTTGATGAGACTGACTGAAGATAACTCATGGGAAGTCACCTGTGTGTTGTTAAAATTGGACTACATATATGAGATTTTACATCCATAGAATGAATGCCCATAAATACACATACAATTAGTAATGAACAAAATATCAATTAGTAATCAAACCGTTCTTGTTTTACTTTTTTGGAAGAACATTGTGACCCCTTTATAATTTCCTCATTTAGCATGATGAAATTTCCAATTCTCACACTGTCCAAGAGCTCATAAGATCTTTCTTATTAATCTACAGCAGTGGTTCTCAAGCAAGACCCTTCCAAAGGGGCCATTTGATTCATAACAGCAGTAAAATTGCAGTTATGAAGTAGCAATGAAAAAATTACATGGTTGAGGGGTCGCCACAACAAGAAAAACTGTATTAAAGGGGTGCGGCATTAAGAAGGTTGAGAATAACTGATCTAGGGAAACATGATTTGGCAAATATTAAGAAACACCATACTTGTTCAACTGTGATATGGCTCATTATTTTATCATTTTAGCACTGTAAAAACTTAATATGCCATAATTATTTATACTCAAAACACTCTGGTCATACTGGAGGGTGACTGCTGAGCTTAATGTTGACTGTTCAAACTCACCATTTGCTCATCAGGAAAAAAATGAGACAGTCTACTCCCATAAAGATTTATAGCCTCAAAAACCCCATATTGAGTCCTGTGACTTGTAATGGACTTGGTGGCAGTGGATTTGGTTTTTTAATAATTATACCAGATAAAATTTTGAATATTTTAGTAGCTATTTATGAATTCAATATCAAAATTGCTAGAGATCTTTTATTGGTAACTTATTTTACTCTTACCAAGAAGTTCTTCCTAAGTATTAGATTCAAGTTAACTAGTTTCTATATTTTAGGGGGTTCAAGTAATGAATAGATAAAGCTCGTGACTGGAGAACAAATCTTACGTGAAAAATATTGTTGCAATCACCTTTTTCAAAAATTGACCATGTCAATTTTTTTCTTTTCTCTTTTTTGGTATTTTTATAAAAGTATGAACTCATGCATTTTCAGAATGTACACATGTTAATTGTCTATAGTCCTTGTTCTATTTTTTAAAATCCAAATTACATCAACTTTGGTCAGTGGGACACTCTTGGAACTGACTTTTTTATTTCCTGTGGCCATGGAGCTAATTTCCTTTCTCTTCTGTTACAACAAGCTAGATCCCTATTTCCTTGCTTTCTCCTGTCCCAGTCACAGAATAAAGAAAAGAACACAAAACAGCAACAACTCTGTATGTGTCAGTGTAGAAATGTGCTCTAGGGTTTGAATTGGTTGTCTTCAGAAATATGTCACCTTGGCTTTCTTCAGTGGCACCTATGGTGAACCTTTCTTTTAGCAAGAAGCATATTAACTATGTGTTCCACCAAAATACTTCAAGTTCTATAAATATTTCTCTAAAGATACTTGGATCTTCTTTGTGGAAATTGTGTAGAAAAATAGAGATGAGACTTAGTCAATGAAGGAGCTTGTGCAATGTCAGTACTTCTGAGTCATTTCAGTTGAAAGGGTTATCTAATATACACACATATGTATATGCATATTTACATATATTTAAATTTATAATATTTATATACTTTACTCCTAAAGAGGCATCTTTCAAGTTAATTATCCATAGTATATTGCTCTTGACTGTAGTGGTCTTATTGCTGTTGTTGCTGCTATTGTTAGATGCCATTGATTTGGTTCTTACCTATAGTGACCTTATGCACAGCAGAAAAAGAACACTGCCTAACCCTATGCCACCCTCACAATTGCTTTGTATGACTGATCAGTGCAGCCACTGTGTCAATTTTTCTGACCGAGAGTTTTCATTTTCACCACTCCTCTAATTCACATGGCATGATGTCCTTCTCCAGGGACTATACTCTCCTGACAGCATAACTTAAGTTAGTAAGATGAAATCTGGCCATCCTTGCCTTTAAGGAGCACTCTGTCCTTATTTCTTCCAAGATAGATTTATTTGCCCTCTCAGTAGTGCATGGCACTTTCAGTATTATTTGGCAACACCACAATTGACTTTTCCAACACACACAGTGTTCTTCAGCACATACAGTATTGATGACCAACACCACAGTAGATCATTCAATTGTGTCCTTTTCCTATTACAAGCCCTGTTCACACATTGGGTTATGGGTTAGGCTGCTCACCAGTTCAACTCAACCAGCTGCCTCATCAGGGAAAGATGAAGCTTTGTACTCCCATAAAGAATCACAGACTCTCTTGACTGGGAGTACATCCTCTAGCTCTGTGACCTCATCTGCCAAAGGGACATGCAATAAGTGAGAACCTATGCTTGGCAGCAGTGAGGATGCACAGAAGTAGGGGACTGGGCTTTGGTGTACTTGTGGAAGCCATCCCTGCCGTGTCTCACCTGTCAGATGCTGGCCAATCCATGTGAGATAGTGTTGTCTGGGGACTGGGTATCGGTTCAATGACATTGGTGGTGCTTGCATCTGCGAGCACCTTTGTTGACCCAGTCACTAAGGGGTCTCCATCTTCCATCCCCTCTTGACCTTTGTTCAATGTCGTTAGCTTTTCAGAGCAAAGGATGCTGTTAGCATCATCAAAAAAAAAGGTCAATGACAAGAAAACACATATGGCCCTGTATGTCCTCAAGATGACAATGCTGGAACTCCAATAGCCACCTTGGGCAAAAAGAATTCTGATGACTTGTCTTTCCACCCCCCTCCACCCCCATCCCCACCACCACTTCACCACCACCCCGCCCCCGGCACTGTAGTCCATGGAGTCAGTGGTGATGAACTGTGGGCAGGCTGTTCATGATGAGGTGGCTAACAAGCAGACCATGGAGGAGCTGAAGGAGCCGCTGAAGGTGGGAAAGTTGGGCAGGGCATAGGATTAGCTGGCAGAGGGTGCAGAGAGTGTCTCTCACTGTTATTTTGTGAAAACTTGCATTCTGGGGCTAGGGAGAAGGGCAGGACAGGGTCACTAGTGTGGAATACAGCCTTCATGTCCCCTCAGCATCAGGATTCAATTGCCTACCTCCTGAGGGTCCAGGTCAGTTCTACATCCCTTCAGGGTTAGAACACCACCACCACCATCACCACCCCAGACACACACATCTTTGGGATGATGTCCTCAGAGCTAGACCACCTTCGCTATGCTCCTGAGCCCCAGGGATCCCCACAGCCAGCCCTGCCCCTTCTCGCCCTGCAAAGGCAGGTGGAAGTCAGCATGCGGAACATTGTCCTGTACCTGATCCAGGCTCATGTGTCCAGGGATCAGTCCAAGTACAAAGCGGAAACCTAACAAATCATGAAGGTGGGGGGAGACTCGGTGTCTGGGGAGGCCATGCAGGATGGGGCAGAGGGGAGATGTCCCTTTCAAGAGCAACAGGAAGGTGGATGTGGGGGATTCCTGAGTTGCCAGTGAGGGTCAGAGTCCCTCCTGACTGTGTGCATGCCTGGAGCATCCAGCTGTGTCAGAGTGGTTAGGTATGAAACAGGGTGAACACAAGACCAGATGCTTCACACTTTAGAGCTTAAGGAGCCAGGGATGGCCTCCCAGGAGGCCCGCCAAAGGCCAAGCAGATGTCATCCAGAGATAGGCAGAAAGGGGCTGTTGTGCAAGGAGATTTTAATGAGCAAACAGGAGGCCCTGGCAGACTGGCACTGTCAGATGGTGCGGGCCCTGCAAGGCCCTCCTCTGCAACCTGGTACAGAGCAGAAGTCATTGTGATTGGAGAGGAGTGTGTGGCCTCGGAGGGTGCTGGATGGTGTCCTTAGTTCTGGGTGCTGACTGTAATAGTGTGAAAGCTGGGGTACATCCCATGCTCAAGCCAGAATTTAAAAAAAAAAAAAAGAGTCACAATTTCTGAAATGCACCAGGTTATTTCTTGTTCTGCCTTGTCCTGCAGTGTCACCATGAGTCCGAATGAGTTCCATGGCAGTGAGTTATCTTCCTTTTGTTCTGAAAATGCTGATTAGCAACAAAGTGAATAAAATTTGCTTTGGCAAAAATACTGAAAAAATTCCAAAGCCACAGTACTAGCTAACAAAAATTATTGAGTAAATTTTATCAAATTCTTTATTTTATTGGATTGAATGTTATTTTCAAAATATATCTGCTATGAGAATGTTGGTGCCCCAATATAAAAAACAATATAAAAAGACTAAAGAAATCTCCAATATAATTCTCTCATATACCAGTCTTCGCTCAGCAACAATAACTCCTGTAGTAGAGGGAGTTTACTCTACCTGTACTCTTTGGGATTTGGTAATTTATTCATTCAGTGACCACTCTCTTGTCAAAATTTAGTGTTTCTAAATTTTGAAACACTGAAAATTAAAGGGGTTCCACCAATTCAATAGAGTTGGCTGTAATAAATCTTATCCCAATTTTAAGCTTTTGCTGTATTTACTTTTTAAAAAAAATTATCTTATTGCAGGCTCATACAACTATTATCACAATACATAAATATATCCAATGTATGCCAAACACATTAGTTTTGGGTCCCCAATCTGTACACTCCCTCATTTGCAATGATACAGCTTTTAGTTTTTTGATGCCTGATACCCTATCCCTTTGAGGTCTCACGGTCACACAGGCTGGAATGCTTCATTCATGTGAGCTTCTGAGTTAAATAGTCACTTGTTTACTTTCAAGTCTTTAAGACTCCAGATTATCTATCTTTCAATAACCGGGCACCATCAACTTTCTTCACCACATTTGCTTATGCACACATTTGTCTTCAGCAATCATTTCAGAAAGGTGGGTAAACAATGATATAAATTTTTTGTTCTTTGATGCCTGATAACTGATCCCTTCTTTGGCTCATGGTCACACAGGCTGGTGTGCTTGTTCATTGTGGGTTTTGTTGCTTCTGAGCTAGATGACCGCTTGTTTACCATCAAACTTTTAAGACCCCAGACGCTATATCTTTTGATAGCCTGGCACCATCAGCTTTCTTCACCATATTTGCTTACACACACATTTGGTCTTCAGCGATTGTCTTTGGAAGGTGAAAATCATGGAATACCAATTTAATTGCACAGTCTTCTTGCCTTTAGGAAATACCTGAGTGGAGGCCCAATGCCCATCTGCTGCCTTAATACTAACGCTATAAGTGTATGCATATATATCTATTTCCCCATCATCATGTATGAATATATTTACCTATGTGCATGCCTGTATTTAGACCTCTATAAATGCCCTTTGCCTCCTATTTCCTTCCTCTATTTCCTTTTACTGTCCTCTTGCCTCACTTTCTTGGTTAGCCTTCTCTTGGGTTTCAGTAATTTCTCTGTTACATTACCCTTGATCAATGCTATCAGGCCTCTCACACCCTCCTTGCCAGTGCTTTTGGATCACTTGTTGTTCCCTTGTCCCTGGCTTAGTCAACACGATCTCCTTTCCTCCACTTCCCCCTCACCCATGTCCCCCTGGAGTCATCAGTCCCATTGTTTTCTCTTCCAGACTGTTGTTCATCCAGCCTATCATCTAAATAGACCTGCAGTGATAACAATATGCACCCAAAAAACCCAAGACATAGCAAGATGAAGCAACTAAAGGAAACAAAATGATGATGACAACAAAAACAATGTCCAGAAAAATATATAAATAAGCAAAAAATAATAATAAAAAAGAAAAACCTGTAAATAGTTAAAGATCTCTTTGTTGACCTCCAGTTGAGGCTGATGGGGTATCACATACTGGCCCCAAAGTGTATCCTTGGCACTCCATCGGGACCTTCATGCTCCTGCTTTTCTCTGCATGCCCTTAATGTTTTGCCTTGGTGTAGTGGGATAAGACTAGGTACAATCCTAGCCTTGTGTCTCCAGTGTTGTCCTCCGTAGGACCTTGGATCAGCGAGGGACATCATGTCTCATAGTGGGACTGGCCATATGGTCCACTCTGTTAATTGGTTGTTCTGAGTATGGATAACATCCTCAAAACTTGGTGGGCCAAGATGTGCTCCAATCTCTCTTCCTCCTTCTTCATTTGTTCCGGAGTGCTTTAGTCAGACATGTCTCTCTCCCTGAGCTGCAACTTCAGTGCTGTCCTCTAAAGTAAATTCTTCTGGGGAAACGGCAGATTTTCAAAAAGTTGGGGTTGGGGCTGTGCCTTCAGACCTCTCCACTCGCTCCTTGCTTCATGCCATCATGCTGAAATCACATCCTGCAACACTGAGTTTAATTTGTAGTGTTTGGTTGACCTATTCAGAGGGTCTCTCATTTATGGAATATATGTTCAAAATGCTTATTGGTTCTTTGTCTACCATTCCTTTAAGCATAATATAGTGTTCCTCCTTATTTGTTTTTATGGTTGAACTTTGAAGTTAATTTTATCTGAGATTAGGATTGCTACCCCTGCTGTTGTAGTTTTTAAAATGGCTGTTTGCTTGGTATGCCTTTCTCCAACCTTTGGTTCTGAGTCTATTTTTGTTTGTAATCTTGACATATGTCTTCTGTAGGCAGCAAATTGCTAAGTTGTATTTGCTAAACCAGTCTGCTACCCTCAGGCTTTTACTGCTTGAGCTCAGTCTATTGATATTCAGAGCTATTTTCTCCATCTGTGGATTTGGTTATGTCATCTTCTATCTTTTGTATTGAATGTCTCTCTACCTTCTTTTCTTTTCAGTGTGTTGTGCATGTGCATTTGAGGGTGGATCATTCTTGATTTCTTTTCACACTTAAGCCAATGCTATCTTGAGGGTTTGTTTCTCCTTGTTGCCCTATGGGTGAGGTTGTTCTATGTGGTGTTTTCTTATTTATGCTTGGTGATTGCTGCTTTTCTGCCCATACTGGATCGGCAAGAGTCTTTACTAGGGCTGGGTTTATTTTAACATATTATTTGAGTTTTTCCCTTGTTTGGGAAGACTCTTCTCTATCTATCTTGATCGATAATTTGGCTGGGTTCAGTATTCTTGGTTTTGCCTTATTTTCCTTCAATTTTCAAAAATATATTATTCCACCATCTCCTCATCTTCATAATCATAGTAAGACTCTCTGTGATGCTTTTCTTAAAAATCTTTTATTTTGTTTTTGTTAAAATTCTACACAGTACATCATTTTCCTATGTAACCATTTCTATGCATACTGCTCAGTAACATTGGTTAAATCCTTCACAATATGTTAATATTCTTACTATTCTGTTTGGGCTGTTCTGTTTCTTTAACCTAGTTTTCATGTACCAATCTCTTAACTTCTTATTTTAGCTTAAAAGAGAAGGCCATTAGGTATTATATAATTTTGTAAAGGATCACAGTACTCATTCACGGTATTGTTGATTTTAGGAGACAAACTGTTATTCAGTTATAAAGTGATTGCTGACTTTTGTTAAAGTAAAGTGACTTTGATTGAAAAGTTAAAAGTTTGTATTCTAAACTGTTTTGTTCTAAATTATTTTCTCTAAACTTCTGGGACCCATATTTTAGTGTACACATTGTTTGAACAACAGTTGTTAAAGATCTAGTACTATTTAGTTCTTCTGATCTCAGAATAGATGAAAACATAATTAAGGTAGATTATTATTCCTCTAGACTAGTGTCTTCTCTTCAGTGTTTGTTTCCTTGTCTTTCGCCCCACAGTAGAAGAAAAGAATATTTGTATCATAATATTAGAGACTTCAATCTCTATAAACCTAAACTTATACACACTGAAAAGTCATTGATAAGGTAAATGCGTCACACAGGAAATGTGTTGATGTTAAAGATATTATTTTATTGCCTTCTCATAAACTAAGAAAATTCTAATTGAGAAAGTATATATGAAGTCAAAATCATTGAACATAATTGGACTGACTTTAAATAATTTACTGCTGTGCTGGCTTATCTAGTCTTTAATAAAGATACAGTACCTTCATAGTTAAAACAATTTTATAGAACATTGAAATTTAAGAAAAAGAAGTTAGAAAATTATAAATAAAATATCATAAGAGCTTTATGTAGAATTGAATCCATGAATCACAGTAAAATGTGGTACAGACCTACCAGAGAGACATGAGTTTTATTAAAGATGTTTATCCCTGATGCTTTTGTAGACAAAATGCCTCGAATGCCTATCACTACTAAGACAGCTATCATTTTATACACCTGACGCACAATGGTAACAGTGAATATCATTTCTTAGTGCACACATATCTGCCTCTTGTCAGATAGTTTCTTCACATTTCATCTCTTCATCCTTGACAAGTTGGAATTAGACTCCTCAGTTTCAAAGTGATTGGTGTGAAATGTTGTTATGATAAAAGCTGCTGTGGTACCAAGGGAACCAGAGTAGAGAGTAAAACAAAATAAATAATCCATAACAGCACATTCTCAGTACAGAAATATTTTTGAAACACACATCCATAAACATACAAAGGGAAAATATAGGCTATCATTTGCAATGCAGGGAAAAAAGTGCTTTTTTTGGTCAAGGTGAATAAAAGTTATATTTTTTATAACTTTTATAAGCAAGTACAATTTTCTTCTCCTGAATATAGAGACCAGTCAAATAAATTGGTGACTTCAATCTTCCCTCCAGTAAACAGAGACTATTCATTACATGGACCTCATTATGAAAGACAGGCCTATCTTAGTTTCTAAGTACTCTTGCAACAGAAATATCACAAGGCACAGCTTTAACAAAACATGAATTCATATTCTCATGGATCAAGAGGTTAGAAGTCTGAATTCAGAGACTGTCTCTAAGGCATGCCTTGCTCGCTGTTTGCTCTGGGGAAAGATCAGTAACAGCTTCTCATTCAGCTTCTGATCCTCAGTGCCTTGATGAGCTCCATGTGGTACCTACTTTCACCAATTTGTTCATTCTTCTCGGTGTTTCTACTTTTCTTTCTTATGCCTCACAAGACGGCAGACACAGGTATGGCCTCATTGGCAGACAGATGAAAGTGCTACTTCCACAGGCATGGGGCTTAGAATTCCAACATATCCATAATAGACCTCATCCTGAAAACAGTTATGATTTGAACTTTCTGATACTACCTGTATGATATATTCATATGTTTCATCTTCCTCCACAAAATTATTTATGTGAGAGAAAGTAAATATCAGAAACAACAATAACAAAGTAAAACAAAAAACTCATTTGAAAAGACAACAGGGAACATTAAAAACTGGAAAAATAAAAAGGATAAAAGTGGAGATCAAATAGTAACTTTTTAAATTTTAATTTAACACATCTACAGTAATATATCTCCCAATACCTCTATGTGAGAGCAAAAATATTGACAAACCTGGTCTGAGCTCCCTTTCACTGAAAAAAATGGAAACAACTTCTTAATGTGCCAAAAGGGATATCAAATGATAACATATTACATTTTTTGCATCTTAACCTATTTATATCTGTCATTATTGACTTTGCAATGCTCCTTTTTTTCTAATGAGAGCGTTCTTATCCCTCAACAATGGCTAATTCACCTGAAGGTTTAATATGTGCGTGGACCCTGACAATTTCATTTGGGCTTCATTGTTGCCCATAACTTTCTGCAAACCAGGTGCTCACAATTTAAGTTGTGATACCTTCCATCCACAGAATTAGATTATATGATTTACAATCCTTAGCTCAAGCAAATTGGTGTGCTTCTTCTATGTGGGCTTACTTGCTTAGGAAGATAGTTGCCTATTTGAAGACAAGTTTTGAAAACCCAATACTACTCTTTCTGAAAAGTGGCACCATCTAATTCCTTCACCACATGTTGATATAGGACCCATATCTGTGGTGATCCCTTCATTCAGGCAAGCATTTCTTAGGCATCCCAATGAGACCTAAAGGTGTTCTAGTGATACTGTGTATAAGTGCTGGCTGCTAACCCCAAGGTCATCAGCTATTCTGTGGGAGAAAAATAAACCTGTTTACTTCCAAAAAGACTTTTAATCTCAGAAACCTTATGTAGAGTCACTCTAAGTAGAAAGCAACTGAATGGCAGCAATAAGTGTATTACTGAGACTAAGAAAAGTTTATTAGTGAGAGAACATGTCTACAGTCATCCACTGAGTCCAGACATGTATTTCATTTAGAATAAACTTGCACAAGTGACCTCTAAACTCAGTAGTAATACTTTTTAGACTCACATTTTTATAATGCTGCATCTCAACCAAATGTCCAAAAAGCCCTTAGTAGCTATAGATTGGGAAAGGAAGCAGAATGTAACACATCTGTAACACCCAAGAGAGGATGATAAACAGAATGAGGGTTTATTATTCCAGGCAAGTAGTTTGTTACCAGCCCTCATACTGACATGTCTAATTGTGATAAATAAACTTAGACATTTCTGAATGGCTTTATCTAGTTTTTTTTCTTTTTATATTAAATGAATGTTTTCTGGAAGTGATTGATAAATGCTGATAAATAAATTTTCCTTAAGAAAATTTTCCTCAAGAAAATTTTCCTCATGCTGGACACTTAATTTTCTTCTATCATTTTTGCAAAGGTGGTGAAACTGTTTATTGTACTTTAGACATGTTATAAGAGATAGGTCCCTCAAAAAGGACCTCATGCTTCGTAACATAGAGAGCTAGAAATGAAGAAAAAGTTTGACATGGTGGAATGCCACATTAACTGCAACAATATATTCAAACATATCAGTAATTTGGAGGACAGTGCAGGACTGATGGCAATGTTTCCTTCTGTTGTACATAGAGTTACTCTGAATCAAAAGTGGCTAATTGCAACAATAATATAGGGAGAGTTGTAGAAATTTTGTTTTAAAAGCAAAAGTGCTTTTAAATTCTGTTAACTGATACATTCTGGGTGATTCATTTTTAACTTCATCATATAATTTAAGTTAATGAATGTGTTAGTTGGGGTTGACTAGAAAAACAAATTCACATACATGCATATATGGGAGTGGTTTATATACAAGAGGAATGGAACATTGAAAAACATTCCAACCCAATCCAGCACAAACCTACAAGTCTGATATTAGTCCATATGTCTGATTCCAGTCTATAAAGTCTTCTTCAGATTCATGAGGCACATACAATGAAGCCAGGACAAACACCGATCAGTGGGTGCAGATTCTTGTATATCCATGGTGGTAGAAGCATCTCAGCACTGGCAGAGGTCTCTCATGGCTCCTCCAGTTTTCAGGGCTCAGGGTCTATCAACTTGCTGCCTTGTGTCTTGTCAGCTGCAGTGTTTCCCAAGGACTGATCTTGTGTCTGACCTCCAATTGGGAAAAAGCACAAGATTTCCCAGAAGTCTCAGGAGAAAGCCATGCACACACAGAGGTCTTATTGGCTATCTCCAGATTGAGAAGCTAGACTCCACACCTACATTCCCAGTCCTGAAATTGACATAAGAGTACATGACTGCCACATGAATATTTCATAAATTATATGTCCACTTTAAGATTGAGGGTCATTTATATTATCTCCAATTTCTGAAACAGTGCAAATAAACTATTTTTATAATTATGTGCTTTAGGAATCTAGACAAGTTTCCAGAATATAACTAAGAGTGGAATTCCTGGTGCATTCTAGAAACTAGCATCAAATATATCAACTCATCAAAAAAACAATGTCATCTAGCCACCCTATCTCTGGTTTCTGAGGCTGCAAGTCACTGTGAAAGCAGACAGCTACTGCATACCTTCTCGATAGCAGCCCAGTGCTTACCCTATAGTGTCTCCAGGCTCCTCCAACAGAATGAGGCTAGTCTTGTTTTTCTAAATTTTGGTTAATCTGTTGTGTGGTCAGATCATTTAATTTAAATGTAAATACTCCTTGGTATTTTACCATTCAGCTGGGTTAAAGTATCTGGACATACAGAGAGTGGGGGTTGGAGGGGAAAGGTGAGTAAGATAAACCTAAGTAAAAGTTTACATTTGAACTATGGTGCTAGCAAAGATAATGAAAACACCATTTGTAAATATATATATATATATATGAGGATGGGGAAATAGAGCTATGTGCATATATTTATAGGTTTAGTATTACAGTAGCAGATGGACATTGTGCCTCAACTCAAGTACTCTCTCAATGCAAATATTTCATAATACTTACCATCCTGACCTGATCGCTGAAGACAAAGTGGGTGCCTAAGCTGATGGTGCCTCACTATCAAAAATATAGTGTCTGGAGTCCTAAAGGCTTGAAGTTGAACAAGGGGCCATTTAGATCAGAAGCAACAAAGTCCACATGGAAGAAACATGCCAGCCTGTATGATCACAAGGTGCTGAAGGTATCAGGTATCAGGCATCAAAGAACAAAAAAATCAAATCATTGTGAATGAGGTGGAGTGTAGAGTGGGAACCCAAGACCCACCTGTAGGCAAATGAACGTTCTCCTTAAAGAAGGGTTGCAGGAAGGAGACAGCCAGTCAGGGTGCAGTGTAGCAAGGATGAAATATGCAACCTTCCTCTAGTTCCTAAATGCTTCCCCCACCCCAGACCCCTCCACATTATTATGATCCCAATTCTACCTTACAAATCAGGCAAAACCAGAGGATCTACACTGGCACAGATAGGAACAGGAAGCACAGGGAATGCAGAACAGGTGATCCCTTCAAGCCCAGTGTTGAGAGTGGTGATACTGGGAGGTTGTAAGGAGGGTGGGGTAGAAAGGGGGAACCAATTACAAGTATTTGCATATAACCTCCTCCCTGGGGAATGAACAGCAGAAAGATCGTGTAAAATATGACAAAATAGCAATAATTTATAAATTATCTGGGGTTCATGAGGGAGAGGGGAGCAGGGAGGAAGGGGGAAAATGAGCAGCTAATGCCAGGGGCTCAAGTAGAAAGCAGATGTTTTGAGAATGATGATGGCAACAAATGTACAAATGTGCTTGACACAATGGATGTATGTTTAGATTGTGATACATGTTGTATGAGTCCCTGGTTAAAAAAAAAAAAGAAAATCCTGAAATTGTCTGTATCACTGCTAACAAATAAGACATTTATTACGAAACCAATATCAAATATGAAAATTATTAAAAGTATATACTTTGTTCCTTTTCCTACTGTTAGATATATTTGAATGAATATGAAGTACCGTTCTTGTTGTGTGACTTTCATGTCTCTATATGGATTCTAGATCACAAGCATTCCATCTTAAATACGGCACCACTTCTGAGAGTTTAGCGCATAATATGCTCACCTCTTCATACTACTGTTTACCCACTTCCCACTAGAAGTTTTCCATAAGGTGAAGGTAAGAATTCCAAACAAAAACTATTTACTTGAGAAAAGATTATTTTCAGCTATAAAATGCTATAATTTGAAGAGTATTCCACTGTCATCAAGTCATTTCAATGCAAGTCTATAGAGGTTTTCTGAAGCTGTGAGTCTTTAAGGAAGAACATAGCCTTATCTTTCTCAACTGGATGGTTATTCAAATTCAACAGTTAGTTTACCTTTGGGTTAGAATCCAACACTTATCCAACAACAGCACCAGGGCTCTTTAGAAAGTATATATTAGATAAACACACACACATATGGGGAAGTGAGAAAATTCTGCTACAGAAACATGGAATGTGAAACTATTGAACAGAAGCATGAAACGTGAATCTAGTGTTTCTGACATATCCTCCATCTAGATAGCTTCACTGTTCGAGAGGCCATAGAAGCATTTTAGTGCACTTGAGGGGCTGAATTATTGTTCAATATGCATTCATTCTAGGATGCTTGTGTTGTTTTAGAGTGCAGTGAGTGTATTGTAAGAACGGAGATTCTTGGATGGCTTTTAGAAGCATGTCAACTGAAATGCTATTGGTGCATTAAGCAAGTTCAATTCTGGTTATACTTTTCCCGGCTACTGTGTTTATTAAACTGAAAGTTCTTTCCTAAGAGACCATCTCACTGCCACCAAATCCAGTGCTGCTTAAATTTACCCTGTCGGACAAAGCAGGCGTACACCTCTGGGTTTCCAAGGCAAAGGGTTTCATTTTTCTCCACAGAAGGGCGGGTGAGGCGGACTGACAACCTTGCTGTTTGTAGGTGAAAGGAGCCAGCAGGATCCTCAGAGTAGGTGAAATTTATTTTTTATATGCAATAATTTTCTATTGGTCTTCCTATTTTATAAGCCTGTTTAAACATAACCTGTTTTTGGTTTTGTTTTGTTAATGTAAATTAGGTCTTAATGCACTCGCACGATATCTAAAAATAATCTAAAATAATATTTGTAAGGTCATCTGTGAGCAGAACATCTCAATTTCTCTAACTTCATTTAAATCTCAGTTACAACTCTTCTCCCTACAGTTCTCTGGCCATCTTTCTCATTCCTGCCACACTGCCTTCTCCTATTGTGTTTGCTTTTGACATGCTGGGACATGGTCTGCTCCAATTCTCCAGTATGTAAAGGGCAGATCAGGGTGGTGAGAAGAGATTATTTAAACTAATTGGCAGCTTTTGTTATAATGCCTAGGCTCTTGCAGCACATCTAAGGTTTTCATGAGTGCTCCACTTTATGGATGATCGCATAGAGGTGGAGGAGAGTGCTCAAGGAATCATAGTCTCAAACTTCAATATGTTATCAAAGTCATAGCCCTGAAAACTTAGTTTAGAAGATCAGGGCCCAACTGTTTGCTTTTTAATTTTTCTATGAATTGTAGCTAAATTGGACTCACTGCCATGACAAAAATAATGAAAATTGTATAAATTTCCCCAAAATTGTATTTTTATGTAACATTCTCTCACATTCACAGTCCAGTCAAAGATAAAGGAGTCATGAAGGTAGCTGATGTCCTATATAATCATCCTGGGACTTACAATGCCAGAGGTGCTGCACTTCCCTCTCTGTACTTTCTAAGGAGCTCCCCTGAAGCCCGTCTCCTTTCATCTTGTAGGAAATGGTTACAGAAGAGCTTCCTAGGAGAAATGGACTAGAGTACACCATAGCATTTCCACTCTCAGTCCTTTGGATAGAACTCAATCATGTGGATACTATGGATGCTATAAAATGTAGTAGTGTCACTAAGCAGGAGATGCTAACTTTGTGGCTTTTACCACATCTTGTTTTACCTGGTTCTCCTATCAGGTTTTACTTCCTTTCAGCTATATTGTATGTTTCCTGCTCAAAAACTTTAAGGTATTAGTAAAAATCATTCATTGGGAATTGTAGAATTAGACTTTGTGAGGGGAAAAAATTGTATGGTAGCCATGTTATGATTTATTATCCTGGCATATCCTTTTTTGCTGTATGGTCTCATGTCTTTGTGCTTTATAATATCAACCTTATTAAACTCTATATTCTCCACATTTACTCTCTTAACTGTAATTTTGGGGCAGTTACTATTATTTAAATAAATAAATATTATAGGAAACATAATCACTGCTAGCATAATTAAATTGATGCTTATATGTATTTATTATATAATTTTATGTAAAGTTTAGTTGACAATTTAAATCTGAAAAAGATAAAAAATAAACCCAAATCATGTTGGCTTCAGCATTTTCCTGAGCAATATTGACTATCAGAATAATACAAGAAGAGTTAAGTATACCAAATTCTGAGTTTAAATAAAATAGTCTGATTACCCTAAATTGCCATGTCTATGCATAAAAACCATTTAGACCACAACACACAGGAAAAAAAACTAAAGAATTAAAGAGTAAATTCCAAGAAGAATGGAAACTAAGTTTTATAATAAGATACTTTAAGTATGACAAATTTTAGAAGTATAGGAATGATTAATAAGAATCACAGTAACCAAAATAAATCTATGGAATGAAAGTTGGGAAAAGTATCATGATGCTAATGGCCTCAACTTTCAAAACAGAAAGTGAACAGGCAAATTTTGAAATTAAACTACTTGGTATTAAAGAGCAAAACTTTTAATATATTTCAAGATTTCCACATCCAAAGAATTTTAAAGAGGTAGCATCTTTTGTGTGGAAATATTGAAAGTTCTGCAATTCATCTAGCATCTTCTGACTATAGTCTAGTTAAAGTAAATTTTTCTCTATTAACTATTTATGTGTATGTGAAATAAACGATGTTTGGATGTTAAAACAATTTTCAGTTGATGATGATATGCAGACTGATTCATTTCTTTGTGCACCAACATATTAGAAATGTGGGAAGTAAGCAGCAATGCTTTGACAAAAAGCACACATGATTTTTTTGAATGAAACATGAAAAGAGAAATCAAAAGGCTCCTCTGTTTACATTCACATATGGAATAAGTGTCTGGAGTCCAGTGTGTGACAAGGGGCTTCTGTATGACATTGGAGACTCCTTCCGGGACTGTCATAGTCAGGACTCCTGTTTTATACTTTGCATTATAGGCCTGGGTGATCTTATTTAAGATGAATTCCTATACCTCTTTCATCGACTTTAAGTGGACATGAACTCATTGACCAAGAAATTAAGGACTGAAGACTGACAGACTGGAAAATTAAAGTATGGCAGAGAAAGTTCTATATTATCTTAATGACACAATAAGACAAGTGCTGCTTATTTAGTATGCCTTGGACTGTAATTCAGATGCACCAGCCATTCTATAGGGAAAAGATGAGACTATGCTGCTCCCGTCCATGAAGATTGGTGGTGTCTCAAACCCGGGAAGGGTTGTCATGAGTAGAGGTTGATGAAATGGCAGTGCATTTGTTATCTGGGCTTTTTTGATCTTTTTATTTACTATGTGCTATGCTAATGAATAAGATACAAGTATGAATTACAGCAAATATTTTTCTGAAGCATTTTATTAACCATTGAAAGGACATAAAAGTGTAAGATAGCTATATAATTGAATTCCTTATTTAGTCACTCACTATTATTAGGCGTCACAGTGGCAACTTGTCTTATTCCTTAAATGTTTATATTATAAATTAATTGTGTATATATGAGTTGCTAGACATCAGACAGGATAGCACACTAGCAATATGAAATTTAGAAATAATTGAAATGTGAATAATACCTGCAAGTCAAAGTGAGTGTCAATCTAACTCAGCATTGTTCAGACATGTTCAAGATACATACAGAAAGAACAACATAAATGAAGGCGCAAGGGTGAGGTAGAAATTGGTATGAAATTACTGGTACAAAAGACTGAAGAGAAACTTGTATTTTTTATTTAAAAATTCAGAAAAAGAAAATGTTCATGTAGAATTATATAATTTCATAATTTCAGGGGAAAATTCATGATTTATAATCAAGAATGTATGACCTGCATCACTTGACAACCAAGAATATATGACAGTAAAGAAAAATTCAAGCTACATAACTGAACAAGAAGTAGGAAAGCTAATTTTATCAAGAAGAGTAGGATTTATAACAAGCAGATGCTAGCCTAAGAAGAAAGAAATATTTCCTATGGGAACACCTCAAATATTATACCTGTAGTTTTACATGGGAAAGCAAGACCTTGGATTTTACATGTTTTCAAAAATACAAATTGTTTTCTAGTATTGTCAAAATGTTTGGATCCAATTGGAAGCCTCTATAATAAATTGATGGCAATATTAATATATTTATTTTTGTTCACTGGGAGTATATAGAAAATAATTCTAGTATCAATGACATTAATAACATTTTAACAGGAAAATTATGCAATTTAGATGTGTCATGGTTAAAATTATGAAAAATGGAGACAGAAAGTCAAAAGGGGTGGATAACCTATCAGATATCATAGCTACAGAAAGAAAACCCAAAACGATAGAAAAGATATTCAGATAGATTTGAAAACATTATGTATGTGACAGCAAAATCAGATAAATGCCATAAAATGACCAACTTCCATTATGAATGATATAAACATACATATGATGTTTAAAAATTTATTATATTTTTGAATCTGAGCATTTTTTGCCAGAGGATTATAATGAAAATATTGTCTGCATAGTTTATAATGTTACACATTGCACCTCTTCAACATTCCTTAGACTATATTAATGTACAAAAGCTGATTTTCTATTGATGTTTAAATACCAGCTTGCTATTTTAAACCTACACACTATTTTGTCGGTTTTATAGTGATAGAAAATGTATGTATTTGATAGAAAATGTATATTTAAAAATATGTGTTTTCTTATACTTTGCATTTGAGGTAACATGCAAAATAAGTAAGGTGAGATGATTGGTAAATGTAACAAGAATAGTGAAATTGTATTGGTAGAATACACATAACAGTACAACTGATGGATTTTGTACAACTAATCTTGAGGTTGCAGCTCAACCTCTAATTCACACAGCTCCCCAAACTCCTGCATGATGATAGCTACTGTTTTCTCAAAAATGGGCCTTTACTGTGTGTAGAAGAAGGTATTAGGATATGTACAAACACAATATGATAATTAAATTTTATAAAATGCCTACAAAAATTGTACTGTTATGTCCATTTTACCTAGGAGAATGAGTGTGAATATCAAATCCCAAACTGAATAACTTAGAAAAGGCAAAGACTGAAATAAAACTCAGGATTTCTTGTCTCTTTTACTCAATACCGACTATCAACAGAGAACAAATCATTGTCCCCAAAGGTGAGGATAATAGGGATAATGAGGTTCTAATTTAATTTAAGTTCAATACTAGTATCCTAAAATTTTGCACCACTTTGTAATGTTCCAATTATTAGTTTCAAAGCAATCATCTCAAAAAAGAATCACCCAAAAGGAAATTTTACAAAATATGTTCCTCAGGAGGCTCTTTCACACTGGCTCTAAGAATCTTGATCCTCAGGGAGTCTGCTTTCTTCAGGTTCAGGTTCATTTAATGATGGGGCACTGGGTGGGCAGCCGACCACAGAATGTTTGAAGGTGATGGAGCCCAGCTCAGGGCCAATGAAGTGTCATTTACCTCATGAGCAAATCTCTCTTCTTTCCTCAGAAGGTTGCCAATCTGGCAAAGAAGAAACATCAGGATCTGCATGGCCAAGGCATGAAATGGACTGGGATAGCAATGCGCATTGTTCCCATTTTTAGACACCAGATCACACTGGTATTTGAGGTTTCACATCTGCAATAACATCCAGGGAGTAAAATTGTGGTGTGAAGAGGGGGAGAGCAAATAGCCCCTAAGGCAAGGTCTTCACAGTGGCCTTCCTTATATTCCAACCATCCTTTGAGATAAGAAAAACATTTAAAGGTATTCTCTGAAGAAATGAATTGGTGTGGGCCAGTTTATCTCTTTGGCCAACTTTGACCACTTTGCCATACTTTATACTATAGCTACATAATAGTATTCCCTTCCTCAGAGACTTCTTTAGGTAGGCCAATAAGGAATAGAAAGGGACCATATAAAAATCATTTGCTTGAGCATTTTACACTCCACAAATAAGTTGATACAAATAAGTTGATATAAGTTGATACAAGTGAATACAAATTTGACTACGTGACTTAAGAATATTAAAGATGCTCAAACTTTTACCATAATGATTAAACATGGATACAATAGTTTATATGCATAATAAATTTATTTGTTTTATTGTATTTACCACAATGCTATTTTATACAATAAAAACATTTTAGGTTATCAATAGCTTAAAGGTTTAACCATTTAAATGTTAAGTACCTAACAAAGAAATATTTAGCAAGATATATCCAGTGAAAGATTTCAGCCATTTAAAAAGTTTCCAAAATGTATTGGATACTATGAGAAACCCTTTCAAGTTTAGTGAAAACTATGATATGGTACATTAGGAGATAATTGTAATTTTATTAAGATTGCATATATTGAGATAAAGCACACAAACTACTACTAGTAGCATCTCAGTTTTGTGGGAAAATAAGAGGTGGTTGTTTTTGTCTTTGCTTCCTATTTCCCAAACTTTCAATGATAAATATGTACTGCATTTATAATTTAAAAAATGTTACTGCTTAGGTACATGAATCATCTGAATTTTCCCTTCAAACTTTATTTTTACTAATTGTTCCCTGTAGTTTCCTAATAATTTGAGACACATTAAGTGAAGAAATGGGTAACTCCATTTTACCTATAACTTAATTGATGAGAAAATAATTTTTATTTATCAATCTGCCTATAGTAAATACAAAGGTCATTGTAATCAGAGAAACCAGGTCAGGACTTCTGGCTCCACCTTTTATTAATATTTTTTACTATATGTATCACTTAAAGGAAGCTATTTAGTGTTTGTGACACAGTCTTCTCTCCTACTCAGAGCTATCACTAAATTCTGTGTTAGTATGAGGACTAAATAACACATTTTTTAAAAGCATGATGCTAAGTAAAAACTATAGTGTGTAAAATGTCTGCATTAATTGCAGTTGCTGATTTAAATTCAAATAGGCAACAAGAATCTCTCTCTCTCTCTCTCTCTCTCTCTCTCTTTCTCTGACTGCTATCAAGTCAATGCTGACTCAGCAGCCCCAAGTGGATTTCTTAGGTTGTAAGTGTTTATGGGATTAGAAAGCCCAGTCTTTCCCCTTCAAATTTCTGGTAGTTTCAAACTAACAGTGATGTGGATCTCAGACCAGCATATAACCACTACTCCACCATAGCTCTTTGATAGTCAGATTAAACCAGAACAATTCAGAAACTAACTAGACCAGCAATTCTCAGTCTGTGGGACACAACCCCTTTGAGGGTAGAATGACTCTTTCACAGGGGTCACCTAATACATCCTGCGATTCAGATATTTACATTACAATTCATAACAGTAGCAAAATTGCAGTTATGAAGTAGCAATAAAAATAATTTTATGGTTGGGGATCACTACAGCATGAGGAACTGTGTTAAAAAGTTGTGGCACTAGGAAGGTTGAGAATCATCCAACTAGATCACAGCAATACCAGTTCTTGGAGAGCATGAGGTTTATGTAAATCACTCAGCTATTTCACTTGGTATGAACTATATTGAGCAATGTCAAAGCAGCAAGATGTAAGCAACGATTAGAAGGCTTTACAGGTAGAAACTGGAAGTAGGAGGCCAGAGACAATTATAAGCAAGAAATGGACCAAATTCCAAAACAAAGAACCTTTTACTCTAATATGTCTGGTGGACCTCCTTTTTAAGGGTCCAGCTTGTCACATAGATATTCACCATAATCTGAGGAATGTCAGAGAAGTGAAAGTCAACTGCAACAACTGCCTCTAAGCAAATGAAGTCATTTGCAGATTCTCTCACTTGCTGAAGAGATAAAATATTTTAACAATAAGTTGAATGTACAGAAGGGTTAATACCACCATTGAAATAATACACAATGAAATTATCTATAAAACAGTAAAGAAAACTGAAGGTATGTCAAATTCTATTTGGGAGAAAAAACATAGGTAAATAGCCAAATAGGTGATAGATAGATGGTAGATAGATACGGATCAATATTTTAAGTGTACTTCAACAGTAAAAGTACCTATTAGTGAGCATTTGAATTATATGTAAAGACTCTCTTTTTCAGAATAAAATCAATTCAATTTAGTATTAAAAGCCATGGATATTATTAGGAAAATATTTTAAAAGGAACTGGCTACAACTATTTCCAAATAGCTAGTATCTCACATTGATTTGTGCATTGCTGATTCACTAAGAAACCAATTCTGTTTCTCTATCATTTATTTCAGTTGTCATTTCTATCCATGAACAGAATAAAATTATTCAGAGACCCCATAGTTGGAAGGAAAAAGCAAATACTATCTTTGACACATAACAGATATATATTGTTTCCTGGCATGTGATTACTTTGGAATATCCCATGAATTCTGAAGATAGATTATGTTTTGAGAAAGTTTCACTTACTAACCTTCGGATAAACTTTGACCTAATTAATTAGTTTCTAATGAAGTGTTTTATTCTTTCAAGTAATATCTGTATAAGTTTCTAAAATTTTCTGAGGATATATCTTGTTGCTGGAATGTGTATATATATAGAAAGAAATATATATATATCAAGAATCATTCTCACAGTGTACAAACAACTAAACCCGCTCTGGTTTCAGTCAGTGGCTCAGATTGTTAGCTGGAGACTTGTGACTCATGTAGCTATGGGGAGCTGATGAACCAAGAAGCAAACATACAGAGAAAGAAACCCCTAGATTGGTGGATTCTTGAAACTTGTTATGGTATTTTTGCCGTTCTTGTCATGATCAGCCTTATTTTGATCATCACTTGTGGGAACAGGTCCAGCAGGCAGTGAGAATGTCAGAATCAACAAATTGTGAGCACACGGACTCTGGAGACTGACTGGATGGCACAGATCTAATTTTGTTACAGCTTTTGCAAGGCTTATGTATGTTTCATTGACCAACCATGTAGCCTCTTTCACATAATACCTGGTTTCTAAACACATCCTTAAAAGGTCACGTTTTTGCAACATGAAAGACAATAGGCCCACACTGTGAGCCATGTAGGTGAGGTGTATCCAGCTGAGTTTTGTAAATGAGGTGTAGCATGGCTGAGCCAGGACTAATTTGTGTGTTACCAGACCTTACAAGACCTCAGTGCCCAATTAGATTACAGGATCTTAGCTGCTCTATGGGGAAGCTAGAAGCATTCTAATAGGCTGTGTTTCAGGGGTCAAAGCAGAAGGTTGACCTGGCCTTGGGTGTTATTGCCTCAAGACTAAAGTTCTTTGCAGGAGTCATGGAAACATAAGCAGCTTCCACCTAACTTACTACCAGAATATTCCAGAAGACTTATAATATATACATAGCCCGTTCCAGCTACCCAAGTGCAGATTATTACCCAGTGGTTTTAAGACTGCTCTAGGAGTCACAGCAATCTCCTGCACTTTCTATGCTTCTTCCCCAGATTCACAGGCTCTGCCAAGAAGATCCCCACAATTACTTATTGGGTTAAATGGTTAAGTGCTTGATTGTTAATAAAAGGTTAGAGGTTCATGTTCACTCAAAGGCATAACAGAAGAAAAGACTGGCCATCTACGATAAAAAGCCAGTCATTAAAAGTTACATTGAGCACAGTTCCACTCTCAAATACATGAGGTTGCTATGAATCAGAAATGATTCCTTAGTAATGTATGCAATTTGTCTTGGCTCTTTTGTGATACAGTCCCTAGTCTTCAATTTTGAAGGCTGAGTCTTTATTCTTGGCCCTTTCACCTAAAAAAAAAAAAGCTATCACCCTTTTTATGTCAGGAGACTTGCATGTTATGATACTGAATAGTTTTCAGCAGAGTTTCCAGACTATAAATCACGAGGGGGAGGGAGGGAGGAAAGCACTGGCAAATTAATAATAAAATTAGTTGCAAGGTGTATCCAACTGAGTTTTGTAAATGAGGTGTAGCTGGCTGAGCCAGCTTTCTATTCCACCATCCCTCCACCCTCCCCAATTTCAGGGGTCTACATATAACCTCCTTTCAGACAACAGGGAAGTGAATAAAGAGACACATTAGACAGTGTACAATGTGAAAAGTAATAACAAGGGCTTAGCCCCAGTGGCGTAGTGGTTGAGTGCGGGACTGCAGCCCACTGGTTTGGGAGTTCAAATCCAGCAGCAGCTCTCCTGGAGCAAGACTGGGCCTTCCACTACCACCAGACGGCAGTGATGACCCCCCCCCAAAAAAAAAAGAAAGAAAAAGTAATAACAATTTGTAAATTATTAAGGGTTCGGGGAGCTGGTACTGGGGACTTAAGTGGAAGGAGGATGTTTTGAGAGTGATGATGGCAACAAGTGTGCAAACGTGGCATGCATACAATTGTATATGTACGGATCATGATGGGAGTTGTATGAGTCCCCAATAAATTGATTCATAAAAAAGGGGGGGAGAGGGAAAGAGGAGCTTATACCAAGGACTCAAGTAGAAAATACTTGGACATGAAGTTGGCAACATGTGTACCAGTATGCTTAATACAAATGATGTATTGAATGTTATAGGAGTTGTAAGAGTAGCTGCTTTCTACACAGCAGTTGTTAAGTACACTGTTAAAAAGCAGCTACTGCATTGAACGCAGCAGCATTGGAGGTAAAATGACACTTTGTGAATTATAATTACTGGGTAAATGTAAAACCATGTACAGTAAACTCATCAACAATTATAAAAAAAATCTGTACCATGGGAAGTTAATCTGGATGCTGATCGATCTTTTTATATTCATCAATGGTTGGTGTGAATACTGCTCTACTGAAGTGATAATAACAGGTATATAAAAAAGCAATACAGAGAATGATAAATCATAGGAAACTTTAATGACGTGTATTGATTGAACAATGCCATGTATCATCTTTTGTATTATTAAAGCTATTGTTATATATTATTTTCATTAGCAAACCATCCCATGATAATAGATTGTGTAGAGAAGAATGTTAGAAAACAAAATACAATGAAGATTTTTTACAGTATGGTTTTATCTCAATAATTATAGCAGAAATTGAGAAACCATAATGTGTTATTTGTTGTGATGTTCTATCAGTCAAATCTCTGAAGCCGAGCAAACTAAAACATCATTTTCATAGCATGCATCTGAGCTTTGTCAGCAAGGATCCTATTTTAGAAGCAAAGTTGATGAATTCAAGAAAGCCAGACTTGATACTGATGGCAAGTACCACAAATAAAAATAGCAGTCATTGAAGCTTCATATTGGTGGCACTCAGACTTGCCAGAGCTATGAAACCTCACACCATTGCTGAGGATTTATTATTGCCAGTGGCCAAAGACATTGTGTAAGTTATGATCAGAGACAAACTCGTTACAAAATTGAGTCCAATTTCCTTATCTAACAACACTGTTCACAGAAGAAAAATGATATGTCTGCTGATATTCTTGCTCAGTCAAGTCAGGAAATTACTCAGCTCCATTTCTAATATATAGCATCTAACTTGACGAATCTATAGATGTTGTGAACTGTTCAGTTACTGGTGTAGGTGAGGTATATTAATGATGGGAAATTTACAGATGAGTTTCTTTTTTAAAAACCTCTTCAAATGACAACTACTGCATGTGATGTATTTGACACAGTTGGTCTATTTCTGAAAGAGCATAAGGTCTCTTGGGAAAAGGTTTATGGTGTTTGCACAGATGGTGCTCCAGCTATGGTAGGATGTTGAGCTCAATTTCAACGTTCAGTCACCAAAAGTCATTTGAACTCACAGCATGCAAATATTAGCAATGAAGACACTACCACAAGAAGTAATGAAAAGCATCATAAGTTCTGTCAATTTTGTAAAAGCTTTAAAGAGTTTACTTTTCCCAGCTGTGCAATGAGTTTGATATGCCAAATAATGCTCTGCTATTTTACACTGACGTGATAAGGTATTGAGAGGAAACGTTGTAAAATGTGTTTTTGAGTTTCCTGATGAACTCAAAATATTTTTTAATAAGAAAGCAAGACCATAGTTCGAAGAACTTTTCAGTGATAAAAGTGAACTGAAAAAAAATAATTTACTTGGTTGATATCTTTGCCACCTTGAATGAGTTAAATTGATAACTGCAAGGGCCAATGCAACATGCCTCCATTTGAAATTGGATCACTTCAAATGAAACTTCAGGGGCTGAGCCCCGAGGGCATAGTGGTTGAGTGCAGGACTGCACCCCACTGGCTTTGCGGTTCAAATTCAGCAGCAGCTCTCTGGAGCAAGACTGGGTAGCTCCCACGACCAGCAGAGGGCAGTGATGCCCTGCTCCAAAAAAAGGAAACCTCAGCTTTGGCAAAAAAAAGAAAAGAAAAGAAAATTTACATGTTGCCTACATTATCTGCATTTTTTGAGGAACATGACATTGAACCAGATAATAGGATTGCAATGATAACTTCTGTGAAAAAAACACTTGCACACGCTTGCAGATAAAATTTCAGCATACTTATACTTTCCAGAAACCCATTTATAGTCAAAGTTGAAGATGTTCAACAACACAAGAGAAGTTCAGTGAATTTATTAATAGCGATGCAATGAGAACTGATTTCTCTGCAATGCCAGTTACAAAATTCTGGATCAAGTGTTTGCAGTCATATCCTGTTCTGTCTGATACTTATTGCACCTTCTTCCATTTCCAACAACATATCTTTGTGAAACAGGGTTTTCCAGCTTGTTGGTTATCAAGTCTAAATACAGAAGTAAACTTTGTTATGGAAGATGATCTTTCTTGTGCTCTTGCAAAGACCATCCTGACAATTTCTGATTTGGTGAGAAAGAAGCTATCTCTCACAAACTTTGCACTGAAGTTGGTCTTTTACTCATACTTCCACAAAATGTAACAATGTTGCTGACAGTTTTTACAGTAAGACTGTTACCCATGCTGCATCATGCTTCAAGAAATAATTTCATTTATTTATCATAGGAAATAAACATTTTACTATATAATTACATATTATTTTGTGATTAATTACTGCTTTAATTATGTTCAATTTGCAACAATGAGAATACATCCTGCATATCAGATATTTACATTATGATTTATAAGAGTAGCAAAATTACAGTTATGAAGTAGCAATGAAAATTTTATGGCTGGGGGTCACCACACCATGAAAAACTGTATTAAAGAACTGTGGCATTAGAAAGATTGAGAACCACTGTTATAGATCAATTATCTTATCCTTCTGTGGATGAGGTTGCCAGGAATTAGAAAACGACTTACTGACAGCTAGCATCAACAAGTGAGAGGACCATCTATCCAGAAATAGACTGTGATAGGTAGGTTTCTTATGTCAACATGGCCACAGGAGATTGGTGGGTCTGTTGTGACGGCATGGTCAATGAACACACGGGATGAATTGAAGGGCAGAGATAGGATGGGCTCAGCGAGTTCCGCCCTTTCTCTTGTTTTCGGATCTTTGGATCAGACAGCTGCCTTGTTCGTCCTGTGTCTTGACCTCCAAGCAACATTACCCATGGGACATCTAATCGTGGACTGTGGAGCTGTGAGTTGCCGTTCCTTCAAGCCCTACTTTGCCACGCTTCTGGGATATACATCTCTTGAGCTGGGGATTGTTGGACTCTGTCATCTGGCTGACTGTTGGTGACCTGCTCTGCTGTTTGCTGCCTGTGATTAGATAGCCTGAATTGCTCTACAGAGGACTACTCAGCGGCCCTCAAGACTTGAAGGACTGCTAGTCTTCTAGCTGTCTCACACAAGTGGGTTGCACTGAGCAATTTGTACTGCTTTATAGATAGTTAACTGTTTCTTTCTTATCTTAAATACCCTTCTCTTTATATAAATATATAAAGAGAATTGCTAGTGTCTTGGTTTTATTTCTCTAAGAGAACCCTGCCTGACACATAGACTAAAACAATAAGTGTACTCCTTCAACAACCATTGATAAGAGTCGCGAATACAAAAATAGTCCTTAAATGTGAGGATTGCAATAGAAAAATATTTCAGTATTAATCACATTTTTTTCAGATAAGTTAAAAAGGGGAAGGAAAACAAAATCAGTAAAGAATATTTTCGCTACAATCAAGGTGACTAAGGAGTCATTTCCAAGAGTCTACACCCTCATAAAAGTATAAAAACATGTAGAAATTGTCAGAGTCAACATTATTAGAACTCTGGAAAATAGTCTAATGTATACAACAACGAAGAAAACAATGGGAAAACAATGGGAAAAGATACAACTCAAAAGTACAAATATTATATATTCTTACTTAAAGAAGAATTAATGTTTAAAGTATTTTCCAGAGATGTGTTGAAAGAAGATGGGTGGGAAGAAGACTCATGCTTATAGGACATTAAGCTTCCATTAATGGCAATGGAAAAAATTTAGAGTGATTTATGGTGGTATCTGAGTAATACTGAAATATGTATGTGAAGATTGTGAATTTGTGCCTTTTTATTTATATAAGTGCAAGAGTTAAAATATAATACTATTTTCTAAATTTAAAAAAGTGATCACAATTTTTTTCAGAAATTGTATTCAAATGATAGCTTTTTTATCTAGGCACCAGTCATTTCTTGATTTATGAAAGTCTTGAAGATAACTGCCCATAATCCCATCTTGGGATTTTGGTCCTTGGTTCCTGGCGACAAATTACTGTCTTTTCTTCCTTTACCTTGTTGCAAGGTGACTTGCGATAGCAATATTGCTCCATAGCTACTTCTTCTACCTCAGAAGTCAATCAGATTGAGAAACTGGGGAACATTCCTCAAAAACCTGTAAGGTAAAGGATGGTCAAGCAGGGCCACTTGTGGCAAAGGAAAGTAATTTAGATATAGAACATGCTATCTAGTTCCAGTGAGAAAACAGGAAGTTAACATCTTTAGAAAAGGGAACCCTTCTTAAAGGCCTATGTATGTGGGAGCATTTAGAAAGCCGAGTCATACCGAGGCCAACAGGCATGTTTACAGCTAACTTGAGAAGATGAAATAGCCTGGCATTTGATCTTCTCCCCAAAATAGAAATAAATACATATTTATTACATAAATACATGAATAAATATCTAGAATTTCAACTCCTACTTTAACATTTTAAAACCCTAGTAGAATTGACATGAAAATACATATGCACACCAGTGCACATTATAGCACAGACAAAAATTAGCCTAAGTGCCCTTTAGCAGAAGAATGAATACCGGTATTTAAAATGTGGAACATGCATACAAATAGAATGCTGTGCAACTATAAGGAACAATGAAGACTCCTTGAAAAGTACAATAATATGGATGGATCTCCAGAAAAGAATGCAAAGTGGAGTAAGTCAACCACATTAATATAAATGTTGTATAATCTCAGTTTGTTCTATTTAAAAAATATGTGTCTGTGAATTAGGTAAACTTTTATATAACATATAATTTTTTTACATTCAATAATTTAAACAACATATCATGCCTCTCAATTGCTTTCCCTGTTCCCCCACCCCCTACCATCTTGGCATTTTACATATATACCAAAGATATAAATCCATTCTTCCACCATTGAGCATTTAGGTTATTTCCATCTTCTTGCCTACTGTAAAAAGTGCTGTGGTTAATATGGGTGTGTATATGTCTGCTCATGCTACTCATATATATGCAATCACTAGCTTGTACTGTATTTCTTTTTTAATTTCTTTTTTAATCATTTTATTGTGAGCTCTTACAGTTGAGAGCTCTTACAGATAGCATGAGAGCTCTTACATTCCACCATTCAATAACATGAGACAGTATTAAATTATTGTTTCAAAACATTTTCTGTCTTCTTGAGCTTCTTGATATCAACTCCCCTTTATCCACTCCCTCCCTCACCAGACTTCCCAGGAACTCTTCTCCTTTGTTCTCTATAATCGTTTTTCTTTTCTTTTTTTTTAATATAATTTTTATTGGGAGGCCTTATACCTCTTATAACATTCAATACATCATTTGTATTAAGCATATTTGTACACATGTTGCTATATTCATTTCCAAATACTTTTCAATAGAGACCTTAGTATAAGATCCTCTTTCCCCCTTTCCTCTGCTTCATCCCTTATACTGAATATTGATGATTGTTCCTTTCATTCCTTGGTTAGGCTTGCCAGTGGCCTGTCGATTCTCTTTATCCTTTCCAGAAACCTTTTTTTTTTTTTTTTTTTTTTTTGCTGCATTGATCTTTTTACATTATTTCCTTGTCTTCCCACTCATTTACCTCTGTCCTGATCGTTATTGCTTCCTTTATTTTGCTATTGTTCTAGTTGCTGGAGGCTTTGTGATAGCATCAGTGATAAATCATTTCCTTTTTCATATAAGCATTTGTGATTGGTAAGCTTTTTATGCCCACATGGCCAAAGATGATAGGTAG
This sequence comes from Nesogale talazaci, assembly GCA_004026705.1. Classification (NCBI taxonomy): domain Eukaryota; kingdom Metazoa; phylum Chordata; class Mammalia; order Afrosoricida; family Tenrecidae; genus Nesogale; species Nesogale talazaci. Next base: position 325,743 of record PVJH01000341.1, read on the forward strand.
GTCTGTTTTGACAACATGGCCAATGAACACACGAGATCAATTGAAGGGTGGAGATAGAAATGGCTTGGGATCTCTGCCCTTGCTCTTCTTGCTCTTGGATTTTCTGACCAGCCAGCTGCCTTGTTCATCCTGTGCCTCGACCTCCAAGCCATACTCTCCGTGGGACACCTAATTGTGGACTGTGTAGTTGTGAGTTGAAGTTCTTTCAAGGCCTGCTTTGCTACACTCCTAAAATATACATCTCTTGAGCTGGAGACTCTTGGACTCTGTCATCTGGCTGACTGTTGGTGACCTGCTTTGCTTTTTGCTGCTTGTGGCTGTAAAGCCTGAACTGCTCCACAGAGGACTACTTGGCAGCCCTCAAGACTCCAAGCACTGCCAGTCTACTAGCTGTCTTACGCTAGTGAGTTGCCCCGAGCCATTTGTATTGCTTTATAGAGTAGTCAACTGTTTATTTCTTATCTTATATATTCTTCTATCTATATAAATATATAAAGAGCATTACTAGCTTCCTGGTTTTGTTTCTCTAGAGAACCTGTCTCTAGCATTCATTACTATCAAGCTTCCTCTGATAACTACTTTTTCTGTAACCCATGGGATGTTATATTATCATTCTTATTAGTTTGTAGAAACATCCTAATTTTCTTTCTAATCTGGGCAAGTACCTATTCATGTTGCAGAAAATTATTATTCATCTTTCATTTATTTGCCCTTGTTTTTCTGCTTGTCCTCTAGTTGATCTCCAGTTTTATGGTGTGGTGGTCCCAGAGAGACATCTGAGTAATCTCTATGTGTTTTTACTTAAGCTTGAACAATGCCCCAGCGTGTGGTCTATTTTAGAAACTGAGCCATATGCACTTAAAAAGAATGCGTTTTTGTGTGTGTGTTATTTGTTTTTGCATTTGGATGGAGAGGCCTATAAATGTCTATCAGGGTCCCGGCACCGAATTGTAGTATTTAGCTCTGTAGTCTTCCTGCTGAGTTTCTTTCCCAATGATCTAACTTTTTCTGACTGCAGTATATTAAAGTCACCTACAATGATTGCTGAGACTGTGATTACTCACTTTATTTCACAAATTTCATAGGTCTCTCATTAGGCACTCATTTTTTATTATGCTCACTGATTCCTCATATACTGATCTTTTGACATTTATATAGTGTCCTTCCTTGTCTCTTGTTATGGTTTGCACCTTGAGGTCAATTTTGTTGACGATTAGGATCGCAACACTACTTTTCTTAAATTGCCATTCACCTGGCATATTTTCGCCAGCCTTTTATTTATTTTTGTTTGTCAGCTTAAAATGTATCTATAGGTAACAGATTGGTGGGTTATGTTTTCTGGGCAGTCTACTAGCCCAGAGTCTTTTAATGAGTGAGTTGAAGCTGTTGCTATTCAGAGTTATAATCACCAGCTGTAGATTTATTGCTATCATCTAGTACCTTTTGTGCCACGTGTTTTCTTATCTCCGTTCTTATCAGTGGACTGTGACTGTGTGTGGGACTTCATTATTGCCTTTTCCTTCTGAGGCAATGTTATCTTGACAATTGTTTTCAGCACTTGGTTTTTGGTTGGGGTTGTGTTATTTGGTGGTCTCCTGTTTGTACTTGGTGGATGTTGGTCTTCTGACCATCCTGGGTTGGCAAGAATTTTTCCACATACTTGTGTGTCTTATAGCATATTCTTTGAGTTTTTTCCTGTGCTGAAAGATTCTTACCTAGTTGTCTAATTTAATATATAATTCGCCAGGATCGGGGATTCTCAGGTGGTTGTTTTTTCCTTGCAGCCTTTGGAAGATGCTATTCCACTCTCTCCTCTTCATGATATCTGCTGATAGGTCTGAGCATATTCTTACCTGAGCACCATTGTATATGACCCCCCTTTTTTTTCTCCTCATGGTGCTCTTAAAACTCTTTTTTTCCTCGAAGTTGAATGATTTAACTATTATGTGCCTGGGTGAATTCTTTCTGGGGAATAGTCTAATTGATATCCTCTTTATTTCCTGTGTGAGTGTCTGATTTTCATTCATTAAGGTGGGGAAGTTTACTTCAAAAAATTCCCTCAATTATTCAGCTATTGACTTCTTCATTGTGTCTTGTTCTTGTAAATCAATTATTTGTATATTGTTCTTTTTCATTGAGTCTGTCATTGACTTCAGGTTTTCTTCTGCCTCTTTGATTAGCTTGTTTGACTGTCTTTCCCATTTATTCAAGTCTGCCTTTATGTACATGAGGCCACTGTTATGGTTCTCCACTTCTTCTAGTCTGTGATCTTCTGTTTTGCTTCGTTAACTCATCCATTGGTGTTTGTATTTCACCTTGGTGGGTGGATTTCATTACCTCTTTCATGGACTTTATCCCCATCATCATGGACTTCAACTTTGTACCATTGCATTCTTATTCTACATAGCTTCTTTCATATCCTATATTACTCCAATCATCATTCTGAACATTACTTTTTTGGTAGATCAATGTCTGACTGCTCTATGAATATCTTTAGGCTTACAATTCCTCTGCTGGTGCACTTTGATTTTCTTATTTTCATGTTCAGTGTGTTGGAGTGTGTTACTGCTTGCAAGTTATTTGGAACAGGGTACCATGTTTCTAGAGACCAAGTGATCTTGAGCACTTTCTCTGCACGACTGGAAAAAGTATTTTCAAGGAATACCTGTGGTCCACATTGTTGGTGGGTCAGACTACTATGTAGGCATTGTTCCATCAAAACTCAGTGGCCAGTGGTGTTCGTGGGACCTTGGAGTTGGCGCTGAAGCAGATGTAGGTTTGCTACTGGCTAGGTTGAAGAGGGACTGCAGCATGAGCATTGGCCTAATATAGACTGTCTGGCCACAATTTGCAGCTTTTAAAGATTCTCTGAGAAGCCCATTACTGATAGAGCTAGTTTTTGCCTTGGGATATTAGCTATTAGAATCTGTTCACCTTTCCCATATTGTTATGTTAAAGTATTAGGCTGTGCTCTGAAGGTTAGACTTAGTACATTAATGCTATGCTAAAGACAGAGTTCTGGCTGCTTATATTCAGTTATAGAAAGGACTGCAGCCTAGAATTGAGAACATTTTTTTGTTTAAAAAATGTTTTTTTTTTAAATGGACTTGTGGGGTACTCTGGTATAGGAGGAGTGCTGTGCTTTCTACCTCGGAAGGGGACTAGATTAGCAGAATGGGATTGGGGCTGACTGGAACTGAATTTTCCCCAAGTTGCACACTTCTGTCACTCCCATCACTATCCAGCACATCCTGTCAATTGTGCTCTGGGAACTGCATTCTGTCACAGACACATATCCCAGAGGTTCTTCCATTGCTTCAAATTATTATCTAATTACCTATCATTATACTTGCTGGAGGGTGTGGAGCAGGGGAGAGGGAAGGGGTAGTTGATGTAGTCACTCCATTCTTGTACTGCAGGCGTAGGGAGGATATAAGAGAGGGGAACTCAGATGTGAGGTCTTGCAGCTATGTGGCAGTCATGTGCTTATTATGCTAATTTCATGACTGAGATGTAGGGATGGAGTCTAGCCTGTTAATCTGGAGAATGCCATTGAGTATCCTATGTGGCCTCCAGGTGGGCATGGTTTTCTCCTGATACGTCTGGGAAATCTCTTATTTCCCTCATGAAGATGAAAAGCTATCTCCCTGGTTATTGGGAGTTAGTCTGAGAGATGATGAATCATGGACAAGACAAGGTGTCTTGGAGCCGGAGACACATGGCTTGGCCCTCATGGAGAGGCCTTGTGGGGACCCCTGCCAGTGATGAGTTGCTTCTGCCACCATGGAATGCCATTGATGGACCCTGAGCCCTGGAAGCGAGGAGTCATGGGGAGGCCCCTGCCAGCACGGGGACTCTGCATCCACTGGCCTCTGACATCAAGAGTTGAAAGGAGACTTTATAGACTGATATCAGGCATATGGGTTAATATTGGACTTATGGCTCTGAACTGGACTGGGCTGGGATGATTTCTCAATATCCCATTCCTTTTCTATATAAACTTTTTCCTTATATCCATATGCTTGTCTATGAAATTTGTTCCTCTAGTCTACCCAGACTAACACATTGTTCTGAGGCTTTCTATGAGCATGGGATTATGACAACTTTTAGATAACATTTAGAAAAATTACTGCTTGCTGCAGGTCTCATATTTTGGTCACAGGTATTGATGGTGGACGCTCTCCTGCTAGATCTGGCAAAGGTATAGCAGAGCTTGTGGACATATGCAGCGAATTTAGAGTGCTTTAGTTAGTTCTTGAGTGCTTCACAAAGGGGGATCTGAACCAGACCCTAGTACAGTGAATCTATTTTTAACACCCAGTCTTCCAGTATTGGCCTCTTTACCTCATAATTTTTAGGTCTAGCACAGGAGCATCAGGTGGGTGATTCTACCTGCTAGTAAAGTGTTTTGATAAAGTGTTTTATTTTTATACAATCTGTTCTTTTTTTTCTTTTTTTTTTTGGGGGGGGAGGGAGCATCATTGCTCTCTGGTCATCATGGGAGCTATCCAGCCTTGCTGCTGCTGGATTTGAACTGCCAAGACAGCAGTCCCACACTCAACCACTTTGCCACTGGGGCTCAGCCCAAAATGTTCTATTTTTAAAAGGTCCAGTCATCCATTTTGATTTCTGTTGTGTGCTTCCCATTACATTTGGTAGTATGGTTTATCATAATGGTTCTAGGTTTATGTAATAGAGTCTAAATTTTGGCCTTTATTCCATCTGAAGTCATTTTATATATGGTTGCAGTATGGCTCCTGTTCATTTTTCTGCAGATTAAAATCTAATTTTGCTGACAACATTTTTGAAGAATTATCACTTCCATATTTATAAATCAAAACAATGAAGTACTAGTTGTAAATGTTTTCCAAAGTTAATATGAAATCTTTAACAAGAGTTTTATTGACATATACTTTCCATATCATACAATTTAATCATTCAATCATATTAAGAAAAGCTGTGGAATCAACACAATCACTTTCAGAATATTTTGTTCTCCTCTTCCATGCTCCTAGATAACTATTAATTCAATTTTTTTCATTACATAGTTACCTACCCCAGAGCTAATATATAGAAAGCCATATGAAACATAAGCAGGAAGCAAACAAGAAAAAAGACATTGACATAACAATACATAAAACAATCTCAACAAAAAGAAAATATTAAAAACAGAAAACTTTAAAATGTTTCAAAAATGAGATCCAATGAAAAGATGTTACATTGTTACTTAATGACATCTGCCATAATCTACTTTACAATGCTCTCTGTCTGATAGGAAAGCTATTCACATCCCTGGAATGTAATAAGAGGGAAGTCAATGGAAGCTTAAACTCTGTGTGGACCCTGAAAATGGATTTTGTGGTTCCACTATCATTCATACCTTTCTTCAAACTAAGTGTTCGTAATTTAAGCTCTAATACCATTTCCTCCTTTGGATTTGGATTTTATTATTTTTAAACTTTGAATTATACTGTTCTATATTTTTCAATATAGACCTAATTGATGTCGTGCATAGACAGCTGCTTGTTTTAAGGTAAGTTTTTTAAGACCCCAGATGCTATTGTTTAGGATAGCTGTTCACCAAAAGATTTCTTACCATACTTCAGTATAACACACATAGCTTCACTTATCTCTTCAGTAGGGTTAGTATTGAGTAAGGCCATATCATAAGAACCAAACTTCTAGATTGGGGCTACAATTAAGTGTGACCTTCTTCATATATCTATGTTGTACATATGTCTCTGGTTAACTTTTGAGACATCCTTATTCTTTTTATGATATAGAACCCCTAGATCACTGATTCTCAACCTTCCTAATGCCACGGCCCTTTAATACTGTTCCATATGCTGTGGTGACCCCCAGACATAAAATTATTTCACTGTTACTTCATAACTGTAATTTTGCTACTGTTATGAATCATAATGAAAATATCTGATATGTAAGATGTGTTTTCGGGCTAAGCCCTGGTGGCGTAGTGGTTGTGCACAGGACTGCAGCCCACTGGGATGGAGGTTCAGTTCCAGCAGTGGGGCTGGGTCTCCTACTCCCACCGCCGGACAGCAGTGATGGCCCTCTCCCCCACTCTCACCCCCCAAAAAAAGATGTGTTTTCATTTTTACAAATTGAACATAATTAAAGCAAAATGATTAATCACAAAATAATATGTAATTAAATATTGTGAAATATTTATGTGTTTTCCAATGGTCTTAGGCACCCACTGTGAGAGAGTCATTTGACCATCAAAGGAATCATGACCCACAGGTTGAGAAATGCTTCTCTATGTCATAAGGTTTTCTCATATTTATTTTTTAAAAAACAACCAGAAAAACCCTTACTGCCATCATGTCAGCAAGTAAATTTTTAATTCTATCTAAATAATTTTATTAGGAGCTTTTTCAGATATTATAGCAGTCTACAATTCAATTAGATCAAGAATAGTTTTACAATTACTGCCACCCTCATTTTCAAAACATTTTCTTTCTTCTTGAACTCTTTGATATCAGTTCCCCTTTATCCTCTCCCTCCCTCACCCTGCCCTCCAGGAACCTTTATACTTATACATAATTATTGTATTTTTATATTCTAAATAATAATTCTTCTTAGTGTAGTCTGCTACTCTCTTTTGACTGGTTACATTTAATTCATTGACATTAAGTTTCATTATTGATTGAATAAGTGTGTTTATTTGCAGTCACTTTTCTGTGTTTGTATTTGGTTTCCATTCTTTGCCCTCATCCCCACCCCTGCCTGGTGGTCTTATAAGTGTACCTGCTTTATTTCTGTTTGCTTTGAGTGCCACTTTTCTTGCTTTGGTTTCTGGGTGATGTGCTATGCAATATTCACAGGTTTGTCGACAGTTGTTAATTCTTTTTCCATAGTGATCTACTTTTTTCATTCTAATGCTCACCTTATTTTAATTAATTCCTGTAGTTTTTCCTTCTCTGAAGATATATTTATTTTTGCCTTGTACTTAAGGGTAATTTTGTTGGATAGAGGGCTGTTTGTTGACACGTTCCACCCCCCTTTCAGATTGTATGCCATTCCACTGCTTTTTGCCTGCTATGATTCTGCTCAATCATCAAGCTCATACTTACCAATGTAAGTATGAGCTTTTTGCTTTTCCTTGAAAAAGGAGAGATTGACTACCATATATCATGATATTTTTTGTCATAGGGTCTACCCTATTTGGGGGTCCCTAAGCTTCTTAAGTAGCTATATTCTTCTTTTTAATGCTGGAGAAGGTTTCTTCTGTGATCTTTCATGCTATTCTCTGTATATTTTTAAATTTCTCTTCCATTCTCAGGTTTTCTTCAGATTTAGTCACTTTTTTGTTGCTTATTGTTTTTCTCTTTGTAATCAGATTGTCTTCAAGTTCACTGGTTCAATTTTCCTTGTTTTCCATTTTTTTATCAGGTTTTTTATTATGTTACCTAACTCTGTTATCTCATTCCTTATCATGAGAGATTTATTTCAGTATTTCAATTTCTTCTAATGTTCTCCTGAGTGTTCCCTAAAACTCTTGAAGGGACTTAACCATCATTTTTCCAAATTCTATTTCTTGTAGTTCTGTTATTCTCCTTCAAAGTACTTTACTGGGTTTGGGTGATTTTGTTGGTTGCTTTGGCCGTGTGTGTGTGTGTGTGTGTGTGTGTGTGTTTCCTGATATGGGGAGGGAATGAGGTTCACTGCAGTGACTGCTGTTTCCTCAATATCATGGTGTTGTGTGAGTTGCTGGGTCAATAGGGGTCATTGGCTCTGTCTAGTAACATGCTATAGGATCAATAGGACCAGAGAAAAGTATGAAAGAAAGAGGAAGGAAACATGCAAAAAATATAGCTTGCTTACTGGGAATGTGTGTCACACAGCTGTGTATATGGTCTGCCATCCACTCAGAGATCCCAGATTCCAGCAAAGTAAGAAGTTTGGCTGGTAGGATTGCCTCAGGTGCTGGGAAACCCCACTGTGGTGATGATGGTGGCCCTCAGAAGTGTCTTATGACACTGCTCAATGTTAAAGGGGAAATCTCTCAGCAGGCACTACTACTCATCTGTTTTAAGAAACTTTGTTCAACTTAGATATTAATTTTGTTTTCTTGTTGCTTGGAAGTACCTGATGTTCCTTCTAGTGGAACCTCTCTGGTAGTTGTTGAGGAGTTCTTCCTATGCTTGATATCTGGCAGTCATATACTCTCATCTGCATTAGTTGTAAATTTAACAAACATTTTTTGAAGAAAACAAAAGAAGACAAATAATATAAAAATATAGTATGGGGAAAACTCCTGAGAATGATCAAATTTAGAACACTTTGAAAAGCTACTCTCTAAATGTTATGGAAAGATACAAAAAGAACTAGAAAATATGTTCCAGTGTTACTGAAGAATGGCAAGTTGGAGGAAAGATACAATGAGATTTAAAGACATATGTTAGTACTACAGATGTATTGCACTCCAGTCTCACATCCATATAGGTCCTTAGGGATGATTGTTTAATTGAAGGGAAGAAATTAAGAGACAGACAAAAGATTTGGGTTGTTCACCTCCATGGTATCAGCAATCAGGACCAGGAAAGAGGGAGAAAATGTCTTCTTACATCAACATCTCAGAGTATGCCAGGGCATTCATCATGCATGATCAGACAGTGCTTCTGTTGCACATATTATCATTCTGAGTTGGAATCAACTCAACAACACCTAAAAACAACTCCCAAGAAAAAGTTGTTCTGCTAAGTGTGTTAGTCCGGGTAGACTAGAGGAACAAATTCATAGACACGCATATGGATATAAGGAAAGGGTTTATATATAAGAGGAACAGGACATTGAGAAAACATCCCAGCCCAGTGCAGTCCAAAGTCATAAGTCTGATATTAGCCCATATGCCCAAAATCAGTCTATAAAGTCTCCTTCCGATTCACAAAATCACAGGTCAGTGGGTGCAGAGTCCCTGCACTGGCAGGGGTCTCCACATGGCTCCTCACTTCCAGGGCTCAGGGTCCATTAACAGCATCCCGTGGTTGCAGAAGCAACTCATCACTGACAGAGGTCTCCATGTGGCCACCCCAGCTTCAGAGGTCTGACTCCATCAGGGCAAAGCTGTGTAGTCTCTCCGCTGGCTTCTCCAGCTTCTCAGACACTGCCATCTTGTCTTGTCCATGATTCACCGTCTCTGAGACTAACTCCCAACCACTGGGGAAGACAGCTTCTCATCTTCACAAGGGAAATATTGTGAGATTTTCCAGAAGTCTCAGGAGAAAGCCATGCCCACAAAGAGGCCTCATTGGCTAGTCAATGACTACCTCCAGATTAACAGGCTAGACTTCACCCCTACATTTCAATCATATAATTAACATAAGCACATTACTGCCACACTAAGCAAATGCAGGGATAAGATACACACACACACACACACACACACACAGAAAGGATTTCAAAATGTTAGTGGAAATTCCATTATCTTTTAATTTCATTTACTCTCATTACCTTTTGGACCAATAGGTAGCATTATGATAGTGAAAAGGTGAACTGTCAATACTTTTTTCTTTCTTGGATATATAATAGATGATCATGGAAGCAGCAGTAAAGGCATGCTTCATAACATAAATCTGTTTCATAAGACCTCTTTAAAGTAATGAAAAGTAAGATGTTGCTTTAAGAACTAATATTGGCTTGAAAGTTGAATGTTGAATAAGGAAGAATGAAGAAGAATCAATACATCTGAATTGTGCTGGTGAACAATATTGAAAGTACCATGGGCCGCTAAAAGGACAAACAAACATGTCTTGGAAGACAAATGGACAGAGTACTACTTAGAGGTAAGGATGGCAAGACTTCATCTTACATACTTTGGATATGTTGTCAGATGAGATCAGTCTCTGGAGAAGAATATTTTTTCTTGGTAAAATGGAGGGGCAGTGAAAAAGAAGATCCTCATTGGCACAATGGTTAAAACAATGAAGTAAAGCATGGGAATAATTCTGAAGATGGTCCATTACTATGGGTGCTTCCTTCTGTTGTGCATAGAGTCATAATGGATTAGAATCAACTTGATATCACCTAAAAACTACCAACACCATCACAAAAACAACATAGACTAAGATAATTAACTTTCTTATGTACTCAGGTTGACAGCACAACTATTCATATTTTTGGTACATGGTCAGAGGGATTACATAGGAAGTTTAATCCTAGCATGGAGTCAGAAGTGGATTTGGGCATTCATTGCTATCAATTGTTGTTGCTATGGTTGGGTGCTATCCAGTCTGTTCTGACTCATAGCAAACTGAAGGAAACACTGTATGGTGTCACAATCCATGTTGATGGTTGTAATCCAAGCCTGGCAGCAGCATGTACCTCAAATCCTCCTCACTTTCAGCAAGCAAGGTTGTGTCATCTGCATGTTGCAGGTTGTTACAAAACCATCTTCCAATCCTGATGTCACATTCTTCTTCACAAAATCTGGATTACCTGATGATTTGCTTACCATACAGAGTGAATAAATATGGTTAGAGAATATAATCCTGTTGGACACCTTTCCTGATTTTAAATTATACATTGTTCCCTTTTCTATTCACACAATTACCTCTTGATTCATGCACAATTTCCACATAGGCACAATGAAGTATCTGGAATTCCCATTCTTCTTAAGACTCACGGTCTCCTATGATTCATACAATCATTGCCTTGGCATAGTCGATGAAATACAAGTAGAAATCTTTTTGGTATTCTCTCTTTTGGGCCACAATCCATCTAACATCATCTAATATCCTTTGTTTCCTGTCCTCTTTTGAATTCAACCAGAACGCCTAAAAGTTCCCTGCTACAACCATTGTTGGATAATCCTCAGAAAAAATTTTGCACATGATAGTAATGACTGTGCTAGTCCAGGTAGACTAGAGGAACAAATTCATAGACATGCATATGGATATAAGGAAAGGGTTTATATATAAAAGGAACAGGACATTGAGAAACATCCCAGCCCAGTGCAGTCCAAAGTCATAAGTCTGATATTAGTCCATATGCCCAAAATCAGTCTATAAAGTCTCCTTCCGATTCACAAAATCACAGGTCAGTGGGTGCAGAGTCCCTGCACTGGCAGGGGTCTCCACATGGCTCCTCACTTCCAGGGCTCAGGGTCCATTAACAGCATCCCGTGGTTGCAGAAGCAACTCATCACTGACAGAGGTCTCCATGTGGCTACCCCAGCTTCAGAGGTCTGACTCCATCAGGGCAAAGCTGTGTAGTCTCTCCGCTGGCTTCTCCAGCTTCTCAGACACTGCCATCTTGTCTTGTCCATGATTCACCGTCTCTGAGACTAACTCCCAACCACTGGGGAAGATAGCTTCTCATCTTCACAAGGGAAATATTGTGAGATTTTCCAGAAGTCTCAGGAGAAAGCCATGCCCACAAAGAGGCCTCATTGGCTAGTCAATGACTACCTCCAGATTAACAGGCTAGACTTCACCCCTACATTTCAATCATAAAATTAACATAAGCACATGACTGCCACAGACCACCCCTTGTTAATTTTATACTTTCACATAACTCTATAACCATATGTCACCTTCAAATAAGCAATAAAATCATACTTATACCTAAAAGAATAAAACAAAAATGCATATAATTCAACATGTGTCACCATCATTTAAAAATAGCATTCCATAGGTGAACAAAAGATATCCTGTGCCTTACAATTGTAGTTACAAAATTCCTACACCTTGATCCTATAAGCTTTGAATATATATTCCACCACCTATAAGAGTTTGCAAGCCAACCACCTCATGCCTTCATTCCCCCATTTTGGGTATCTAATTTCTATATTGCCCACTTACAACAAGCCAATGCTCTGAGGAAACAATGATATCTTTCAACGTGAAGAATCTTCATTCAAGTTGGAAACCTATGAAGTGTGCATCCATTAGCAAAGTCAAATCAGGACAGGCCATCCATAAAGTCAGCAATGATATGCACCAGTTCATGGACTTAAATCACTTCTCTTCCTCTGGTCGGGTTCTGGTCAACTCAATGGGGGCTTTTCCACTTAGCCAACCAGGGTAGCCATTGGTCGCCTTCCTTTAGACCAAGGTCCTAACAAATTCTCAACATGCCTAGCTCTCTCATGCTAGGTCATGAGCTTCAGACCATTCAACCTGCGCTCGTCTTTTCTATTTCCTATGAACCAAGTCCCCAGATGTCAGTGGCCAAAGTCAACCCGGCTCTTTATTGCCACATTTCTCCTGCTTTCACTGACAAGGAGTAAATCTGGGTGGTCACCTACCAAGCATCTCAGCCTGCCACAAGCTTCTTTTAACATTCAGACCCAGAGAGAAGCTATCTTCATGGTTCCAGAATCCTTAGCTTCTGAAGATAATCACTAGTCAGGATTTTCGAGGGAAATTGACTCTATCCTTCTTTATCAGTCAGTCTGACCTTCTCTCAGACTACAAGTATCCTGAGTTCCCTGAAAGACTGGGTTGGGCTACTTTCTTCAGAGAAGTTTTTCTAGGTGTGGTCTAACCCCATTGAGCTCAAGGTGGGGTTAATCACTTTAGAAATGTCTTTGACACTAAGTCCTAAACCCTCTAGAGGCCAATGCTTGGCTTGAGGTAACTAGATTTGCAAACTCTTTCCAGACTTTCCAATAAACATTTCTATACATCCTTATATTTACAATAACAGGCATAAGAAATCAGCATAAGCAGCATAGTCAGAAATCAAACTTAATTCTTAAAACAGTCAAGGCGAATACTTATTAAGCTTATCTATATCCTTATCTAAACTACTGTTTACACAAAAACATTGAATTAGGTCTCACAATAGATCCCTCCTTTCAGTCAGGCATTCTGACCTTAACCATTCTCCTTTAGCAGGACAGGTACTGAGACATTTAAAAGGCAGTTTTTATCCCTTAATTCAAGATATACATTAACAGTATTCATTTTATATAGAAATAACCAAAGACAGCATCCAAACAAAATAATCAAAACTTTAACTTCCCATATTGTTTCCAGAAAATAACTCAGTAAATTCCAAGGACATATCTGACTTCTGTTTAGCCAAAGAAGTAACAATACCATGAGGTACAAGTCAAACAAGCTTTTACTTTCCATCTTATGATTTGTTCCTCTAGTACTCCACTCCTGAGGTACCATAGCGTTTTAGTCCAGGCAGACTAGAGGAACAAATTCAAGGACATGCATATCGAAATAAAGGAAGGGTTTATATACAAAAGGAATGGGACATGGAGAAAGCCTTCCAGCCCAGTCCAGTTCAAAGTCATAAGTCTGATATTAACCCATATGCCTAAAATCAGTCTATAAAGTCTTCTTCTGACTCACGAAGTCACAGGTCAGTGGGTGCAGAATCCCGGTGCTGGCAGGGCACCTCACCTCCAGGGCTCAGGGTCCATTGACAGCAGAAGCAACTCATCACTGCCAGAGGTCTCCATCTGGCTGCCCCATCTTCAGAGGTCTGGCTCCATCAGGGCGAAGCTGTGTGGTCTCTCCACCAGCTACTCCAGCTTCTCGGATGCTGCCAACTTGTCTTGTCTGTGATTCATCGTCTCTGAGACAAACTCCCAACACCTGGGGAAGATAGCTTCTCATATTCACAAGGGAAATATTGTGAGATTTCCCACGAGTCTCAGGAGAAAGCCATGCTCACATAGAGGTCTCATGCCCACATAGAGGTCTCATGGCAAGTCAATGGCTATCTCCAGATTAACAGGCTAGACTCCACCCCTACATTTCAATCATAAAATTAACATAAGCACATAACTGCCACAATGACATTGTGCTAAAATTCGAGTATTCTGTTTGGTTACTTTTATTTGGTTTGAATACAAATGTGGATCTTTTCCAGACAGTTGGCCAAGTAGTGGTTGGGCAGGGGGAAGACTGGACTTTGTACTCCTATAACCAGCCTTAGAAACCCACAGGGGTCCTCTATTAGTCAACAGTGAGTATAGCAGTGAGTTTAGTGAATATTCTTCAACAAAGAGATTGGTGACACAGGTAGTTGAGAAAGAGTTTGCTAACTGAAAGGCTGATGATTCAGAATCACCATATACTTGCTGTGGCAGGTGGCTTCCTAAAGACTGAAAACTTTGAAGGTCTTCAGAGACATTTCTAATCTGCTCTCTAGCTATAACCTTGAGTTGTAAGCAATGGGTTGGTGTTCACCAGCCATGAGTATATGTCATCAAACTTATTGTTATTCTTCATTAAACATTGCCAAATTTAAAAATCATATTATTAGATGTCAGTTAATAAATGTAGCAGATATGATGATGTTAGAATGCATACATTTTGAAATAAAGATGTTCAACTCTATGATGTGTACATCCAATAAACATTTGAGTTAGATGGGAATCAACAATTGATACTAAAACATGAAAAACAAGATGTTAACTTCAAAATTACTCCTCACACATTACCTTTTAGTAAAAATGTAGTATAGTAGAGAAACCAAGAAAATATCATCTTAGCCAAGTAATAATATACAATTTCTCCAATACTAGGAAAAATTGGCTTCAGTTGCCTTCCAATGTAATGAAAGGGAGGATTTTTTGAACATGGCGTCACTTAGGGTTTATCTCAGAGGTGTCATATCATTGGGAAGTCACCCTGTTGAGGTCGTGTTATATGTTTTTTCTGTATCTCAGTATATAAAACATGGGATTGATGAATCTATAGGGACAGCAAATAAAATAAGGGGTTGGCAGGTTGGGGGATGGGCGCAGAACAGTAATGGGGGTGGTTGGTAAAAGGGGATGAGTCAAGGATTCCAGGAAGGACAAGAATGTTTGGAAACTGATTGTGATAGAAAATGTATATTACTGCTGGATATGATTCAACTATTTAGCATATGATTCAATATGCTAAGTGTATTAACTCCCAATGAATAATAAATTTTTTAAATATAAAAAGCATTTTTAAAAGAAGATTCTCAAATAAAATACATTTATTGTTTAATTTAAAACTATTATTTTATTCCTATTTATTTATTTTTAAATCACTTATTTAAAAAGAACATATAACCTCATCTAGTCATGAGGAAACACCATACCAACTTAAATTTTGGGTCAATATTCTAAATAATTAATCGTGGCAAAATAGGAACACTTCTACATTGCTGGTGGTCCTATAGATCTGTACAGCCGCTATGGAAAGCAGTCTAGTGATACCTAATGAAAATGGAATTGAGCTACTTTATGTCCTAGCTATCCCTCCGGTGGATATATATATCCAAAAGAGGTAAGAAATAAACCATAGCAGTGGTGTGCATGCTAATGTATATTGCAGCACAATTCACTATTGCAAAGAGTTGGAAACAATCTAAATTTCCATCAGTAGATGTGTGGATCAGCAAACTGGCACATACACACAATGGAGTACTATGCTTCACTGATGAGTACATGAAACATGTCTTCTCATGGAAGAGCTGGACGAAATTATGCTAAACGAAGTGAGTCAATCACAAAAGGAATAGTACAGTATGTGTCCACTGAGGTAAATGAATCCAATATGGTAGGTATAGAAGAGAAGCCTCCTATAACATAACAGTTGGTTAGAGATCTAGGGAAAGGGGAGGAAGTGGGACCAAACCCAGGGAGGTACAGGTTGAGTAAAGCATGGATGGAGAAAGAGGGGTTTCAAAAGTGAAAGGATAGCAGAGGGAACAGGGTACTGACCCACCCAGGGGGAGAGTACGAGTTTTGTCTCCACAGAAGCTGGAGCAGGCATGTAGATCTTACCATGAAACACCCAACTGTGAGGACAGCGAGGATACATGGAAGGAGGCATGAAAAGAGAGCTATAGGGCTGGCCATAACCAGAGCCAGACTGACTCCCTCAATGGAAGTGGGTGTGGCAGAAAACAGGTTGTGGAGAGTAGCCAGCAAGCCACACCCATTTGTAGACAGGTGGAAATGGAGGAAGAGAAAGAGAGCTGGTCCAGTCCCCACATTGGCCTGATCCTTGCCCATGATGCTCAGAGGAGTACACCTCTGTGGGGACCTAAACCACAGAGGGGGACTGGGCAAGCAACAACAGGGCTTATCACACTGTCTCCCTACAGACAGCATCAGAGGACATTTCAAGGGTCACATGGTGGGAAAGCAATGCGGTGTCAACGCCCCAAATGGACTGAATCAAGGGAGCACTCCTGGGCGGACAGTTGGGAGGAGAGAACGACTGGACTGATGGTTCCTGGCAGACACAGGGTAGAGGGGTCAGGAAGTGGGGCATGGACAGCCTCAAGGGCAACAACAAGTGGTCCGCAATCAGAGTGTGGGAAGCCTGGTAGGGCCAAAGCAAGGGTAATGTAACAGAGAGGAAGATCTGAAACTCAAATGAAGGCTGAGCATGACAGTGGGACAGGAGCAAGACAGAAGGAAATAGAGGAAGGAACTAGAAGGCAAAGAGCATCTAAACATAGGCATGTCTATATGTAAATATAATTATCAATAATAACGTGGGAATAAATTCAGGTAAATATAGTTATAGGCTTAGTACTAAGGTAGCAGCTGGACCTTGGGCACCCACCCAGGCACTCCCTCAATGCAAGAACAATTTGTTCTATGAATCTGGTATTCCATGATGCTCACTGGCCCAACACGATCACTGAAGTCAAAATAGGTTTACACGCAAATGTGGTGAAGAAAACTGATGGCACCCAGATATCAAAGGATATCGATTCTGAGGTCTCAAAGCCTGAAGATAAACAAATGGTCAACCAGCTGAGAAGAATCCAAGTCTACACAGAAGAAGCACACCAGCCAGTGTGACCATGAGGATCAGGTCTCAGGCATCAAACAGGAAAAAACCATTTCCCTGTGTATGCACCTTCCTGAGATGATCACCAAGGACAGGAGGGGACATGAGCAAGAATGGTGAAGACACCTGTTGATACCCAGCTATCAAAAGATATAATGTCTGAGGTTTTAAAGTCTTGAGGATGACCAAATGGAGCAAGAAAACCCACCATAGAAGCACACCAGCCTGTGCAACCACAAGGAGTGGAAAGAACCAGGTATCAGGCATCACAGAACAAAAATCATATCATTATGTGCCCACCATCCTGTCATGATCACTGAGGACAAAAGGATGCAGAGGCAGACAGAGCAGAGGAAACTGATGGTGCCCAGTGACCAAATGACAAAATAGCTGGGATATTAAAGGCTTGAAGGTGAACAAGTGGCCATCTAGCGCAGAAGCAGCAAAGCCCACATGGAAGAAGCATACCAACCTGTGTGATCATGAGGGGTTGAAGGAAGCAGATATCAAACATCAAAGAAAAAGGATCAAATCAATAAGGATAAGGGGGAGACACTCAGAATAGCTGATGCACATAGAGGATCATATGGTCGACCCCATTATGAAATAAGGCTACCCTCACTAACCCAAGGCTTTGGGGGTCAACAATGGAGAAACAGGGTCAGGATTATACCCTATCTGACACAAACACACCATGGCAAAACACTAAGGGTTTGCAAGAGGGTATGGAGTTCCAGATGGAGTGCCAAGGATAAATTTTGGGACCAGAGTGTGGCACCCCATCAGACTCAACCAGGGGACACTCCTGGAGGTCAACGAACAGATCTTGAATGATTTACAGGTTTTTATATTGTTATTATTTTAACTTTTTACATATATATACATTGGGGTTCTTTGTTTTTGTTATCATTGTTTTATTTTCTTTGGTTGCTTCATTGTCACAAATTGTTATCGCTGCAAGTCTATCGAGATAAGATAGGCTGGACAAATAGTCTAGAAGCGAAAATGACAGGACTGATGGTTCCAGAGCGGGGGACATGGGGGAAGGGGAGGAGGGGGAAAGGAGTTGGAGTTGACTAGCGCAGGGCTAAGGAAATAATAAGAGATTGGTGACAAAACATTTATCCTTCATCATTGTACAGTGCTGTACACATACTACTTTATACTGGTGTATGGAATTCTCCTGTACGTTGGGAATTTCTGACTGCTGGCAGAGCTTTCCAGCCTGTTTGTGAACCAGCGGTGGTTCTTCAAAGCTCTGAAGTATCCGAAGTCTTCCGAAGCAAACGTCATCAACGGAATACTCATGACACTGGTGTTTTTCCTCGTGAGAATCGCTGTGATACCTTCCTTGTATCTCTTCGTCTATTCTGTATATGGAACCGAACCTTACATCCGGCTGGGCCTGTTAAAGCAGTATTCCTAGCTCAGTTCCTGTGCTTTATTAGATGTCATGAACATCTTGTGGATGATGACAATCACGAAGGGATGCACCAAAGTCATCTCCTCCATTCAACAAGAAAACTCCAGAAATCGTCTTCAAAATGGAAAAACTGACTAACTGTGGCAGATAGAGAAGCAAACTTCATTTCAACCTGGCATTTCGATCTGCTGATAAGATGAAATCTTGGCATATTCCTGTGTTTCTTTATCAATTATAAATATTATTCAGAGGGAGGCAAAAATCAATGACAAGTTTGGTGAGAGAAGTCCAATGGGGATTGATCACGAGTAATGTAACAGAAGGAAAATACTGAAACCCAAATGGAGGTTAAACCCAAATAAGCATGATAGTGGCACAAGAGAAAAGTAAAAGGAAATAGAGGAAAGAACTGGGGGTAAAGGGCATCTATAGAGGTATAGATACAGGCATGTACATAGGTGCATATATTTATATATGACAATGGGGAAATAGATATCAATGAGTATATGCTTATAGGGTTAACATTTGGAGAGTAGATGGGCTTTGGACCTCCACTCAAGTACTTACCCAGTGCAAGAACATTTTGTTCAATTAAATTGGCATTCCATGATGCTCACCTTCCTGACACAAACACTAAAGGCAAATGTGTGTATAAGCAATGGTGGTGAAGAAAGCTGTTGGTGCCTGGCTATCAAAAGATGTAGCTTTTGATAAGGTCTTGAAAGTAAACTAGCAGCCATCTAGCTCAGAAGCAACAAAGCCCACATGGGTGAAGCACACCAACTTGTGGGACTACAAGGTGCCAAAGGGATCAGTTATTCAGGCTTCAAGAACTAAAAAGCATAACATGGCATGCTCACTTTCCTGATATGATTGCTGATGACAAATGTGTGCATAAGCAAATGTGGTGAAGAAAGCTGATGGTGTCCGGCTATCAAAAGATATAGCATCTGGGGTCTTTTTTTGTGTGTGGGGGCATCACTGCCTCTGATGGCATCTGGGGTCTTATAGGCTTGAGAAAACAAGTGGACAATCAGCTCAGAAGCAACAAAGCCCACAGGGAAGAAGCACACCAGTCTGTGTGACCATGAGGTGTTGAAGGGATCCGATGTCAGGCATCAAAGAAGTAAAATTATATCATTATAAATGAGGGGGAGTATAGACTGGGGACCCAAAGCTCACCAATAGGTGAATCAATACCCTCTTACAGTGGGGTTGCAGCGAGGAGATGAGCCAGTTAAGGTACAATTTAGTAACAATGAAATGTGCAACTTTCCTCTAGTTCTCAAATACTTCCTTCCACCCACTATCATGATTGCAATTCTACCAGACCAATCCAGCTAGAACAGGGGAGGTACACTGGAGGCAGAAACATTGGGAATTTTGGATAGATGTTCCCTCAGGACTAGTGGTGGGAATGGTGAGACTGGGAGGGTGGAGGGATGGTGGAATAGAAAGGGGGAACCAATTTCAGGGATCTACATATAATTTCCTCCCTGGAGTATGGACAATAGGAAAGTGAGTGAAGG
The DNA here is from genome assembly GCA_004026705.1 of Nesogale talazaci. NCBI lineage: Eukaryota > Metazoa > Chordata > Mammalia > Afrosoricida > Tenrecidae > Nesogale > Nesogale talazaci. The sequence continues at coordinate 345,461 of PVJH01000341.1, forward strand.
GACACATTGGACAGTGTATGATATGAAAAAGTAATAACAATTTATACATTATTAAGGGTTCATGAGGGAGAGGGGAAGGGAAATATGGGGAGCTGATACTAGATTCCTAAGTGGATGGAGGATGTTTTTGAGAGTGATCATGGCAACCAGTGTGCAGATGTAGTCTGCATACAGTTGATGTATGTATGGATTGTGATGGGAGTTGTATGAATCCCCAATAAAGTGATTCATAAAAAATAAAAGAGAGGGTGAAAGAGGAGCTTAAACCAAGGGCTCAAGTAGAAAATATTTGAAAATGAATATGGCAACATGTGTAAAATATGCTTGCTACAAATGATGTATTGAATGTTAGAGCTGTAAGAGCCCCCAATAAAATCATTACATGCAATATTCAGTTAAAATGCGAAAAAAAGGGCTGAGCCCTGGTGGTGTAGTGGTGGTGCGCGGGACTGCAGCTCACTGGGATGGAGGTTCAATTTCAGCAGTGGGGCTGGGCCTCCTACTTCCACCACCAGAGAACAGTGAAGCCAAAAAAAAAAAAAAATGCGAAAGAAAAAGAGGGGGAGAGCAGGGTGGGAACCCAAGGCCCAGTTGTAGGCAATCGACACCCTTTTACAGAGGAGACACTGAGAGGAGATGGGCCAGTCAAGGTGCAATGAGGTAGCAATGAAGCATACAACATTTCTCTAGTTCTTAAAGACTTCCTCCCCCAACTATCATGGTTCCAACTCTACCTTAAAAATCCAGCTAAACTGGAGAAGGTACACTGGCAGAGATGGGAAATGGAAATACAGGGAACCCAGGGAGGATGAACCCTTCAGGACCAGTGGTAAGGGTGGAGTTACCGGATGGTTGGAGGGAAGGTGGGGTGGAGAGATGGAGCCAACCACGGGGATCTACAGATTGCCTCCTGTGGCAGTCATGTGTTTATGTTAATTTTATGATTGAAATGTAGGGGTGGAGTCAAGCCTGTTGATCTGGAGATAGCCATTGAGTAGCCAGTGAGGCCTCTATGTGGGCATGGGTTTCTCCTGAGACTTCTGGGAAATCTCATGATATTTCCCTCGTGAAGATGAGAAGCTATCTTCCCCAGTTGTTGGGAGTTAGTCTCAGAAACGATTAATCACGGAAAAGACAAGAGGCAGCCTCCAAGAAGTTGGAGGAGCTAGCAGAGAGACCACATGGCTTTGCCCTGATGAAGGCAGACCTCTGCAGCTGGGGCGGCATGCTGTTGATGGAGCCTGAGCCCTGGAAGCGAGGAGACATGGGGAAACCCCCGCCAGCGCCGGGATTCTGCACCCACTGGCTTGTGACTTCGTGAGTCGGAAGGAGACTTTGTAGACTGATTTCAGGCATATGGGTTAATAACGGACTTATGACTTTGAACAGGACTGCGCTGGGATGCCTTCTCGGTGTCACATTCCTTTTGTATATAAACCCTTTTCCTTATATCCATATGCGTGTCCTAGAATTTGTTTCTCTAATCTACCCAGACTGACACACCTCCTATCTGGAGGATGGACATCGGGAGGATTGGGGGGGCAAGGGAAGATATCGAGCAGTGTAAGATATGACAAAACAATAATAATTTATAAAGAAATGAGGACTGGGAGGGAGGGGTGACAAAAAAGGAGGGGAAAAGAAGAGAAGCTTATATTA
>PVJH01000342.1:0-267500 GCA_004026705.1 Nesogale talazaci
TGGTAAATCTTTACAGAATTAGAGAGCTTCAGCTTTCTGCCACACAGCTCTTGGTGGTTTAGAACTTATGACCTTGTGGACTGTATAACACACTCTGCCAACAGGGCTCAAGGCATTTAAAGGTCTCTAGTAATTTCCCTTGCTTCATGAATTGGGAAGAGTTTGATGAGAAAAGAAGCATTGTGTCATAGGCAGTGATGGCTAATGGTTGGAAGGGTCAATGGAGACTGAAATTCTGAAGGCAATAAAACAGTTTTATTGGCTGACATTCCAAGAAATCCTTTCTGTGGGCCACTTCTGTGATGGATCTTTCTAGTTTTCACCATCTATCACTGAACAAGGCCCCAAGTGCTCTTTCCTTTCGTGTCAACAACAATACTTTTTCTTTTTATGACTGACAATATTTTCCTATCGGTACCCAATTTGGGGTTGATTACACTTTTAACAAAGTGTAAATTTTACAAAAGTGCAGGCTTGCGATTCTAAGTACAAATTGGCATTCATATTTAAAGCTCAAAGGCTGGGATCACAGGGTCTTTTGCTGTATGTAATTCTCTGACTGCACTCCCTGCATCATAAATAATAATGAAAGTAAATGTACATTTATCAAGAAGAATCAACAAACCACGGCACTGATTTGCTGATGACATCTGTCTTACCAGGCATTAAGACCAACTTCCGAACAAGGGTGCTTGAAGGTTCGATTGTCTTTGCTCTATCTCCTGGGGATCAAGAAGAGTATTTTGCACTTCAGTTGAAGAATGGATGTCCTTATTTCCTTTGTGATCCTCAGGTAAATAAATAGCCACCAGAGATGCTTTTTTGAGCATTTGCTAGGTGTCATTTGTAGAGTTAAGTGCTTCTGGTTTCACAATGCATCCATATTGCCCACTATTAAGTGCCATTTGACCAATGAAGAAAATGAAACTTACAAAAGCAAAGGGACTTGCCTATAGCTAATATAGTTGTGCTAACTTTCAAATCCACTGTGTTAGTCTGGGCTGATTAGAGAAACAAATTCAAAAACACTCATGTGTATAAGAAAGAGCTTTATACACAAAACAATTGAATATTGAGAATACATGCCAGCCCTGTCCAGATCAAGTCCATAAATTCGATATTAGCCCACATGTGCAATATCAATCTTGAAAGTCCTCTTCAGACCCATGAAACATATCCAATGATGCCAAATGCCGGAAGATGCCCGGCTAGTGGGTGGGAAGTCTTGCGGATCCAGCGGTTGCAGAGATATCTTGAGTGCTGGCAAGGTTTCCCCGTGGCTCTGTCAGCTCCAGAGCTCTAGTATAGTTCCATGTGTCTTGTGTGCTGCAATGTTTTGCAGGGAGTGAGCATGTGTCCTGTCTCCAGTGAGTTCTTTATCGCCTTCGTGTCTCTAAATGAGTTCCTGACAGGCTAAACTCCACCCCTTCACTCTTAAGTCTCAAATTGAAGACAGATTATATAAAAACCACACCCCCAGAGTTTCACTCTATGGTTTGCTGATCTAACAATTGATTCCTCATCCTAGATTTAATATCAAGAGTTTGATAAATCCAGATGTATTTTTCTCTTGAAAACAAAAATGGCTCTTTCCTCATTATTTATTTCTTCTTTTCCTCTTCTTCAGCAATAGGTAGGCCAGTCCCATCAGGAACAATTGCTTTATATGCTTTGCACTATAATAGTTTTAAAGTCAAATATGACTATGCTCTTATTAAATTAACAGCCTGTGAAGAATAGGGGGTGTGGAGTAGGTATTTAGGGATATGCTTGTAAAAAATGGCATAGAGAGAGTGTCTGACCTCCTCTGACCTCACACTGAGGAACAGGAAAAATAACCATCAGCATCAGAACTTAACCAATCCCTGTGAGGCAGAGGTCAGAAAGTGGAACCATTTTCTTGTTCTCTTTTACAAATTTTAATACCGATTGCACCTCCCCCCTCCACCTCCCAACACACCATGCTATTCTGCTTGTTTAAAAAAAGTTCATTCCAATAGCCACACAGAACACAGAAACCATACTCAAAATTCTTGGGTATTTTAGGGAAGTTAAGAAGCTACATCTCATAGTTAGAAATGCTATGGATACAGTTCTTTAGTCCCTATCATCTCTTTTCAGCCATGATCACAGGCATGTTTCTTTCTGGTCCTTGGATTCCTTGACCTCTACCTTACTCAGTCAGGTCTGTGATGCAAAATTTTTGTTGTACTACCAATAAATTCCTGAAACTTATCCCAATCTGAAAATAGCTTTCTGCTCAAAGGCACCAAATGTTACTCTCTCTGGGTAGGGAAGTCCACCACTACTTTGCTCTCTGGCTCTTGTTTCTGCTGTGGTGGGTCCTCTCTCACACCTCTCCCCATCTGATAATATCACAGTTCTGTGTCCTGGATCAGAGAGAGTTAGAGTTGGGATTTGGGGGTATATGTTAGGTTGGCTTTTCTAAAGATGCACAATGAGTGGCTCCTGTACATGTATGCATATAGGAACAGATGTATATCAGGAAATGCTGCATACTGTTGTAGAAGTGGGTAAGTCCTGCCTGTTTCAAGTCTGTGTTAATTCAGATGTAAGCAGAAATATTTTCCTGGCTCTTGGAGCAATAGGGGATGATGAGCAGGCAATGGGAAGAGGATATGCTTTTAGAAACTGAGCTGAATGACTCTAAAATGGGCTGAATGAATCCAAAATTGGGAGTCCATGGAGGGAGTCCATGGAGGGCTCCTGGGATTTCCAGGAATTGTAACAGAAGGTGAGTCAGTGGCAGGATCCAAATTCAGTAATAGAAGTCAGGTAACCTACACTATGAACTAAGAGTAGGTCATACCTTGAAAGAACCTTCCCTCAATCTTATGAAGAAGCCTAAGATATATTCTCTTAACAGCTGCTTGCCTGCTTCACCAAAGTTCCCATCATGGAGTTGACCACACTATGTTATATAAGATCATGGGAGAATCCTGGATGACCCAAATTGACCTATAACCTAACTATCACAGTGTCCAAAAGACATAGTGCACTCCTGCTTTCCCTTGTTGTTAAGGAGATTAACTGCTCCTGTGTCTGAGATAGTTGATTTTATACCTATCAAAATGGCAAGGCCAATGAATCCCATTATAATTTAATTGTCTATTTTCATTTTTACACATAGTCATCTAGTAGGAGTCAGTAAGACTACATGCAGAAGAGTAAGGCATAGCAATCAATCCAATGCACTGTGGTTATAAAAGAGACATTCAGGATATTATGGTTTATCGGAGTAAATATAAAGAGTTGTTCTTTTTGGAATGTAAAGCTACTCTGAAATTGTGCTATTTAACTGAGTTACAAAGACAATGAGTAGAAGTTGGGTAGACCTAAAGCAGCACTTCTCAACCTGTGGGTCATGACCTCTTTTGTGGTCAAACAACCCTTTTACAGGTCTCACCTGATTCATAACAGTAGCCCAATTACAGTTATGATGGCACAAAGCAAATAATTTTATGGTTGGGGTCACCACAACATGAGGAACTATTGGCATTAGGAAGGTTGAGAACCACTGGTCTAAAACTTATCTATATATGAGAGCATGTAAACAACTATGTTGGGGTGGAGCCAAGACAAGACTATTGCAGGTGAGACATTAGAGATGGTGCTGGGAATAAAGTTTCCAGTAATAGTAAGTTATGATGGTACATCAAGAAATTACTTGCTTAGTGCACTGAGGTAAATCTATTATAACTAGAGAACAAAGAACAAGGAGGAGTTGGGATACTGAAATGCCTGGAAGATACTGAGGCACATATAAGCATATAGAAGGAAGGAGATACAGTTTTGATGTCCAGCCAATACACATCTTTCATAGCCACCACACATTGACCCATGGAGCCTTGAATGCTGCTATGATGCTGAATACGTTTCAGCCAAATTTTCTGATTAATATGGACTGTGCAATTTTGCATGTACTTCTGAAAAGAAATCAAACAATAAAAACCTTCTGAATCCCAGAGGAGCCATCCCCAAGCAGGAGGCTGGGCCTCATTTGTTCTGTTGTACTTGTGGTCACTGCATTGGGTCAACTTAGCAGTAGCTAACAACAACAAAAATAAGCAAATATAAAGATTCCTAAGAACAATAGAAATATCCCCACAGGTGTCTTCATTTTCGTTCAGCAGCTATTTGTAAGCAGTCGATATTGGCACTTGTGTTGAGCCTGTGCACACTCTTTTCTAGTGGATTAAAATCTTCAAGTTAATCATTATGATTTTCGTTATAAATTATACTTGCCAAACTAGTGCCTGGCTTTTCATTGGTAAAGATGGCACAGCCCATGCTGTATATAGCAAAGCAGTACCTGAGATTACACTGTAAAGATCCTTGCTAACGATCACAACTCCGTGCCTCCTGGCACCCCAATGATCTTGGAAAGGAACCACAGTGCTTTCAGACTCACTGTCATCAAGTCGATTCTGGCTCCCAGGGGCCCTGTACGATCAGGTTGATGTGGCCCTGTGGGTTTCCAAGACTGTAGGTCTTTACTGGAGGAGGAAAACCCATCTGTCTCCTGTAGAACAGTAGGTAGCTTCGAGATGCTGACCTTGTCGTTAGCAATGCAACAAGTAACACAGCATGCTCCCAGGGCTCCTTGGAAAGGAAAGACTGTACGTCAGAGACCCTGGGTCTCCCAGTGTCCTGCTAGACTTCCCTCAGGAGGATTCCAGAAGATAGAGAATAATTAGCTACAAAATAAGAGAAAGATCTCCGTTAAGAAAGAAGTTACTGTAAATTGATTGAAAGAACTCAAGTTCCAGTCAAAATTGAGAAAAGCTAGTACTTTCAAAGCCCTTGCATGTAAGTCTCATGGCAGTCACTGCCCTCTTTCTGCTCACCTCCCATCTCACCTCCACAACAACTCAATGAGATAGACACTCTTTACTCCCAGTTGACAGAGTGTGAATCTGAGTTGCAGGTGAATGTAATTTCAGATATCACTCAATTAGGGGCCAAGAAATGAACAAAACTCAAGTAATAAAACTCTAAAGACTGTGAAGCTAGCAGAGGTGCTTTAGTGATTTTCAATATGACAGAAAGATACTTGGGGACAATCAGTCACATAGAGAAAATATCATCTGTGCTCCAGACTAGAGGACAATATTTCAGTGAGACTTTTGACCAAATCAAACATGAGTTAGAAATACAAAGTGGAAACTCAATGATGAATAATGAAGTTCTCCTTCCTGAATGTGGCTTCAATATTTAATGCCGAGATAACTAGGAATAAGCTTTATCAGAACCAAATAGAAAAGACTTCAAGGGGGAAACAGTGATAATTATTTGGCAGCAAAATTACTAAAAAGGGAGTAAGAGGAAAAAGTGGAATAAAAGTTTCTAAAATATTAACTTAGTGGAGTAAGGGGAACATCAGCAGGGCAATAGAATAAACCACCATCTCCTTTTTATAAAATAAATAGACAAGTATTGATTTTTAAATGTTGGGGAGAAGTGTTTCACTATTAGTAGAATGAAAATATCAAAATTAAAAGATAAAGAAGAATAAATACTACATTTTAAAAAAGCAAAAAGAAAGAGATAGTTCAGTGAAAGAGAGGAATATCAATAAGAAAAAAAAATCTGGTTCTTCTTTTCTGTGCCAACCTCTTAATATCTGGGTATATTTGAGAAGAAGCCAGATGTAGAAAAATCTTTCATCTTTGGCCTTATTTATAGGCTTTTAAAGTATACAAAGAGGGTTCACATTAATCATTGTTCTTGAAGTAGCCACTATTGTTCTCATCCTTGCCTTACAGAAAATGCTAAGGCTAGGGTCACATAGTGATTTAGTGGTAGAACTGACAAGAATGTAGTATATTTCATTGAATGCAACTTTTCTTAAGAATGCATTGTGCTCCAGACACTGTGTTAGGTAGCGATGCACAAGGAAAGCACATGTGAGAAATGAACAGCATGTCGCCTGACCATCCTCCCACCTGGGCCACTCTCTCAGGCAAATGGAACACAGTTTCATGCTGGAGACACCAGCATAATCCAAAATCATATACAATGCTCATCACAGGTTTGGGTTATGTGATTATAGCCTTTTCTCTCCCCTCCTTTCTCATTCCCTCCCCTCCCTCTCTCTTTCACACACACATATACACATGTCCCCCCTTTTAAAAAAGTAATCAAAATTTCAAGTCACCAGTTCTGAAACATGACTGCTATCATTTCTGGAATGGTTGCCGTTTTGGTTCTTAAGGGATGGGATTACTCCTTAAAATGCTGCCGAATGGGAGAGTAGAGGGGTCAGATGCTGCCTAGCACTGCTCAGTCCCGATACTGTCATTATGGTACAGGAGCAACATTGAAAAGTCTTTTAGGCCTTTAGCTGTCATCAGCTTTTCAGCGAGGCAACCGGGGTAAGCCATGTGAGCAGAGAATAAAGTTTCTTATATAAACATATTGAGACCACAAGTTTAAGGATTTATTGGCATTTCTTTTATACACTTCCTAGTGGTATTATATTTATTTATATTTTCAATACTTTAGGTGCCAACTAGTAATTATAGGCAATATTCCTTGGCTTTGTCTTCAAACGAGGCAAACCTTATGTAGTGAAATCTCATTGTACTCTTCAAAGAATGAATTAGTTATAGTATATCTTTCTTTATAGACTATAAAGTTCAGGGAGGGGAGAGTCTGTGACTCCTTTCTCTGTCAATATATTACCAGAAAAAACAAACAAACATTGTACCAGGAATTCACACAGAATCTGGATCATAGTAGGTATTCAAGTAATAGATGTTTATTGACAAACTGACTGGCTGGCTAACATAATTACTGTAAAAATATCATTACTCAAAATTGAAGAAATTTACTCATTTTCTAGAATAAAATGTGTAAGGCCTTAGCAATATAGTTTCTACTTACTTGGTTGTTTATTGGGTATTTTGACTCTTCAAAAAAATTGAAGTTGGGGCTGAGCCCTGGTGGCGTAGTGGTTGAGTGCGGGACTGCGGTCCATGGGCTTGGCGGTTCAAATCCAGTGGCAGCTCTCCAGGAGCAAGGCTGGGTAGCTCCCACAACCACCAGAGGGCAGTGATGGCTCCCCCAAAATTGAAGTGATTATTTTTATATTACTCTTTCCAAAACATAAAAAATAACCAAACTTTGAATTGCTTAAATAGAATTATCAGTTATTGTTTAAAGTTACAGTCTACTATCCAGTATAAAAGTACAAAATATTTATGTATTTGTTTTGTTGTTTTAAGTATTTGATTATTGAATTTCTTAAATAACATTGTCATTCCTAAATGGAGATCATATGTAAAACAATAATATTGATTTCTATCCAATACACTCAATTGAATACATGTTTGGGGGTAGGAAAATATTCTTTTTACATTTCAAATTAAAAGGGTGCTTTCACATTATGATCAGTTAGAACTATTGTTAAGAGACACCAAATGGAAATCGCACCAAGACTTAGCAGCTATATTTTCTGTTAGATCTAATAATTGGCTACATAATCTTCTCATTATTTATTTGGTTCATGTTAATTCTGTAAACAGTCTGTTGGACTATATTTTATTGATCAGTAATGGTTGACATTGCCTCTTAAATATGTTCTCTTCAGTGACATTAATGGAAAGTCATATAACTTCTGGTTTCATTGTGAAAAGCATTTATTTAACATGTCTGTTCCTGTCCAAGTGGGAAAAATACTCAGAACAAAACTGCATAAGATGAAACAACAATTGATCTCTCTTAACATTGGTGGGATAAGTAACCTTAACATAGTCACCGATGATAATATTCCCTTGTAAAAGCCCAATTTGGCATACTGAGGTTGTGTATTATGTACTTGAATTTGTCTCCCATAAATATGATTTCTGATGTAGAGGACTGTTAATACTTCAGATTGTTGCCAAACATAATATGAAGAACCACTTACTCAGACACCTGATCTTTAGAATGCAGCATCGTTTGTAACAATTTTAACGCTAACTAAGTACACTTTGATGAGACAGCATTTAATAAAATGCTCATTAATTTCATCATTAGCAAGGGTATGCTAAGAAGTAAGCCAGTTTCTTATGTCACGCCCAATTAGCATCCCATGCTAGTAATCCCATTAGTATTGTTGAATTCACTAATGGAAAAACTAATGGGCATGCTACCAGGGCACATTAATTGGGCACGACACCAGTTCTGGTTTTAATTATTAAACTACGATAATGAAATGTGTGTTTGTAAAATATTAAAATGTTGAAGTAGGGTTGAAGAAAATAAAAGGGAGTACACAAAAGAAATAGATGTAGGAAAGTCAATGTACAAAAACTCACCAACTAGAAAATAGACTTATGAAAGAGTCATCCAGGTAAATAAGTTCTATATAAAAGTTGGGATATGTTCCATGATAGAAGTGGACCACTCATACTCACAAGATTAAATATTGATTTAATGGAGAAAGATGAATTTCTGTATGTTCATGCTCTGTATGAGGACTGACAGAAGTCAACAAAATGTACAGGATGAATATGTAGCTATATTACCAAAGATATTTTAGGGGTATACAAATAGTTTACCTTTGTTTTGCATAAGAGGGTATAAATTGCATTGCATTTTTCCTTGTATACTTTTAGTTATAGCACATCAGGTTACTATCAGACTTGTCTTTTTAAAATAACCATACAATGAGAATGACAGCCCTATGTGAAGAGTATAACCAGTGTTGTACTGTATGGGCAGACATTGTTGAACATGATTTGCTATGTGTATTTTTATGAGAAAGAAAATGCATATTAAAAATAATAATGGATAGCAAACAAAAATTTAGGAGAAGTCATTGCTTTACCTTTTTCAGGGGTTTTTAAACCCCTGCATTATCTTATGCTTAATTTTACTGTTTAGCTAACATATTAATGTTACTAGTGTGATAACTTTGTTATGCTGAAAGGTAGTCAGTGGGTAATAAATATTAAGATGGAAGGATTTATATATGTGTGTGTGTGTTTCTTTTTCAGATTTTAACCTGTCCAGGTGTTTAGAATGGAGAGTAAAGGGGAGATTGGAAGGCAGAGTAAAGAGGAAATTGTCAAAAGTAGGGAAAGGAGAGCTAGAGAGTGGAAGAGAGACAGGGGGATGGACGTGTGGCCACAGGAGAAGATGAAGAAAATCAGAGAAAATGCTTTATGATTTTGCAAATATATTTAATCTCTGGCATAATAGACACTAGATGATAAAAAAACAAACAAAAACACCAATAAAGCCAATTTTTCTAGAGTTTTACAAAATATTCTGGGAATTAAAAAATGTAGGTAATATTTTACCCAAATGTATTTCTAGTTTTCAAGAGTTTGTGTGGTGTGAGTTTTTATTATTGCTAAGGAAATCAACTTGATTATGAAAGAAGTAATCTGTTTTCTAATAGTCAAGATTTTCATTTAGAAGTTACCGAATAGCTTTCTGGTTGCTTTACTAGATGGAAATGAGTTTTTCTTTGCTGGCAGTATTATTTAACGACAATGTGGCAAAGCTGCACTATCTTATGCTTAATTTTACTTTTTAGCTAACATATTAATGTTACTAGTGTGATAACTATGTTATGCTGAAAGGTAGTCAGTGGGTAATAAATTTTAAGATGGAAGGATTTATGTGTGTGTGTGTGTGTGTGTGTGTGTGTGTGTTTCTTTACTTAGACTTCCTGTGCTTGGATCCTGCTGCTTTCAAGTTCCTATCCACTTCAAAAACTCTCTTTAATGTACATGTATGAAAATAGATCCAACAAGAAACCTATATGCACAACTATATGTATATATGCACAGGTAGAACACATCCACTCAGCAGCTTTTACATGTGCAGTTTGAAGGTAAATGTAATGGGCTTCAGATTGTGTTCCCAGTCTCATGATGCCTATCTCTATTGTTTCACCACCCATAACATAGATTCTTCGGAACCTCAATGTTCTCCCCTGTGCTTTAGAATCACTGTTGTCAATCTTTACAAGAGGACAATACTTATGGATAAATTATGAAAAATAAATTGAACTAATCTGTTGTTTAGCTTTAAACATGACTTAAAGGGATAGTTTTGGTTTAAGATTTAACTTTGTTTCGAGGCAATAGATGGGATGTTGGCTTGTTCTTTATGGACCCAGTAAGGCTGGTTTCCTTAAGGATTTGAAATTCTGTCTCACTTTTGTCTCTTTGAGTGGCTGCTGGTTTGAAACAGCTGAGTTTGTGATGAATAGCCCAACATGTAACTCCTACATGACCAGGGCTCCAGTTTGGATGGACATAGTTTCTCAAAATTCAAATGGCCTTTAAGAGGGATAATGTTAAAGAGAAGTCTTTTTTAGATTTGAGAACCATTTGTGTTCACAGGGCATGACAGAAATAAGGGTAGATAATGATGGACACTAACTTTAATTTTCAGTTCTCCTTGAAATTTATTTGTGCTTTCATCAAGGTATAATGTGGCGACACACACACATTTTAAGTTTATTTTTTTTCTCCCTTCCCTCCTGCAAGGGATCACCAGTGGAAGTTACAACAACTAATGATCACAGTAAACAATATAGTGATGGTGAATGGCATGAAATAATTACTATTAGGCGTCAGGCTACTGGCCAAATTGTTCTAGATGGACAGTATACAGGTAAGAGCTTTCTTGGTATATAAGTGGTTCTACTATATTTTTCTGTTGTTTATATTTTCATGTCTCTTCTTCATCTCTACTAAATTCCATCTAAATTGGTGTTGAACTTGCCTTTTGGGTTCTCCCAAAGTGATACCTGATAACCCATTCCTCATTCATGCACAGCTTTGGTAAAACAAAAATAAGAGCAACTCCATCCTCCCAATCAAAGAACCCAGTAGCAACGTTGTGTCCTTCAGAGTGGTTTATAGTTTGCAAGGGTTTTCTACCATTGTGATCTGTAGCTTTTGAACTCCAGAGGCAAATACATTCTTCTATAAACAGCTATTATCTACAATATAGAGTGAATGTAATAAGAGTCATAAAAGTTCAATGAAATTTCTTCCTAAATCTGTAGCTGGTAGGGAGCACTCTCAGGACACATATTCTTTTTTTCAATTCTAAGTTCAGTATTTTATTCACTCTACTCTACCAACCATATTCATGTAATTATAAAATAGTGCCAGAATCCATATTTTGGGGCACATTTTCATTAGTTTGTATAATATTTAATTGATCAATTGTGTGTCTAATATCATCCTAGGTACTCTGAATGCAAAAAGCAAACAGAGCATTCTAAGAGTTATTTATTTAGGAAAGAAATGGAAAAAACAAAATGAAAAAATATTAAATTGTAATGTAGGATAAAGAAGCATGGGTGTATGTATATGCTTATGCCTCTCTTTTTCTCTGACTCCATATGTATGTGTATAAATTATGTGTGGATTTTTACAGAATGTCTCTAGGATAAGGCAATATTTGGGCTGAGATATGAAGAGCTGAAAGATGAGATCAGACAACTATTCAGAGAAAACATATTTAGGTCAAGGAAACAGCAGATGCCCGACCCTGGGCTGAAGGCACACCACACGTGAGATATCAGAGGTCAGCAAGCAGGCCTACATGGGACTGAGGAACAAAGGATGCTCATGACAGATCATAAGTCAATGAAAGCCAATTAGCCGATTCTGAAATAATCGGGGCAAGAAACCCTAGTAGCTTAAGCTAGAGGTAATTGTGATATGAGAAATCATCAAATTCTGGATATATTGTGAAGGCCAAGTGAAAAAGATTTGATGATAATTTGAGGTAGAGTCAACGTACCACCACTGAGTTGACTGTGACTCACGGTGACTCCAGGACAGGATAAAGCTATCCCTTTTAGTTGCCAACACTGTGACTCTTTACTCAAGACGGTGGTCTCATCTTCTCCCTCAGAGTAGCTGATGCGTTCAGCTGCCGACTTTTGGTCGAGCAATCAGTAGCCCACCACACCACCCAGTCTCCTTCGGAGGTAGACTAGAGTGAAGCAAAACCTCTATAGTAAACATCCTGTAACATTTACTATAGCAAGCACTTTAGGCTTCTTAAGCCACACAGTATTAAGGTATCATAGAAAAATAGACATAAATGTACATAGGTATTCCAAGAAATTTTATTTCTAAAAACAGGCATCAGCAGGATTTAACCCTTAACTGCTAGTTCTCTAATATCCTCAGTCCTTGCAGAGGTAGAGTAGGAGTGGGCAAGCTATTGTGTAAACATCAAGTCCTGTTGTGCCAGTTTTTATAGATAAAGTTTTCTTGGACCCGTTATGCCCACCTAGCTTATGTAATAGCATAAGACCATATGAATTACAAAGTCCAAAACATTTACTATATTAAATATTACAGTGTAATATGCATAAAATGAGTTTGCCAACCCTTTGATGTTAAGCAATTGTGGGGAACATCTAGCCTGGAGAGGGTGGAGCATGGCTGCAAGGCATGGGGTCTGCACAACTGGAGACATGTTGGCCATCACTAAGGTGGAGAAGCTGATCTGGAGTGAGAGATTCAGAATTGAGTTTTGAACATGCAAAGAGATATTTAAGTGTGAGCATATTAAGCAGCTTCCTGGAACTATTATGTGAGTCAGAGGAGAGCTCATCAAGGGAGAGATGAAAGTTCAGAGGTACAAAGAGGGAGATGTCAGCTAAGGATTACAGGTAAAGTCAGGGACTGAAGGAAATTGATCTCAAGATTGGTGTGGGGCTGGAAGGGTGAGAAAAGTTATCTCCCTCTAAAGAAGGAAAGACTCACACAGTATTCTTAATTAAAGACATTAATGTATAATAAGGTCCAAGGACTCTACTGGAACTTATGACTGGTGTCCAGCCTTCCAGTCATCTTATAGCCCATGTCCGCAGTCTGTGTAGTGAGAGTGGAAGACCTATGAGAGGGGAAAGGGACTTGGCCATTTTAGTATCGAGGCTCTAGGCAGTGAGAGTGAAAAGTTAACAAGAATCGTCACTGAGGTGAAAGGAGGACCAGGGAAAGAGTGTTCCCAAAGCCCCACAAAGGGTTTTATCATTTGTTAAAGTAGTTCAACAATTTGTAAATTACTAAGGGTTCATAGGGAAAGGGGGGAAGAAGGAAAACATAGGGAGCTGATACTGGGGGCCTGGATAGAGGGGAAGATGTTTTGAGAGTGATGGTGGCAATAAGTGTGCAAATGTGGTCTGCGTACAATTGATGTATGGATGGTTGGAGATGGGAGTTGTATGAGCCGCCAATAAAATGATTCATTAAAAAAGGGAGGTAGGGAGAAGGAGGAGCTTACACCAAGGGCTCAAGGGGAAAATATTTCAAAATGAATATGGTAATATGTATACAAATATGCTTGGTACAGATGATGTACTGAAGGTTATAAGAGCTATAAGAGCCCCCAATAAGATAATTGGAAAAAATAGTTGAACTAGACACATCTCCTGGAGTTGGCATTCTCTCCTCCATTGCACAGGTTCCTCTGCTGCCCTGACTGGTAGCACTGCTATTGGTGACAACATAGGGGTTTTTGTGGGAGGGCTGCCTCAAGGTTACATCAGCCTTAGGCAGGATCTTGGTGAGTGTGGTACACTACATAAGATGTATGCTATCACTAAAAATTCAGAAACTAAACAACCTACATTATTTTAAAATGTGAACAACTGTTGTTGTTTTCTATCTCCAACTATATTTCCTATATTGCTACATTAAATAATTCCTTTTGTATTTCATTTTTTCTTTAGGAACTGTGTATAACATGTGTTTTAAATGTCAGCTCCCAGTTTTTCTTATACAACAGGAGTTCATCAGATGCTTGGTGAATTTAATTGCATTAATTTAAACAAAAGGTGTCCTATATTAGGATTTGTTCTCTGCATAGGATGCCCTAAGATTTTAAATGAATTATAATGCAATGCAGTAAGAAGGCACTATGTGTATGGTTTACATTTCACAGAGTCAGTAAAGGGGCCGGAGAACTTCTTTTGTGACAAGTGCTAGCCCAGTCCTTACAAAGTCATAACTGAACAAGACATGGTCTTTTATATGATAGACCATAGAAACATCTAAACAAGTAATTCTAATCTAATGACATAAAAGCTTCAATTGAGGGCTGAGCCCCGGTGGCGTAGTGTTTGTGCGTGGGACTGCGGGACGGAGGTTCAATTCCAGCAGTGGGGCTGGGCCTCCTACTCCCACCACCAAAGAGCAGTGATGCCCCGCCCCCCCCCCCCAAGAAAAAGCTTCAATTGAAAGATGGACAAAATCTTTTCCATGACTTTAGGACAAGAAAGAATAAATGTACTCTAACGCATAAAAATTAAACTTCTGCAACAACAAAAATTGCCCTTCAAATGTGTGGCTAATAATTCTAAAATTATGACTGAAATCTTCTCTAAGAATAATATGATGCCCCCAGGTTTCTTCCACAATGTTAAAATGGAACTATCACAAAAGATAATGATAATTTGTCCAAAGATTGTAGCTTTAAGGGAATCAAGATGAATAAGATCAAAAGAAACAAAAATTTTCAGTGAATTATGGTGAGAGATA
Organism: Nesogale talazaci; assembly: GCA_004026705.1. Classification (NCBI taxonomy): domain Eukaryota; kingdom Metazoa; phylum Chordata; class Mammalia; order Afrosoricida; family Tenrecidae; genus Nesogale; species Nesogale talazaci. Next base: position 14,532 of record PVJH01000342.1, read on the forward strand.
CATTCAGATCCTCAAAAGGGATTGGAAATATCTTGAGAGTAGAGAGGGTATTCATTCAATTACTTTAGACTGGGATTTAGACACTGATAACTCTCTCCGAAACATTAATTCATACAAACACGGTCTCACACATACAATCATTCACACCCACAATTTATATTTTCTTTGCCTATGAAGTAGACCTGGTAGTTAGAATAGATCCAGGCACTAGAAGGATAGAATACCTGGATACCAAATATTCTTTGTAGAATGGGAATATCTTCATCATAAATAAATAATTTGACATTTGCTTTGGCCTTTTGGCACTTTGATTGCTAGTGAATAACTCCTAGAACTAAATCTAGAGCTTGAATGCCACAAACTAAACTTTGGACTAATAAAAACTCCCTGCCATTGTGTTGATTCTGTCTCTAACACAACTAGGAAAGCACACAACCACATCGTTCTCCTGTAGAGTGGCTAATAGAGTTGATCTGCAAACTTTGAAGTTAGTAGTCCAACTCTTAACCACTGCACCAACTCAGGCTACTGTCTTTTGAAGTAGACATGCAGGTACTTGAGTCCCAGGGTGGTCTTCCACCATATTATTTTCTTGCTCACATTAACGTTCTCATGAATGGACTTTCTTTCCTATTACTAACTGCAATTCTGTTTACTATATTCAAAAGCCTATTATCCACCTGGTTTGACGAGTTATAAAATTTATTTCAATATCAATTCAATATTGAATTGCTAAATATGAACTGTAATTATTAATGAGTTGAGTAACAGAATGATTCACAATTATGAGTAAACTCAACTATATGTAAAACCTATTGAAAAATTCCCTTCACATTGTTCATATTTTTAAAGTACTTTTAGAACTTTAAAAAATGAGTGATGGATAAGTATTTCTCAGTATGTTCTAACAGACAATACTCATGATCTTACTGGAAAACCAGGATTCTTTACAGTCAATATTTGTTTCTCCAGATATGATGTGTCTGAAATAGCGCTGAACCTGATAAATGTTAACTAGTTACCAAAATTGATGAGGTGGTGGTTATATGAATGGTTGAGATCTTTCTGGTAAAAAGGTAGTGAAAGTTTTGTCAATTTCTTTGATAACAAAGACATGTGAAACCAATTATTTGAAAAGATTCTTTAAAAATATATGGTTCTTGCTATTTATCTCCTCCTGCAGAGATAATTCAAAAAAGTTTTGTGAGCTGTCTCAGGAACATGCACTTTATGAAGAATTATAATCCCTCTGCTATCTGGGAACCCCTTCTGAAGTTCAGAGTTCTGAAGAGCAAGTCAATGTACATAATAGTTGGGAAGGTTGTTCCACTTCACGAGAAGAGGGTGTCCACTTCCTAGGAAGAGATAAGGGTGTAGCATAGGCATGTTGTTACTTAGCATGTGTGTTCCAATGGGCTAATTTAAATTTCTCCTGTCCAGTTATTTAGACTCCATAAGGAATTAGTACACATGGACATACATACTTATACCTTGATGCACATAAGTGTTTCCACCTCAAAGTTTGAATATATAATATATGTTGTAAAATTTATAAAATTATATCCATGAGATAGGGTCTTGTGCAGCCCACAGTAGCTCTCAGTTTGCACATTAATGCCAAAAAGGGCCATTTATAAGTGTATGGTTAGAAAGTGTAATGCATTCTTGCTTACATGATTGAAAAGAGTTTTCTTTACCACATTTACCCACAAGGACTTAATGATTTCCTTATGCAGCCAGATGATATTCCTACATGTAAAATTTCATCCCAGCTGTTGAGAGATGGCTGGGAGACTAGCCATTGTCCTAGCTTTTGCCTCAAAGGCTTCTGCCAAAAGGCAAGATGTAGTGTGCATGGCACATCTCCTCACTAGCAGTGTGTCTTGGCAGAGCCAACTCAAGTTGAGGGGGATGGTAAGAAGCATAATAACTTTTATTCTTTAAATAAATGCCCATTTCTACCTCCTACATTTATAACTAAGCTGTTTAATTGTCCTAGATTTTTTCTTTTAGAAAATAGTTTTTATTGGCATATAATTTACAAGCTATACAACTCAATAGTTTAACACATTAAGAAAAATCTTATAATTATCAATACAATACATTTTAGAATATTTTCTTTGTTCTCCTACTTACAGTTATTAGATCCCTATTTCTCTGGACTGCCATTGCCATACTCCCAAATATCTTTATTCAATCCAGTTGGTGTCCCTATAGAATTACCTGTTCTTGACTTCATATATCATAAAAGATTTTTAAAAAAACAGCAACATAATAAAACCCTAACAATAACAGAAAAACTTCAAACAAATAAAGAGCAGAAAGTGTTAACAACCAGAACAAATTTTAAAAAGGGTCCAAAGGAAGATAAAATGATAGGGTGTTAAATTTTAACACCCCCCCTCAAAAAAATTGACTCAACTGCTGCTGTACAAATGCTCTTTTCAGTGCATTCTGCTAGTTGTAAGCTATTCACATGTCTGGTGTAGAGTCAGAGGACATTATACAGAGGCTTCATCTATGTATATTTCCCCTACAGTTTTTAAAAATTAATTGAGATTAATATATATCAAATCATTTTACAGTTCAATCATATCCAGCAGAATTGCACATTTGCTATCACAATCAGTTCCCAAGTACTCTTTTTCTCTACAGACCCCTTGACATCATCACTTGATCACCTTGCCAACCCCTCTGTGACCCCTCCCCCTAAAACTCTTGCTGACCCTATCAGTTTTTCAGTCCTGGTTTTCTCATGCCTGCAAACAGAAACAAGCTTATACCGCAACTTCAAGAAGGTGACCACAAATGACATAGCACTCCTGAGACAACATGTACAATAAAACCCAACAACCCATGAAGACCCCCCAAATCCATACGGTTTTGGAAACTAGATCAGATCTGGCCTGCATCCTAGGAGGGACTGGCGAGTTGAGTATAGGTTGAAGACAAAAGCCTGAGTGCAACAGTTATCGTCGTCCTCCCCTACCGTTGGGACAGAAATCTACACAACATCATAATCTGTATCCTTTTTCTTTACTCTTTTCTTATTGGCTAAATTCTTCCTGGCTGATGTCTCAGACATATCAATTGATTCTGTCATCTCTCTATAGTTACTTCTGGGATGTCTTAATATTTATTTAATTTTCTGTTGGGAGAAACATGCTCAACTGCCTGTTGTGTTGGCGTCCTGTAATGCCTCTTAGGATGGTGGTTTTACATTGCTATGATCAGAAACAATGGAGTTCGTTGCCATCGATGGCTACTCAGGATGAGTAGCACTGCTCCAGTGGCCTTCCTAGAGTGTAATCTTTAAGAGCACATGCTGCCAGGGCTTTTCTCCCCAGGAGTGGCTTTGTATGTTCAAATTACAGACTTTCCCCTTAGCAGCGACATATGAGCCATTGCATTGCCAAGGTTCTTTTAGGAGCCTTGGTGGTTTAGTGGTCATTAGTTGGGCTGTGATCCTCATGGTTGGCAGTTTGAAACCACCAGCAGCTCTGAGAGACAAAGATTGGGTTTTCAACACCCTTAAACAATTACAGTCTCTGAATCACAGGGGAGTCACTATGAACCACCATTGACTCGATGGCAGTGAGTTTGGTTTTTGTTGATATCATATCAGACATGCTAATATGTGCATTCTCTTCTCTTTAAAGGGTTCCTGGAACTTCACTCATATTTATTCCAGGGTGAAATGGACTTTGAGATATCCTTTAAGGTCAGAACCAATCAATGGAATGGACTGCTGCTTTTTGTTTACAACCAAGAGGGACCTGCTTTTCTTGCTGTAGGTCTGCTTACTTACATTTACTCTGAGGTCAGATCCAACTTTAAATCTATTAGCTATGTGTTCAGATTATACTCAATGGAGATATCTTTTTGAGTTTTATTTTTCTTTTTGTTCACACTCCACCACTTACTAATTATGAGTTGTAGAGTCTTATCCGTTTATAAGACTATGGTGAATTTTTTAAAATGAAGCTTTTTAGTTAACATGTTAGTTTTAAAATAGACTACAAACTAAGAATTTGAGACAATCCAATTTCATTTTGGTGGTTTTAGGATTCTAAGATAATTTCAAGCCCTTGTTTTGGAACATGTCTACAACATATCCTGTCACTTTTGTTGCTAAGCTCAATGAGAAGTTACATTTTGTTCAAAGCAGACACCGTGACTCACAGTGACTGCAGTGCTTTAAGGGGTTGCCATCAACTTGATGCTGACCCACAGTGAGCCTGCAGATCAGGCAGAGCTACCCCGTTGAGCTTCCGAGGTCTTAACTCTTTTCTGGAATAGAAAGACCCAACTTTCTCTCACTTTATAATGCTTATTAAGCTTTCTATTTATTTAATGTCTATGTTCCCTTGTTTGTTTTTGGCCTCCCTGCTGAAACACAACCTCTGTAGGAACAGAGACCTTGGTGGTCTGGTTTACAGATGCATCCTGCATGCCTAACTTGATACTTGATGTGCATTAATAACTCAATAAACATTGTGGAATGAATGAATGAGTGAGCAAGTGTGGTAACAGCCATCATCAGACATTCCTTGATGTGGGTGGCCTCTGTGGAGATGGTAAAAATATTCATCAATTGACTTCTCTTCTGCGTGGTGACTCAAAGCCCATCTGTAGGCAGTTTCACATCCCCTCACAAAAGAGTCACAAGGAAGAGATGAGCCAGTCGGAATCCTGTCTAGCACCAATGAAACAAACAACTTTCCTCTAGCTCAATGGTTCTCAACCTTTCTCATGTCATGACACTTTAACATAATTTCTCATGTGTGGTGACCCCAATCACTTTTGGCTGAGCCCTGGTGGCGTAGTGGTTGTGTGTGGGACTGTGATCCATAGGGTTGATGGCTCAAATCCTGCAGCAGCTCTCCAGGAGCAAGGCTGGGCTTCCTACTCCCACCAAGGCAGTGATGCCACACACACAAAAAAATCACTTTCATTGCTACTTCTTAACTGTAATTTTGCTACTGTCATGAATTGGGTGACCTCTGTGAAAGAATCATTTGACCCCCAAATGAGTCCCAACCCACAGATTGAGAACTGTTGCTCTAATTCTTTAATGCTTCTTCCCTCCACTATCACGAGCTCAATTCTACCTTACAAATCATATTAGACCAGAACGTGCACACTGATACAGATAAAAGCCTGCAGCATAAGGAATCCAGGCTAAATAAAGCCCTCAGGGCCAACAATGAGAACAAAGATACCAAGAGGTTACAGGGTAGGTGGGGGGAAAAAAAGGGGAATTGATCACAAGAATAAGCATATAACCCTCTCCCAGGGGGACAAATCACAGAAAAGTGGGTGAAAGGTGTCAGATGTTGATATAAAATATGAAAATAATAATCTATAACTTATCAAGGGGTCATGAGGAAGAGAGGGAATGTAGGGAGGGAAAAATAACGAGCTGATAACAAGGACTCAAGTAAAAAGAAATGCTTTGAAAATGATGGCAACATATGTACAAATATGTAAGACAATGAATGAATGTATAGCCTGTGACAAGAGATGTAAGAGCCCCCACTAAAAACATTTAATAATAAAGAAATAATACAAGTCTGTAATGAATGCTCACAGATCCTCCTCTATCATCATGCCCCTGGGTTACTTCATTAATAGCCTTTTAGAGTATTATAAATGCACATTGTACTAGGTAGTAATGTTAACTCAGGTAAACAAATAAGATAACTATTTAAAGTTATTATGTTTCACCCTTTTCTGTGTAGCTGTGAAGGAAGTCCAGGGAAGAAATGATGTAGAGAAGTCATCTTCTACAAGTCACGTTCTCGTTTGTGGTGAAGACGTTCCCCCTCCCTTTGCTCTTTGCCTTAGCTGACAAAGGGTGGAGTTCCCTTCATCTCATGTATTTATTCCGTTTGCTTAGAAATCCCTCTCTGCTGTATTTTCCTTCCCTTGGCAGTCAAGGATTTTGAAAGTGATTACACCTGATATTTCATATTCTCATCTCATTTCAGTGCTCAAATCTGCACAATTATCTCCTATTCTCCACTTTTTTTAAAAAAAAAGGCCATTTTATGAAACTGTCAATGAGCCTCATGCTTTCTCACCTCATAGACAAGTCACAATATTTCTCTTTCTTGATCCTCCTGTGCTTTCTCCTTTTCTTTTTTCCCCTTTTCTTTCTTAAAATATTCTTCCTGACTAACTTTCCAAAACACCAATTTCTCCTAATTGTCATGGAATCTATATAGCTTCTCCATTTTGTTTTTCAATAAACATAGCTAATAATAGTCTACTTTCACTTCAAAGAACTTGGTCCTAATGAACACTTTATATTCTTGCCCTTTCCTTTTCACTCATTGGGTCATATTGATTGTGTGACAAAATAATACTGCTTATTTTATCATCAATTTTGTCTGTTTTATTGGGACATCCCTAGTGTAGGTATTTTCATTTAGCAATATCTCTGAGCTTCTCCTGAATGGTCTACCATCATTTTAAACTCAATATTTCTCAAGTTGAACTCAGAACATATGTATATACATATGAAGATTTATCACTGTTTTCTTTATTTTAGGCTGTCATCATTTCTAAAAGTTATCTTCTTATTTATTAACAGTATGCTTTATTAACAGTATTTATTTATTAACAGTATGCTTTTGTGATAGTCAATATCAGTCCATCTTTTATTTCAGTTTTGTACTCCTTCTGTGTGTAAAAGTGAACTTTGAGAGCAAGATAATTATAAAGAAGATATGGACTATGGTATCAGGCAGACATAGATTCAAATTTTATCTCTATTTATTATTGCCTATCTTCTCTATGGCAACATTCTTTCCTCAGAACCTTAGTTTCTTTGTCTATGAAACAGAAAGAATACCCACTCTTAGAACTGTTGTAAGCAAGGTTAGAGATGATTTAGGTAAAGTATTTGGTTCAGGGTCTGAAATTTAGTAAAGGTTCACTATATTCAAATAAACATTATAGTTAGGTTGGCCATTTGATTCTCTATTTCAAATTCCTATTAGTCACAAGAGGTAAAAAAAACCCTTTTCTCTATATCATGCAACATTCTTCGAATTTTGGTCTTGATATACATGGCGAGAATCTCTCTAACTCATTCCTTTTTTCACATGTACCCTTTTTAGGAGCAAACTTTATGCTTTTTCTCAAAACATGCCCAATTAAATGTGAATCATGTAAATATCCCTAATTAGAGGATCTTAAATACTTCTAAGATATTTGCTTCAAGTTTCTCCAAGTTCCCAGGGAACTCAAGGCATCTTCTTTCTCTGCTTCCATTGTACCCCATATACTTCTGTATTAGGGTACTACCTTATTTGGTAGTTCCTGATATTCTAGAGTGGAATATGTGACAGTTATGTTGATTTTAGAGCAACAGGCTCATGGAGCATAGTAGGAGATTCAATCTTCATTAAAATCATGGACAAATATGTGCTTTGTACTATCGTTCACATAAAATGGAAGTTTTCTCTGCCATTACTTACTTTATTTTGCTAGATACATCAAGTATCAAAAATTTAATATACCTTATAATTGCTTAAAAGCAGGCATGCAGTCAGTGAAAAATGGAATGAAATATAAAGAAAAATTTCCATATATGTTCAAATCTCATATTTGAGTCCTAGTAAAACTAGGACTGGTAGGAAAAATCACAATCATGGAACATTTCAAAGGAAAACATATAGAGATTGTCCTTGAACTTGGTAACTCTGTAGGATAAGCATTTAGCTGGTGATTCAAAACCCACCAGCTGCTCCCAGAATAAACACCAGTCTGGTCCCACGAAGAGGTACAGTCTCAGTCAGGCTACCTTGAGTTGCTGTGAACCAGAATCCACTCCATGGCCGTGGGTCTGCGATTCTGTTCACAGTAGAAGATAGCAGGCTAATCTAAAACAAAGGAAAACAACTATGGTATTTAGAGACTCCGGACAGCAAAAAGGAAATATTGAATCAAAATATATCTTACAAATTTCAACTTGAGTTTACCCATTTAATTCAGCTTAATAAAGCTTGACATTTCATTTTTTTCATAGTTCAGTACCCCCTCTCATCCCGTTAGTTTAAATTGATGTGTGAAGTAGTATTTGTTCATTTTCTGAGTACTCAAATAAAAATAGTCATTGTTCAAGCTAATGTTTTCCAATTATCTAGTCACTTATAGCAACATTTAGTTTTTTGTATTGCATCACACAATCATTTACTATGTTAGAATTTGTTTGACTCACTATGATTTTCTATGTCAGTTTTAACCCCAAAGATACATGTTTATATGCTGCTACACTTCTGTCAAGAGTTAAATGAGACATTTTTACCAAGTGATTTCAGTGAAATTGCTTGCATTCCTTCAATAACTTAGCTTTACACTCTCCTCCACCCTCTGATTTTGCAGTCTTTCTATATATTTTTTCTTTTTTTTTTTAGTTTGAAATACAGGCGGAACTGCAGAGTGGAATATTGAGCTTTCTGCTAAACACCCGTCTTACCTTTATGCAAGTGGCTCTTTGGCTGGGAATGGACTATGGTGAAGGGAAGCGGAATGAAGTGGTTATGAAAAAGGAGGGCTCAGTCTTCTTGCCAAGCATGACTGGACTGACAAAGTGTGTGTCAGGATCCAGGGCCCAGCCTCTGACCGTGAATTCCCCAGTCTATGTAGAAGGAACCCCACAGGAGCTGCACAGCACATATAAACACCTGAGTTTTGAACGAGGTAATCACCCTCCGGAAGAATTCACAAACGAATAGATTTGATCCTTCCAGATGTTAATGGCTCAATGTAGCACTGAGTCCAACTGAGAGCAGCATCAATGACTTCTCCTCTTCTTCCTCCCCTTTCCTCTTTTTTTAATGAGATTTCTTTAAGTTCTTAAAAAAGAAAAAGAAATCCTGTCTTTGAATAGCTTCATCTGTCACTCAAAACTATATTACTATGGCTATTTACAATCAGTATATTTATTCCAATCTGTCTTCTTCAAATATAATTCTACTTAGTAAATAAAGGAGTGCATTCATGTATTTTCTTTGAAAAGGCATAAGGTACTAGTTCTTTTGGTTACTGATCACCATCTATAGTAACAAGCACACACACAAATAACTAGCTGTTCACATCTAGGAAAAATGGCTAGGAAACTCAATTTTTTTCTTGTAAGATCATGCTAATCTTCCCTCCCTCCATCTCTCTCTCTTTGACAGAACTCTCCTGGATATATGAGTTGGTATAGTTGAGTTTCAAATATATTAATGTAAATCCACACATAGTTGATTGTTAATTGCCATCAGACAAAGGTATATGCTTTACTTACAAGGAAAACATTTAAAGCCATAAGTGTTTTAATATAATCTGATAAACTCCTTATATGAAATAGACTAGCAATCACAAAGGACATCTTGTGTGCCAAATAGGATTCAGAGAGCTGTAGATGAGACTATGCTGAAGAAAGACAATGCTTCATACAATCCAATGAGTTTGATGCTGTTGTCTTTCTCTATACAGTGGAGATATGGAAAAACATATAGGAAAGCAGCTTGTCCAGGATGCCATAGCTAGGATGTAGGCAGCAAGCCTAGGACTGTGTCTCAGGAGACCGGATGTCAAAGTCGACTCTCTTTATCACCATCAGTGTTCTCACTTATGGGCATTGACAAGGGATTATACTTTATAAAATAGGAAGAGTGACCAAGTATGCTCCTATGCAGACACTACTTTCTGTGTATTTAAAAAATCTCAAAACCTCGAATGGTTAAAGTTTCTACGAAACATCCTTTGCCTATTTGCTAAGTACATAAAGATTTAAATGCCTTTGGATAGAAAATATATGGCAAGTGCTAAGGAGACTTTTAGAAGGGTGGTAGTAAGGAGTTAATGAATAACTGGGGCATAAGACAGTAATGACATTTTCAAGGCACTTAAGATGTAACGGCAGCTAAAAATATGACATTCTTATAAGGGCTTCTCCAGGAATGCAGGTTTTTGAGATTAGAAAGAGCTTGCAAGCCTTTTGTATGAAGTTAGATGGCATGACTGGCTCTAGATCAAATGCAAAAGAAAACACAGAAACAAAACCAGATCTCTTTGTATCTGGCCAACCCATTCATATGATGATTCTAGAGACCTAGCTAAAACTAGAATTGTAAATTGAGGATAAGAGATGTCTAAAACACCACCCCAGACCCAAGGGGAATCATTTAATCTATAACAAAATTGATGATACAGAGAGAGATTTTATTTATGAACAATACTTAACTTTTATCATGACACTATCATTCAAATCAGCACTTCTCAAACCACTAATAAGAACACATTGAAGTATAGTAACTGGAATAAATAAGAACTCAGCAAATGTACTGTTATTATCTAGTCACCTGGAGAGGGTGCTACATAGGCAGCATTTATGATGCTACAGCTTGAGTCTGATTGAGATGCCTTGAGAAACATCTATCTGTGTCAAGAATACTCACTGCACAGAGGGGAGGCATGCATGTAGTGAGTTGAAATCAAAATGAATCATGTCAAATAATGTATCTTTCCAATTTATTATTAATGGATTAAACATTTTATCTGCTTCCTTTTCTATGTTTCTTAATTAGCAAGTATTTTTATTCTCAGGGACTCTAATTTTTGGTATTCAATCTATTTTTTCCCATTAATACTTAGTCTCACTTTCAATCAACTATTAACTCATTATCTTCTTGTTTGGGAAATACTAGCTCACTACCAATTCTGGCTCATGGCGATTCTGTCCTTTCAAACATGGTAGTGTTTTGTTCATAAAGAGTATGGCAGGAATCCCCCAACTCAGCTCCATATGTCCCCTCTGCTACATGTTTGTACAGTTTCCCAAACAGAGGTGTCAAACCTCATTGAACTGACCTCTGTTTACACAAAAGAGCCTGTAATTCAAAGCAACTGCTCTTCTCTGGCTGATTGGATGCCTTATGGTTCTCTAACAAAAAAATTGTCTAATACTCCAAACCCATTTCTCTCTCTTTCTCTCTTAAATTTAGCATAGCTGTGTTACATTGTGGTCATACTAAAGTCAACAGTGTAGAAGGTGTCCTCTATTGGAACCTCTGGCAGCTGCGATTGCCAAAGGTGAAAGCTGGTCACTCTCATGTTAACGGGAATGGGAAACTGCTGATCATGCTGTGTATTCCAGGCACTGGAGTCCAAAGATAATTGTGGAATACAGCAATAGCTCTTCCATACACATATTTAACTGGGAACATGTTCTATATATCTCTTGTCATTATTCTGCCATCCATAGCAATATATCAGAAGACCAGTGTATTGTGAGACTATGGTCACTCACTCCTGCTCTCTTGCGTAAAATCCTGAAAGTGTATGATTTTCCTCGGTGAACTTAGGGACTAATCACATTAATTACAATAGGCTTTTTGGCTTAAGGAACTCTGACTTAGGTTGCTTCCTCTTCCCGAAATGGCAAGCCTTACCCCCTTGCCATGATCATGTGCCTTTATCTACATTTTATTTTTTGAAGAGAAAAGAAACGGAGAAGGAAGAATCACAGAGCAGAGGAGGGAGCACAAATGAATTTTAGTACCCAAAGCTGAATGTAACCCCTGGCAGAGATATTTCCCCCACCGAACAGCAGGGCTAGACATCTCATTCCAACACTTTCGCCTGATGCAAGGCAAAAGGTGGCATAGCGCATTTCTCAAAGAAGCCTCAGAAGTTTGAAGATTTGAATTCGAACCCCACCCCACCACCTCAAATGGAGTAGTACAGAGGACAAAAATGACTGTTAATTAATGGCTCCAACCCGGTACGTGATACTAATCCCCTACTGTTTGCTAGGTTTCGGTGGTTGCGTGAAGGATGTTAAATTTACACGAGGTGCTGTCGTTAACTTGGCATCTGTGTCCAGCAGTGCTGTCAGAGTCAATCTGGATGGATGCCTATCAACTGACAGTGTTGTTAACTGCAGGGGAAATGACTCCATCCCGCTTTCTGAGCATGGTCTCCAGCCGTTTATAGGTAATGTGGAAATCCTCTACATTCAAAGTTGCATGGTTCCTCTGCACCCCAATCCCAATGTCCTCCCCAGAAACCCCACACTGAGTCTAGATAAGTAAGGTTTTAATATTTTTGTTTTTAATTTCCATTGAAGAATACCTGTATCGAGTGATAACCTTGCACAAAGGAGGGTCAGTATATAGTGATTGGAGTCGAGGACGAACCAAGGGAGCAGGTAAATGCTATTTACTTTTTAAAATATATGTGTGCTGTACAGGCACATGGTTGGGTACTCTGTTACATTGTAAGTAGGCTTTCCTTGGTGTGCAACTGCATGTGAAAATGGCTTACTAAGTTAGTGGGCGTGTTTGTTTTTCTTTTTAGTCTTTGATCCCTTTCTCTGAGAATGCAGAAGGAGAGTCAGGGTGTCTTAAGGATTTGATAGGGGCCTACTTATGGTACTATGCCTAAAATAGGACACCTGACCCACTGCTGCGTATTTCTGGAAGCTGAGGTGAGATGATTATTAGAAAAGGCTGGCACGCCTCTGCTTGTGTTGCAGGGAGTCATATTTGAAGTCGGTACCTTGGTTGCCAAGAGCCGTGTCTTTTATCACACCACAGCAGATGGTTGCTATGGTGTTCAGTTTAGGATCAGACAATGACTCCTAGGGTAGAATTGAGAGGAAACTGATGATTTGTCTAATTTCCTTTATTTGGAGGAGAAATAAGTGGGAGAGAGAAGACATTAGATCTAATCACAGACCATTGACCTGTTTTATTCTTCTAGCTCTATCATATCACTCAAGACAACCGCCTTATGGGATGAAGTCTGTCATGAAAAGTTTTGTGGGTAAGTAGGCCTCTGCTATCATGGATCAGATATTTTTTCAGAAAGGCAAGAGAATTTCTAAGTTCTTGCCTTTTATGTCCTTTGAAGTAGGTTTATCGTCAGCAAGTCACACGTTGTCTAAAAAGGTGATTTTCAGTGAAATAAAATAAAACCCCCCATAGTCATTGCTATCATATCAACTCGTAGTGTACCCTGGCTGTAAATGTTTGCAGGAATAGAAAGTATCATCTTTCTAAAAGGTGGCTTGTGGTCTTGAACTACGGACCTTGCAGATCGTGACCCAACTCACAATAGCAACATCAGAAGGCTGATCCTTTTCACTGAAGTAGGCTCTCATCTTTATTATCAATAATGGGTTGCCAGCATAGACATCCTTTGAAAAATTCTCTTTCCTTAGGGGATAACCAAATACATAGAATTTGCAGTTATCGTGGGTGTCAAGTTAATTCCTACGCATATCCCCAAACTGAACTCACTGCCATTAATTCGACTGTAGTTTTATGGGAGTTGAAAGCTCAGTCTTTCTCTCAGAATGACTTGCGATTTCAAACTGCTGACCTTGGAGATTGCAGTCTATGGCAGAACCACTGTAGATGGCAGACTAAAACATACTCAAAGGATTCTTAGGCTGGAACCTTCATAGGGGCAGATGGCCAGATCTTTTCTTCTGGGAACCACTCGCAGGTTCACTCAATCTACCTTTACTAAACAGCTGATCATTCAACAGTCCCTTGTACCACTGGGACTCTGAGCTGGGCTTTTAAGAATTATTTTCTACCTAGAGATTTTCCAGAAGAGAACTTTCCAAGGATGATTTAAAGGATCACCTATTAAGTCGAAACTGAATGTTATCTTTAAAATGCGAGGGCAAGCTCTAAAATGAGAAGTTTCTATGGTACCCACATGCTGTCTGCCCCTGGTCCACACTCCTCTACCTTAGTAGCGAAAATGCTGTAAAATCGGTCTTGAGTCCACTTCAGCAGTGTAAATAAATGGCTTGAAATGACTCTTGATGCAGTTCACTAGTCCCCATTGTGTATGCTCCCGCGAAAACAGGCAAATAGAGGTCTAAATTCACAGCGACGATCTGACAACAAAGTCGCATGCCATAAATCCATATTTACAATCTGACCACAACACTGCGCAGCTCCATGCTCCCGCGGGTTGGAGAATAATTGCACTATTTAATTATTTTTCAGTCGGCTTTGCTCTGTCCCTTATGAGAAGACCATCTGTTAGACAGTACCATACTTTGCCCCTTGCCACATTTCAGAACGAATAACCTCAGCCCCATTGCCTTGTCCCTTCACTCGCCCTCCTTGGGGTGGTGGGGCCGCACCACTTGCTAGAGGTGCCTGTGACGTTTTAAGCGGCGCGGGCCGCACTGTTTCCCCTTGGTGGCTCTCCTCACCCTTGGCGTTCACTTTATTTTCCCCGAAGCTGTCCGATGTCATGGGTCTCAGCAGTCAAGTCAGGGGAGGATATGTTTTGTGGGAGAACCAGAGTGGTCCTCCATCGACAGGGCTCAGAAGTGCCTGAGCAGTTAGAGCAAGTCGCTCATCCATCATCCTGCCAAGGAGTTCCTTGGGCTTTTTCCCAGAGTCCCCAGTGCAGTCAGTTGTGATGAGGTTGTTACTGATCAGAACGATAGAAACATCGAATAGTTAACGGCTATAGATTTTTAAAAGTAGGGCCAGAGCTTGTCCACCTTCCTCATGAGACTTTGCAGTGCCTGTCCACGGTCTCCTTTTGCATTCTTGTTTAGAGATACTTGGAAGAAAGCTTCTCTGACATTTTGCTTAATCTGAGGGCCACCGCCTAGCCCACCCTCCAAACCCATGCCAGTAGGAACGCATTCCCTCTAGCATACCTGGTCAAAATTCTTATTTTAAGAATTATTTTATTTGAAGACGATTTCATTTTTAAAACTGGACTCAGAAATTCAAGGACCACACCATCACATTTGTGATTCTTTTCTGGCTAATACATTGAAGATATAAAAATGTCATACCACTATATGTATAATAACAGTCTAATTATCTTGCTGCAAAGGGGTACATCATTACATTGCTTGAACTTGTTATCTGCCTACCATCCACCTCCTTCTTTACGAGTGATGTTGAAACGTGTCGGGTACATTAAATGTTTTCAGAAAACCTGGACTAGACTTGACAGAATGTTATGTCGATGGAGTTTTGATGGTTTTGAAATATAGCTTAAACTGAATGGCTCAAGATGTGCAGTCATATTAAATCAATGCTGAAAAGTTACAACTGTAATAAATTGTATTTATGCTAATAGTTGAGTCTGATTTACTGCAACCATTAAAAGTGAAGAATCGGGGCAATAGTCTTCTCTGAACTGCCATTTTCTCTATTTTCGATTTTATTCTTTCACAGCTCCTCAAAGTGTGCCAACTCCCCCCAGAGCCCACAGCATAAATGGATATGGCATGGAGGTGACTTGGGATAAGCCTATTGTGGTTGCAGGTGTAATTGAGAAGTACGTTCTGAAAGCCTACTTGCAGACCCCTTCCCAGCCATCCCTGGTGCCCTCAGCCAGTGCTAGACTGGTCAATACCAGCACCTTCACAGGTAACAAGTGCTTCAAATGCATCATTTCCATGTTATTTTAAAAGTAAAACTGGTCCATCTTCCACCCGCAAGAACATTCATGCATTAATACATTGACATAAGTTTATATTACATATGCAATTAATAGTACACATATGCTATATGTCTTCTGCTTAAAACAACAACAGCAACAACCATTTAATGTGTTGACAGCCTGGATATCCCCAGAATATTAAGGATATGTCTGAAATATGCTTACATGATGGGGTTACAAGGCGATATTCTCCCTGTGCCCCAAAGATGAAGTCGTGGCTACCTTTAGCCAGCTAACATCCCAGCAATAGCATGTCGAGGAATGTAGGTACACTCTACACAGGAACAGCTTACCTATTTCACCATGCAAAATTGACTCTTTGGGACTAGCCCAAGTTCACACCACCATTTATTATTGTAAAATTGCTCATTAAACCTAATTATTTCAAGGTGGAGGAGTCTGAGGGCACCAGCGGTCTGACTGTCAAATCAGTGAATCAATTTTGCACAGTGTGGCCTGCCATGCAGAACGATTAGAGGGTCGCATCCTTGTGCCATTTGACGAAGAAGTTCCACGCTCCACAATGGGCAACTGTAGTAAGACAGGAGGTTTCTGTGTCAGGAAATGTTAAAACACACTTGCAAGGAAAGCCACATTGAAGTCTTTGCCCAGAAAAAAAAGGTAAAGGGCAATCAATAAATTTGATAGAAAAACTGATTCCTCTCTAGAAAATTGCAAATTGAAAGTTTATGTAAATTTTAGTTTAATAATCTTTCTAATATACCTTTCTTCAGTAAACCCATCTCAATGTTTCAGTCTTGTTTATATTTTCTTTTGAAGCCCTGATAGCCTAGTGGTTCTGATTCAGGGTACTAACCAAAAGGTCAGAAGTTAGAGACCATCAACCACTCCGTGAGAGGAAAGTGAGGCTTTCAACTCCCATACAAAATTACTGACTCGGAAACTTACTGGGACATTTCTACACTGTCTAAAAGGATCACTATGAGTGGGTATCAAGGACAGTTTTGTGTATGTGTATTTTTCTTTACGATCTATAATCCAACCATGCAACCAATTTTTAAAATCTCACCATCATATTTTTTCTTTAACTTTTATAAACATGATAAAAATGAGCCTAGACTAAGCCAATGGTCCCTTTTGGTCAAGTTGTGCATGAGAACTAAGCAGGCTGGAAAAATTCACTGACAATTTTCAACTCCCAGAATCAAAAGGGCCCTTCAAGAACAATGCTAGAGTTGCCATATTTCACTACAAGCTCTTTCTCTCATTCCCCACATTTAATGTATTATATTTTCCTTATCACCTACATGCTACATTCTTTTCATTCACCCACACACCACTGCTGATCTTACAAAGATCACTTTAGACACCAATGTAGAACAGAATTTATCCTATGAGAATGTTGTCTCTTTATTACTACTGAAGATACACATTTGATTGCATTTTTATGCCTTAGAGGGTTCTTATTAAAATGAAATGAGTTATTACATACCCAAATACTTATATATTGATGGCAAGTAGTAAGCAATTGCTATGACTATCCTTTTCATTGTTATTTAGACTTTTCTCATTTTTTTTCATTCACACTGTTATGGTGCTTCCCTTTCTTAACCAAACTAAGTTATAGACAATTGCTCTTGAATTTGCTTCTCCCTATATTTCAGTGATAGCATATCTTTTCTTCATTTTTATTTTTTAACCTCTCTCCTGCTGTAAATGTAGTTCCAGGACCAGCAACAATGACTCAGTCTAAGATGCTGTTTGGCCTGTGAATCAGAATATCTGAGCCTGGGGTTCAGCCCTCCATCGCTTTAAAACATCATTGAAGTGTGTGAACCACCGATCTCCAGGATTCTTCCCCAGCTCATTACATTCTCTTTAGTAACTTCTGTTCACACATGCGCGCGTGCGCGCGCGCACACACACACGCCCCCCAACTAAACCCAAGGAACAGCTATTGTCCCCTTTCTTTTCTCTTGTCCTTGTATCTCACAGGATATATGTATGCAGACTGTCTTCATTCTTCACCTTCTCAGACAGCTGCTTTTTTTATTTTCCTAAGGACATAACAACTTCCATGTGATCATGGCAAAAGAATACTTTACAGACTCACCTTCCCAGCTCAACGACTGCCAACACCACATTTCCCCATTATCTCCTGAACTGTTTCTTCACTTCCACAACTTTTATGTTTCTTTCAGGCTATCAGAACCTTTTAAATTTTTCTTTAAGCTATTTTTTTGTTGTCTCCTTCTGGCTTGTCCCTTCTTTTTGAAGGGATTCAGAGTTTAGATTTGACTCCTCTTTTTTTCTTTTCTAAAGTATTTCTCTAGAATATGTCATTAATACCCAACATTCACTTAATTATAAGACTAATACCATGGAAGCCAATGCAGGTAAAAAAATTTTTAAAGCAAACCTACTGTCACCAAGTCAATTCCTATTCATCGTGACCATTTCTAGTGTTTCTGAGATTTTCATCTGAGAATTAAAATTTTTAGGAGAGCAGACAGTCTCATTTGCCTTCTGTGGGTTTGAACTGCGGATTTTACTGTCATTCGCCCAGAATTTGCATCACTGAGCCACCAGGGTGACTTAGACATCATATAGATTCTAGTTTTGTTGCTTGCCTCCTTTCGTCTGTGGAGCTTCAGGGATCAATGTCATCTATACTATATCCATTGACTGATTTTTCTGAAAGTGGATTATCAAGCCTTTGTTCTTCGTCTGACTTCGTCTGAAAGCTCTTTTGAAACCTGCTCAGCATGGTGCCAACTCATAAGCTTCCACTGAGAGATAGCTGGTGGTTGTGCTGGGGTGAATTGCCTAGGGAATTTAGCATGGATATCCCATGGCTAAAATGAAAATGTGACCACTGCTCATAGGTGAATATGATTGGCAAGCCAATGCTTGTCTTACATAGACATCTAAATGTCTGCATTCAATAGACCTATGAATAATACATGGCCACTTCTATATGGATGTCTCATGTTCTCTGGTTACTGCACTCAAACCCAAACTTCTGCTTCTCTTAAATTTTCAGCACAGGAAATGACAATAGATTTCTATAGATATTACACTCAACATTGCCTTATATGCTGTAACCTATTACCTACAAGAGGGTACTCCCCCCACCCACGCCCAAGAAAATTAATTTATTTTCAAAGCTATGGTGTTTGTGTTTTGTTTTGTCTTACAAAACAACTTTATCACTTTTAAACACTTAATGTATTTGTCAAATCTTCAATACTATTCTTGGAAATATTTTTCAGATTCATCTGTTTGGATGACAGCCAGAAGCTCCTTCGTGTTTTTCTTTAGCTTTTTTACATCATCCAATCTCTGTTCTTTCATGTCCTTCTTCATTCATGGAAACAAAAAGAAGTCACACAGAGCAAGGTCAGGTGAGTAAAAAGCTCGGGGCAAGAGAGACATGCTGTTTTTTTGATAAAACCTGATGGCTGCTTAAGAAGGTGCATTGTCCTAGTGGCAAAACCAGTCTCCTCTCTGCCACAAATCAAGACTTTTTTGGTTGCACACTGTTATATAATCTTACCAGAATCTTTAAATAGAACGTTTGGTTAACAGTCTGACCTGGTGGAACAAACTCCAAATGCACTGTTCCCCTCACATGAAAAACAAAAACAAACAAACAAACAAAAAGAGCATTCTCTTGATCTTTTATTTCACTTAACAAACTTATTTTGGGTGAGATGGTGATGACATTTTCCACTGGCTTGATTGATATTTGCTTTCAAGATCGTAAGAAGATCAAGACCATGTCTTGTCACTAGAAATGACCTTGAAAAAGGTGTCTGGATCACCTCACAGCTGTTCTTTCAAAGCATGGCATATTTAAACTCGATGGTGTTTTTCCTAGTCAGTCAAAATCCAGGGCACAAATTTTGCAGTGAACTTTCTCAATCCCAAATCTGTTAAAGTTCACTGAACCGAGGTCCAAGATAGTCCAGATAACTTCCCCTTCTCTTCAGTGCTCTGTTGTCGGTCTTTGAGCACAAATGTACAAATTTTGTTGACATTTTCATCAGCTTGGGAAGTTGGTGAATGTCCAGGTTGAGTTTGTTATCAATCAACATTTAACCTCTTTTGGAAAGAGAAAGCCACTTAGAAACTTGATCCCCCCCCACCCCACACACACACACAGTAGTGCAGACCTTGTAAACTGTGTTAAACATCACAACAGTTTCTATGATAGTTTTTCTAAACAGGAAGCACAATTTCATAGTTGCATACTGTTCTCTTAAATTAGCCACCACAAAAAAAATCAGGCACAATGAACCTGCTTTTATGAAAAAATTCACTGAGTCATATTTTTGTGGCTTAATAGAGAGAGCATTTCCAAGTGATGTCACTCAGAGCAAATTGTTGAATGCTTGTCTAGCTAGTGAGAAAAAGTCGTACTATGAAAGCTCTGCCCAGCAGAGATTTTTTTTTCTGTTTTGTGGGGGATATCCCCTAATATATTTGTCATTTTTCTTTATACTTGTTTTCTTTTAATGTAGAAGCCAGTAAATAACTTGGCCCTCAGTCACTCCAATTTGAGAGTTATTGTAGACTTTTCACCTTCTTCAAACCTCATCTCCAAACCTGTTAATTTATTTTGCAAAGTATTTGTCTAATTTTTGCATGTTACCACTTAACTAGTGTCCAGGCCAAGCTATTTGGGGTCTCTTCCTTAGCTAGTCACATGCCCTTTTCTGCCATCAGTCTATTCCATCTAGTTCTTCTCTTGGTATATTTGGATCGCTTTACTGGGGTCTTTCCAATCTTTTCTCATCTTATCACTCATTCCCTTCATTTTCTGGGTTTCCAACTTTTGCTAGGATAATGGGATAGACACTCCCTGATAAATCCTTAGAAGTAGAACAACTGGGTCAAAAAAGCAAACAAACAAACCCCCAAACCTCTTTAAACCTTGTATCATCTTGGATTTGAGTCAAAATCCATACAAACCTCTGCCAAGCTTTCTATAACTTTGGAGAAGTTTCTATCCTATTTGATCTTTCTCTTATATCCTAACCTCTAATAATTGGAGAATCATATGTACATGAGTAGGATACTAAAATATTGTGTGATATGATGCTACAGTTGTTACTTTTTAGCTACATAACCAAGAAATAATCAATTAACCGCTATATGCTTTGGCTTCCTTGAAAGTACAATAAGAATGGAATATGCCTACCTCATGGGGTAACTATGGGGAAAAAGGAATTGTTCTTTTGTGTAAAGCATTTAAGACTATGTCTGATACATATAATACACTTTATGCATGTTGCCTATCAGGTGTCTGTAAAGTGTGTACCAGGGTGCTTTACCTACGGCACTCTCCTGACAAAGAATTATTACATACAATCAAACACTTTTTAAAAGTTTGTATAAGTTTTATTCTCACCAACAATCAGAATGTACGAGTGAATATTTCATTACATATCAGATATCACTGCTTAACATTGAAAAAGTGATCTTTGGAAATTTCAAATTTGGAATACATTTTCAATTTGACTGCTTTTGATGAATCAAGAGATTAAGTAATTTCCAAGTTTATATATCAGTTCTCATCTTTTAATGTCAGTCATTTATCTTTTGTTATATATTTATCCTGTTTTTCTATTGGAGGACTCATATTTTGTGGCTTAATAGATCTGTTTACATTTAAAATATATTTTACCACCTTTGCCTTCTATCCTGTTGTTTATTACCTAAGCTTGCCATTTTGTCATTTTTCTTCTCTTTATAACTGTTATATCAATGTTGAAATATAAAATAATAACTTTATAGTTAATTAAAATAATTTTTCATAATTGGATACTTTCCTAATTTATTTTTAAAATCACATTTTCTACCCAGCTAGGATGAATATTTATTCATGTAAGATATAACTTACTGGTAGCATATAATGAATACACTCTGAATTTAATTCTAAATGTGAGTTAAGGTAGAATAAAAAAAATGGGGAGAAGGAGGCTTTTAAAGTTATGTCAGCCTATCCCAATATTCTAAAGAATGACTAGGTATCCATTACAGTATACCCTCAAATGAAAAACCAGTACTTGAGGCTACTATATGTACTGATAAACAGGTGAATGATATGCATGAAGAATAAAATTAGAGAAATATTGCTATTTATCTTATATAACCAATCTGTTTATATTTTATGTGTCAATCTATTAAGATTAAGGAAAAGTCTCAACTATTCATTTAATTTTATCAGCCTATTTCTTTACATTTTTCTTTTTTTATATATTTTTCTTTTTCTTAATACCTTTGTAGTCATATTTAAAACTTTAACCATTGGAGTCTTAGGTATATATCTGTGGAGAGAATATGGTTTGTTTTAGTTTTACATTTAACTTGTGACCCTGTGCATTTTAATTGGGGAATTTAATTTATTTACGTTATCTTTATAATTGAGAGAATTGCTGTCATTCTGCCACCATATTGTATGCTTTCCAATTTTGTTTGCTGTTTAGTTTCCCCTGATGCATTTGCTATTATTTAATTCCTTCTCCACTAATGGATTTTTAAAATATATCTGCTGCTCCTAATTCTGAAAAGAACAGGCAAAGATATATGTAGAAGATATGCTTACAGATGCAGGTGGACTTTAAGTATGTTGAATTAAGATAATGAGAGAAGTGAATTAAGAGGCACCAATGCCAGCTTGTATAATTATCAGTCAGTATTTCACAGTAAAATGAACAACAACAAAACAACAACAAATAAACCCCCAAAAACTAGAAAGTAAAATGGGAGGGGTGAGCACATAGGGAACAAAGAGGTTGAATTTGGTGGAAATGTTAGGGGTGTGAATGCTAATTGGTTATACTACTTCATCATTTGGTTGATGTACCAAAAGGGAACAATCGATAAAGAGTAGTTTTGCTGTTGCATAGGAGAGTAACACCTATGAACATTTCCGAGATAACGTTTGTGAAGATTTTAGTGCTCATATTAATGTGGGTTTTTAGGATGATACTTATTTGAATAAAACTAAACTGATACTAGATGTACAATATGATTTATCTTTATTTATTAGTTTAGGGTTCATTACCAAATGAACTAAAAATCTTAATAAAATGTGTTGCTTTCTTTTTTTCATTTTGTCTTATGTACTGAGCTCTTTTGTTCTTCAGAGTGTTGACTTCCTTCTTGATATCACTTCTGCTGAGAAATAGTGCTTTCCAATGCTACACTTGTCTTGCAAGTTTCATTGCCGTAGTTCAGAATACAGCTTCTGGAGTATCTAAGCTTAAAATTCTAGCAATGTCATATAAATTGGAGGTAAAAATAAATTGTGATTATAGAATTATTGTAGCAATCATAACAAATTACCAATATAAAATATGTTGTTCAGAATTAAGCACAGAGTAAATACATAATGAATTGAAAGTTATCTTGGTATTGCTTAGTCTCTGGAATTTTACTTATTACCTAAAACTTCTTTTGACTTTCTTGTGGTTTTGTACCATTAAATTGTCTCTTTAAACTTTCTAGGCCAATTTGAAAAATTCTGCTCACCACATCAAGCTCCTTTTAATACTGATCTGCCTGTTAACAACCAGATGGTTCTTCTCTGTCATTTACACTTGCCTCTCCTGCCTTGGCTGGTGCATTCCAAGTTATTTGAGACCTAATGGGTAACATGAGACTTATTTATTTTTTAATTTTACTAGTTTTCTGAAGTAAGTCCTCTAAGTCTCCTGTAATTTGAGGGTCCTGTGTTCTTCCTCCTTTGAAGTAGCAAGAGTCTGCTTTGGTTTTCCATCGTCTACATATACTCCTCACCCCTGCCTCCACAGTGCCTCTCATCCCTACACTTATTTTCAAAATGACGTTTGCTCAGGGAAGTTGAATTATTTTTAAACCATTTCAGCGGACCTTCCGTTGCTGTAAACACAAATATCCACTGGGATTCTGACAGGGTCAATTGAGGTAAATGTGCATTAGCCTCACCGTCCCTCTGCTCCCTTCCTCCCAGTGTTTGGTAACGGAGGTGCTGGGTTCTCCTTGAAATTACCTGCTTGTCTTTGCCAGGTCTCCTTTAGGGATTTGCAATGTTGGAGTAGTTCTTTGGAATCTATACAAAATCATCGTTCTCAACTGTGAATGCATAATTAATTACCTGGAGAGTTTAGAAATGGGGACAGAAAGAAAGAAAGAAAGAAAGACAGTGCTGCTCACCCACAAAATCTGATGTTATGGGCCTGAATGGTAGCCCGGGCACATAGTGGTATTGCCACAAACTCCCCCATTCTTCCTTTTGTGAAGTCAAGGTTGGGAAACATTGTTTGAGGGGAGTCATTTGCAAGCTCTGATCAAACCTTAATTTTATCTAGAAAATCTAATGACACCTTCAATCTCCTAACTGAAACAGAAAAATATCAGACCCTAATAAAATAAAATTGTACATGAAAATAATAGAATATCTCCAGCAGATAGCATTAGCACAACAAAAAGGTAAAACAATCAGATGGCAATAAAAAATGAAATGATAACTGGGAAGAAGTGAAACATTTAGTGTCATAATTACAAAACCAAAGAAGCAAAAAAAAAAAAAAAACCCAGTGTGTGTGTGTGTGTGTGTGTGTGTGTGTGTGATTAAACATGAATATTAATGACAAGAACTAGAAGACGAGAATAGTGAGACAGAATATTTACCATTTATGAATTTGGTTCCAAGAGGATTCAAGAAGATAAATCCCAGTAGCAATGGAGAGTCCAAGGGTTAACAGCCGCACTCAGGAGCAAATGGGCCCCTTTGGGCCACCAGGTCTGGATTGGCTGCCCTCCCAAGGCCAAGGTTCAGACCATAGAGTTCTTGAAAGTTCATTGCCTCAGCTGGAGCCTCAGGGTATGAGCCCTGCAGTTATCACTCTGGTATATCTTTAGACTTGTTGCAAAGGGCTCCAATTAGCTCTGTGAAGCTTTTGCTGATTTCCCCCCAGCCCTGTTAACATGCAAAGCTACTAGCCAAAGAGACTGTGCTGGCATTTCCCTCCCGTCTGTAGGCTCCTCTGCAAGAGAGGTTGCAATTGGATTTGAAATGATGACCAGAATGAGTGGATTCCAAAATCTATATGAATACATTGTGTTGTTCTTAAGATATTTAAAAATGTAGACTTACTTATAGCCATGATTACAACTACCCCTGAAAGAATGCTTACGCTATGGTTGCTGCCCATAAAATATGTTCTTTACTTTATGGCTGAATTATATTAAGATAAAATTTCAGTGTGACATTCCTTTCCAAGAGGTTAGTAGAAGAAACAATAGTAATAATCATTAGATAAACTCAAACAAATCTAAAGTTATAAAGAAAAATAAGACATAGCTTTTATATTACTACTGATAATATGCTTCTTTTGCTACTAAAAGTGATGCAGTCTTCATATACAATAGATTCTAATCTCCCATAAAGTGAGTTTCATGTGTCCTTTCTTTTCTACAGTTAGTAGTCATAATTAATTGGTAACAAGACGTCCCTAATTTTCATAGGCCTCCCATAAAAGATTCTGTGTATTTGCCTGGGATTTAACACTCTATAGTTTACCATATATTCCAGTTAACTCTCTTACGGAATCTCTTACAGAAGGTTCATGAACCACGTATTGAGAAGGAACACTTGTGTTGGAGGAATAAGCAGGGAACAAGGCTCGTTCTCACCTGGTGTCTTAAATTTGCAATCATCCCAAACCCAATCCCAGCCACTGCCCCTGCCCCAGAGCCTGACAACTTATTTTGTGTCTTTTCCTTGTATCTTGTTTCTGCTGCAGCGATTGGGGGATCAGAATGATGCCAGACAAGTGAGGGATATACCGGTGATTTCTAACCCAGTAGGGCCATACATTGGAAAGTTTCTGAAGAAATGTGCTGAGAATTACACACTCAGCTTGCTAAGATGAAGCCTCAGCTATCGTAACTGCGGGGACATGATCTGAGATCCTGCATTTCTAACAAGTCCCTGAGAAAAGGGCCATGTTGTGAGCATACAGAGCTCAGAGTAGAAAGCCTCGCTATGTGAGGAGAAACAAAAACAAGCAGCCTCCTGACTTGCAGGACGCTCATTAGCTTGGCTCTTCGGGGTTGACCGATGCTACTTGGTTGATTCAAACTCACAGCAACCTGATGTACCTACCACACACGGAGCCCCTGCCTGGCCCCACACCATCTACACAATTGTGCCTGTGTTTGAGTCCGTTGTTGTACCCAATGAGTCCATTCCTTTTTTTCCCCCCCTGCCTCTCCGCTTTAGTAGGCAAAGATGTTCCTCTCTGGGGACAGGTCTCACCTGATAGCCTTTCCAAAGTATGTGACATAAGTCTCACCATTCTTGCCGCTAAGGCACACTCTGGCTGTACTTCTTCCAAGAATATCTCTTTATTCTTTAGGCAGTCCATGGAACTTCCACAGCTAGGCTTCCATGTGGTATTATCAATATTCTTCACCAGCACTATAGGTCAAATGTATTGATTTTTCTTCAGTCTTCCTTATTAAAAGTCCAACTTTCATATGCATATAAGACCACTGGAAAAAAACATGGCTGAGGTCAGGTTTACCTTAGTCCTCAAAGTAACATCCTTAATTTTCAACACTCGAAGAAGTCCTTTGCAGCAGATTATTCAGTTTAGAGAAAGCTGACTTAATGAAACTCAAGGCAAGGTAGAGAGTTAAGAACACTGAGTGGATCCTGATCTGCATGTATTAAAATTATGATTGTATTAAATTGCATGCCATGGTTGATACCCTGGATGCAGTTATGCAGTTTGCTACAAATGAAAAGAATAGCACTTCAACCTCACCTGGACATCCCATGGAAGAAAGACCTGCTTATGTGCTTCTGACAAATCAACTCCAGAAAACCCTGTGGAGCACAGGTGAACTCCAACACAAACGAGATCACTGGAAGTTGGGGTAGACCGAAAGACCACTACACATATCACATGGACGAAAGGATGGCAGGACAAAAAGGGAGACGCCTTCAAAAATAAATTACCAGGGAATGGATACTACGTAACCTTGAAACTGCCACTGCTTTTGGGGGTGAGTGCTATTTAAAATGGTTTAGCAGAGAAAAGATGCCGCCTAATCCTACACAACCAATACCATTCACTGAGAAGAATATGTGAACAATGTGAGGTTTCTCAAACATTGACAAAGAAATGAAACTCATTGTTAGAATGTCTGGTAAGAAAAGGGAGAAGCAAGGGCCACAGAGAATCATTAATTAATAAAGAGAGGAAAATGCAAAATCAATATTCCGTATTTTATGGACTATGTAAGAATTGTGAAGGGGGATATAAATATTATGTGACTTTTTGCCATTTACCGGACTTGAAATGTGAATCCCTGCCATTAGCCCGTCAGTAAGGAAGCTGCTTCTCTCTGGCACCTACCTTGTATTTGATAGGACTTTGGTGCAGTTCTGAGACAATGGACAGACTTTGGTGGTGTATATATATATATATATATATATATATATATATATATATATATATACACACACACACACACACACACACACATATCCATACCATGGTAGAAAATTACATATACACAATTATCTATATTATAAATTAATTAGATATTATACATATTTGAAAGATATGCATAGATAAGTACAATAAAAATGTCAATGCAATGCTTTTTATTTTTTTGATTCAACTAAGACTTTTCATTCATAGTTGCTAATACTGTGCCTAGATACTCTTTACATGCATGTATTTCTTCATTAGACAATAAAATCCTTGTGTAGGTCTGCGTAAACTAGGGAAACAAATCCACAGAAACTCATATGTATAACAGAAAGTTTTACATAAGGTGTAAGTATGCATTAAGAAAGAATTCCAATCCAGTGCTGTCAAAGCCCATAAGTCCAACATTAGCCCATATGTCTGGCACCAATCTACAAAGTCCTCCTTATTCTCACAAAACACACGTAATGTCACTGACTGCACGAGGAAAGTCACCATCAGTGAGTGTGTAAGCATCTCAGTGCTGGCAGGGTCTCCACACGGCTGCTCTAGTACCCAGGCCTGCATCAGGGTAGCTCCACGCAGCTCCTCCTCAAAGATGTCTTGAAGGAAGTGAGCCTTGGAAGCTGAAGGCAGGGAACTGGCTAAGGCAGCTGCATCCTGGTCTGACCCTCAGAAAGCAAGACCTGAGAACTAGAAAAATGAAACTTACAGAGCCGTTTATCTCTTCACCCTTCAGTGGATCCCACATGTGCTTCATGGTGAGGTTGCCACCTAACTATCTCAGATCCTGGGGCACAAATTCATGTTTTATATGTAAGTTTTAGGTATTGCCTTGCTCAAGCTAGGTGACCAATGCATTCTTCTGAAAAGGATGAATGAAATAAATGATAAAAAAGGACTTTAGCTTTTTGCACATAACCTTGTGGCCAATAATGGAGTGTTGTATTTAGTACTAAACTAATAGCTCTTACTAAAGTCTCTTCTGTGACATGTTTTAATGTTGGAAATTACACACAGAACTATCCCATATACATACTTGAATGTAAATACATGTTTTTCCAATGGGGGGGGGATGTTGATAGGATGGTAGAATCCATAGATTAGGTCCAAGATCCTGTAGCTGTTTTGGAAAAGCATTGTACTGTTAACTACAAGGTCAATAGTTCAAAACCACCAGCCACTCTCTGGGAAATAATTGTACTATAAATTTCTTTAAAGATATATAGTCTCAAAAACCTTCTGTATGACCTCTATAGGTAAACAACTTGTTGACAGTGGGTTTGTTTGGATTAGGTAACCCAAACATTATATGTTATTCGATCCCATCAAGTTGAGTTATCCAAGCAAAATGAAATTTCTTGAAAATGTCAATATTTTCTCCATTTGTCATGATGTTGCTTATTGGCTTAGTTGTTAGGATTTTTGTCCTGCTTATGTTGAGGCATAATTCATAATGAAGACTTTATTCTCATGTTAAGGACTCTTCCATGCTGACTTTTTCATGCAGCCCCTCTTCTCAGATAATATGTTCAGTATACAGATTGAATAAGTACGGTTAACAGATAGAACTCTGGCACACACATTTCCTAATTTTAAACCTTCAGTATCCCCTTGTTCTGTTTGGCCTACTACCTCTTGGTCTTTGGATATGTTTTGCATGAACACAATTAAGGGCCTGGAATCCCAATTCTTCACAAAGTTCTAGTTTCTTATCATTCATGAACTCTGCCTTTGACTAATCAGTACAGATAAATTTCTGTCTTGTATTTTCTGCAAATAGCCAAGATACATGAAACTTCAGTAAGAATATTTCACTCCATGCCCTCCTCAAAATCCACATCAAATTTCTGGAGGCACTTGTTGATGTAAGCTACAATCATTATTAAATTATCATCACCAAATTTTACTTGCATGGAATATTAATGATATTGTTAGGTAACTTCCATATTCTGTTTCATTACCTTTACTTGGAATGCACACATATGATTGTGTGATTCAAAATGAGCAACACCAGAGTTATCGATCTCTCAATTCCATTTGGGTTTTGACAGCTTCCAATTTTCCTAGATTTATTCTTTCTCCATATCCACATTAGTGCATGTTTTCAGCAGTTTCTTTTCATTTCTAATCACACCCTATCTACAAATAAAGGTACTGGAATCTTTGCTCCATTGACATTATTAAAGAGGAGTCAACTCTGAAAAGTAGCCCTTCCCCACCCATATTTCCAGTGTTTTCCAACTGGAAGGCCTGAGTGACAAAGTATCTGGCTATATTCTGCTAGCATAAGACCTTCAACAGTTAATCGTCCCAACAGTTAATCTATCCCACCTCTTTCTAGTCTATTCTTAGTCTGAACGTTCCACAGAAATCTGTTCATTATGGATGATCCTACTGGTATTTGAAATCATTTTCAGTATCAAAGCAACACAAAAATCACACAGTACAACAAATGGATAGATGGGCATAAGTACTATGCCTACCAGGCTAAAACTTCATCCGAGTCTTCTTTTGAATCATTAATAGGTTCACCTCTGAGCTGTTCATATTACCCAAAATAATAGTGATTCAAATCTATTGGTTTCATCTACACAGGTTAAAAGCACAGGTATTGTTTTGTTGCTATTGATGTTTTCATAATTGCTGATATCAAAATTTCATATATTTGAGCTATAATATTATGATTATTTGTGAACTTTTTAATTCACTTTTTGAGAATGAACTAGAAATTTAAAGAAAAGTAGAAAAGCTTTTAAAGGTTTCTGCTCATTTCCTAATAATATTGTAACTGTTAACATTTTAACTTAATATATATTTTATCGAATAATTTTGATAAGCTTCATATAAGAAATATTACACTTACATACCTTATCACTATATTTATCACATATAATTCTATGATTAAAACTGACAAAAAACACAAATGAGACTTCTGAATGGTTACTTATGAGAGAAGGTAATGTGAACCCATGAGGAGGGAGGGCATTATACCATGAGATATGGCTCTGGGTGATACCAACTGCAATGTCATTCCTATATTACCTACTTTGCCCCAGATTAGTGCAAAATATTACATTTTCAATCTGATTTTGTATCAGCAAAATGTAGTCCATACACTACCTCTAACATGTATCTTGTGAAAAAATTAGCTTTATAGAGGAAAAGAGAGGGGCAATTCATTTTTCATTTAGCTGTACTGTGAGAGAACCCCAAAGTAACAATGGTTAAATGAAGATGAAGAATTTTTCTTGTTTGTTTTGTGTCTGATAAGAAATGTCCCCACTCAGTTCAAGCTTTCAAAGTACCAAGCACATCATCTTTTTTCTCTGCCACCCTGTGGGGTGAGCCTCAGCCTCCTGACTCAACACAGCTGTTTGAGACTCAGAAAGAGGACACGTTGAAGAAGAATATCCACATCATCTTTAAATACATGG
This sequence comes from Nesogale talazaci, assembly GCA_004026705.1. Lineage (NCBI taxonomy): Eukaryota > Metazoa > Chordata > Mammalia > Afrosoricida > Tenrecidae > Nesogale > Nesogale talazaci. Next base: position 44,914 of record PVJH01000342.1, read on the forward strand.
ATATTCATTTGTTTAAATAAATTTATATCCACATCTGAATATATACTTATATATATTCAGAGAGTGGTCATTTCTGTCTGAGTATAGTGTATGGAATTCTGAGAAATACCTTTATTTGACCAGCTAATTTGTTAGGAAGATGGGAGTATCATATGAGAGGGAATTATTAGTCTCTGACACAACAGGCATGCATCAGATGAAAAGTATTCACCTTGAAGGTGTTATTAAAAAATAACTGTTAAGGAAATATTTGTGAGTATTTATAGTACTCCATAAATTAATATTCCATATTTGTAGTTTACTACTATTTCTTTAAATGTACCTCTTGAAAGAATTTGGTTTGAAAAAATTTACAAGATAAAAATATGGCCTATGACATAAATAGCAAAAATAGAAATGATGTAATGCTCCTGCTTAGCTAATGCAAAAGAATTTCATTAGGTAATGCAGTGTTGATGAGTTAATAGCTTTGTCTTACTCCCCTGAATGCATAATATTTCCTGAACTCCTCACTCATTGTGAAATTTTACAGTAGACTTTTCTACAAGTTGTTTATTTGGTTACTGTGCATTACAGAATAGTTTGTATTAAAGAATTTGAATTTCTTTTTGATAACATGTACCACCATCAAAAATGATGGCAGCTTTTAATTTTTGCTGCAGAATCATAATCAAGTTGGCCTGTCCATAACACTGTGGGAACAATATAAATACTTGTTTGTTAGTTATCAGATTTTATAAAGAAAAGGAGTAGCTAGCTTACATAGTTTATTTTTCTAGCTTCTGTTTCCATTTTATATTTGTGTATAGATATAAAATGTATATATGCACATGTATACAAGGGGTACACATACACACACACCCACTCCCCCACTCCCCCAACTCACACACAAATTGAATTGCTTTTTCATAGTGATGTATTTAATTTTCTTAACAGAACAACCGGATCACGTTTAAAGCACCCCATTACACTGAATCCATATGTCAAATCCATGATTCCATTCTTGGAAACATGGTTCAACCTCATCTGTTCAGATGGCTGACAGAACCTCCCTCACTTTTTTCTTCATCTCTACTACATCTTGAAATAGCTGCCCTATCATTTGGAGACCCTCTTATTCACGGAACCAAAAAAAAAGTTGCAGGGTGCCAGGTAAGGTGAGTAAGGTGTGTGGGAGAAGAGAGGCATACCGGTTTTTGCCCAAAACTAATGCACTGAGATGGCTGCATGACCAGATGGAATATCGTAGTGGCAAAATCAAGACCCTGTCTGCCACAAATCAGGCCGTTTGGGGGGGGGGGGGCACACTGATACTCAATCTTTTCAGAGCGTCTAATTTGAAAGCTTGATGAGCAATCTGATCTGGTGGGATGAACTCCAAATGCACTCAAAGTTGACAATTTTGCCTGTTTGGGAAGTTGGCAGACATCCAGAATGAGGTTTGTCATTGATCAATATTTCACCTCTTTGAGAAATGAGAAAACCAGTCATACACTTGAGTTTTTCCCATAGTGCTATCCTGGTAAACTGTGTTCAACATCACAGCAGTTTCTGCAGCATTTTGCCTGAGCAGAAAACAGCATTTTCACAGCCACCTGCTGTGCTCTTAAATGGGTAATCACAATAAACAAGGTTTGATCAAAACTGCTTTTAGGAAAAATTTCAGTGACCAGAAAGAATGTTCCCGGGTGATGCCACTGGGTGTACTACTCAAAGAGAGTTACTACATGCTCTCCTAGCCAGAAAAATATGCACTAAAAAGCTCCACCCAACACAATTCCATTTATGGGGAGTATCCCCCCCACACACACACACACAGGAATACTGGTGGCACTGTGAGTTTAGCTAATTTTTCAAATCCACCACCAACTCAGTGGGAACAAAATGAGGCGGGTACCTCCCACAAAGTTCACTAGTCTTGAAAATCCTATCTAGAGTCACCCAGAGTGAGAACTGATACAGTGGGTTAGACGTTGGTGTTTAAAAGTGGCTAGATTTTGGGGCTAAGCCCCGGTGGCTTGGTGGTTGTGTGCAGGACTGTGGCCCACTGGTTTGGAGTTTCAAATCCAGCAGCAAAGCCTGGGCCTCCTACTCCCATCACCAGAGGTCAGTGATGCCCCCCCCCCAAAAAAAAGTTACTAGATTTTAAGCGGGCCACCATTGATTGGGGTCAGGGGAGAAGGGGGGTTCTTGATTTAAAATTTGGTCTGTATGGAACAACAACAATTTGAATATAAAGCAAAAATAGTATTGTAATATATTTATTTTAATTTTAAAACACCATGGGATGTTGTTAAGTTGTTAAAAAGCAGGACATCTGGTCACATATGCTATATGCGCTATTTTTGCAATCTATATATTGGAAAAAAAGTTCAATGCAGTCCTCAGCAACATACAAACATACACATCCAGCATTCAAAGAGCGTCTCCCTCATCAGCATTTTTTTGGGAAATGACCATTATAGGCATTGGCACTGGCTGGGCTAATTTCTGGTTATTTCTGTAATACATTTGAACCGCGCATCACATTTTAAGGAGCTTGTAAATGTATTTATTGCTTTAAAAAGTAAGGTCTTAATACTTTTATTTTATTTTATTTGGGGGGAGCATCACTGCCCTCTGGTGGTCGTGGGAGCTACCCGGAGAGCTCAAAGTTGACACTTTGACCCAGAGCAAACTTTGCTCCGGAGAGCTGCTGCTGGATTTGAATTGCCAAGCCCATGGGCCACAGTCCCGCACTCAACCACTATGCCACCGGGGCTCAGCCCCTTTATTACTTTTAAGAATACAGACTTATTAGATGGTTTTTCTTTCGCTAAAATGAAGTGTTGGTTAAATGGGAACAATCATCATGGAGTCGGGAGACATAGGTTGGAATGTCAGGCCTCCTGGTTGTCAGCCCTACTGTCGGATCAGATGGACAGACTTAAACAACGTACTTTACAAAGGGCGGCAGCAGCCTTCTTTGGACAGTGGAAGAACACTCGCCCCAAGAGGCTTTTAGCAATGTGTCTGAGACACTGATCAATAGGCATGAATTTGATTTCTTTTTCTTTTCTTTTCCTCCATGCAAACCTCTCTGCTTAGACAGACCTGGTACTTTCCTGGAGTGTTTCCCTGACTTTAAATCAGTTCTTTACATTCAAGTAAAAAGGCTAACAGGAGTATGAGGCCTCAAGTCTGATGCGAAAGGAAAATGCAAACGGGAGACTCGGGCAGGTTGTCCCTGAATGAGCTGCTTACAAATGTGAGAGTAGACTAAACCTGCTGAGAGAATCTAAACCAAGTACTGCTTTGAGGACAATTTAACTCTCTCTTTGAACAATTCTTCAAAATGAGATTAGATTCCACATACTATAAAGAAAGTGAAGGAATAAAAATTATTATTTATCCTATTTATAAACTTTAAGTCCTTGGTCAAAAGTATATGATTTTCTTCACCCACACTGGACATTATAAAGTTAAAAATGCCATTAGAACAATAGAAAAGGGATAGAATTAGTTTGACATTTTCCATAGAATTGGGTTTGAGGTACATATGTGTACTGTTCTACCTTTTGGTTAAAATGAAAAGTGACTTTAACTTTATAAATATGAGGTATCCCTTGTGTGTATGTGTGTGTGTGTGTGTGTGTATATATATATATATATATATATATATATATATTCATCCAAGTCCCACAACAGCAACATCCCTACCACCCCAGTCAAGGCTCCTACCACCAACTGTTAAGAACAAGTGGAGAAGAATCCTGGATATATTTTCAGATCACTGTTGGACCGTTAAATTTTCATCCATATTTAACAAATGTCATTATTCAGTTTCATGGGGTCACTGTGTCAAAATGTCTGTGTTAGGACTTTAATTTACTTTCAGAGATTCCTCTAAGTGGGCGGAAAGCAAGGCATGCTGGATTGATTTACTCTCTTTAATCCAGCCACTGGGTTACGTGTGCAACTCAAATCTTCTTCTGCGGGGTGAACTTAAACATTAGATTTCACCAGCACTGCCATCAGTTTCTGAGCCTGAAAAGGCTTCTTCCTTTACTTCTGCCCTCCTCCCCGTGCCTGGTTTTCTTGTAAACCAGACTTCTTCCAGTCGGTCTCCAGGTAGTCGAAGGCGCAGCCTGTGCGGTTCCCCTTACCAGATGGTCCTCTTAATAAATGCCTTGCTCTTGCCCACCTCCACTTTCCTGATCCAAATGTGAAATGCCAGCAAATAAATAAGAGCATTGTGCCCTGATGAGTTCTCTGGAGAGGAAGGAAAGCCCAGGGGAGAGGAAGCTAGAAACAGCCTTTCTGTGTGCTGTGACGGCCCCTTAATTGCTGGCCCATAGGCAGAAGACACTGTTTAGATAATAGACAATTTAAAGGCAAAGTGAAAAGAGAGGGAATGTGAGAGAGAGAGAGAGAGAGAGAGAGAGAGAGAGAGAGATTTCATATTATTCCACATGATTTTGCAAAGCTGAAAAATGCCGTTGGGATTTTTGGAGCCCAGTTAAGAGGGGGTGCATGATCCTTGCGATGGGACTGCTGGCTTGGGGCTCTTGGGTAGGCGATGGCCGTATGGAGATTTCACTAGCAGACGAAAAGTGCGATGGAAATGAGTGCGTAATAAGTGCAGAGCAGCCAGTTCTGTAATTGAATTAAAAGCTGGGTGACATCAATGCAGACACCTGTCCAATTACAGACAGGCCAAGGTGTTTACCATTGCTGTACAAGCGGTTCGAAGATGACAGAAATCTTTCCGCCCACAGATTAACATAATGAAGGAGAACAGATTACAGTGGATGCCGGCCAAACACCTAGGCTGGCAGCTGGGGGGGTGGGGGTGTACGGGGTGGGGGCGGAGTCTGCTGAAGTATGTAAATACGAACGGTGTTCTTTTGGGCTCCTCCAGAAGGGGTTTGGTTTTTTAAAGGATGCCATTTTAAAAAGGATGCCATTGCTTTGTGTCCCAGGCTTGGTTCCCAGGCAGAGCATTTATCCTTGTCTGTATTTAGTCAGAGAAGTTAATCATAAAATGTCCACGTCAACGCAGGCTCCTTCTCTGTGGTTTTACAGCTTCTCGGCATACTGAGTCCTATTAGAGACACAAAGCCGACACAGCTGGTGCCAACTCCACGGTGATTTCCTCTTAGGTGGTCTGACTGGCTCCAATTATGAATATTTCTTTTCAGCTCCTTTGAAATGTAAGACTAGCACAAAGGAAAGAAAGGGTTGGGTGATAATAATCTATGGGTCCAGAGAAACAATGTCAGTTTCTTCCCTTGCTGCCTGGAAGGATGGAGGAGGGCGTGGGACTCTAACAAGGGGGGAGATCCCATGTGAAACTAATTGGAAGAGGAGTCCCCGTGAAACATCAAGCAATCCTAAGTGCCCAGTGTTTGGTAAAAGTGGACAAGTAAAGAAGGTTTCCGCAAACATTATTGTGAGGGACAAGTTGCGAGCTTCCCTACTTGTATAAAAAGTCTTGTTCTCTGCAGTCTGATGTGTTGGAAGGCTCCGAAACTTTGCCCTCAATGTCTTTCCTCAAGTTCTTGACACTGCTCCTCCACTGTGGGTTTTCAGCCACCATGGAGCCCCCCAGGACTGTGAATCCATGGCGACTTACGCCTTACTTACTTACTTTACTTCCAACTCCCTTGGTATGGCATGTCAGAATTTCTCAATGTTAAGCATTAATGCAAAATGCATTATCGCTCAGCAGTGAGAGTTCTGGCCCTGCTGATGCTGATGATTTTAATACGGAAACCAACACTCTTGCGTTTCATGGGATACTAACACTTTTAAGACATCGATAATGCTTACTTTATGCTTATTGAATGCTTTCTCAGCTCACCCTCTTCCATTATCAAAAGGGACCAGCAGGCTTCCTGGCACGGCTGGTGACCATTTTCACAGAACTTGATGGTGGAAAGGGAGGTCATCTGTCTGTCCTGTTTTAGGGACACACTCAAATCACTGGAGACAAGACTTATGCGGGAAGGCTCCCCAAGGAGCAGACACATACCCGTGCTGAACTTTTCAAGTTCTTAATATCAGATAAACTTTATTATAAACATTGTAGGCGTCTTAAAGGAGAGAAGTGAAGATGGTTTAACACTCAATTTCTAGCCAAAAGGCTGGTGGGTCAAACTAGTCAGAAGCACCTTAAAAGACAAGACCTCTCAATCTACTTATAAAAGGCTGGAAAACAGCAACAACAAAAGGTTGGAATACCCTATGCAATACTTCTACTCTGCAAATCTGGCTCTCTATGAGTTAGACTTCTTCTAATGACAGCAAAATGAACCTGATTTTCTCTTGTTTTAAGTTTTTTTTGTTGTTGTTGCTGTTTTGTTTGTCTGCTTTGAATAGATAATCCATACTTTTTGTAGGTGCTTCTGTTATAAACCTGAATTACTATGGGTTTCCTCACTGCCATCAAATCCGTTCTTACCCATAGCAACCTGTGCACAACAGAACACAACACTGTGACATGCAGATGACTGTTCCTATTGGTTGCAGCCCCTGTATCAATCCATCTTGTCCTTGTCCAGGGCCTTCCTCTTCTTCACAGCCCTCCACTTGACCATGCACAAAGTTCTTCTCCAAGGACTGGTCTCTCCTGACAATATTTCCAAAGAATGTAAGATGACTTCTTTCCATCCTCTCCTCTAAGGAGAACTCAGGCCATATTTCTTCCAAGACAAATAAGTTTGTCCTTTTAGCAGTCCGTGGTATTTTCAATATTCTTCTCCAGCACCACAATTCAAATGCGTCTAGTCTTCTTTGTTCTTCTTTATTCATTGTTCAACTATCACATGCAAAGGAAATGATTAAGAATACCTTGGCTTGGAGCATGTAAACCTTAGTCCTCAAAGAAACCCTTTAGCACTCTAAAGAGGTCTTGTGAAGCAGATTTACCCCATACACTGTGCTTTTGATCTGGACTACTGTTTCCACGAGCATTGATTAGGGATCCAACAGAGAAAAAGTTCTTGGCAGCTTCAAACTTTATCCATTTATCATAAGGTTTTTCTCAGCATTCATTTTAATTTAATACTGAAATGTAGACTTTAAGTGACTATTATGTTCCACTTGTCATTATTGTGTGCTGTCACGTTGATTCTGATTCACAGCGACCCTCTCTGAGACAGAAAATCTATCTTACATGCTTTCTTGGCCTGTAATTTTTACTGGAACAAATTTCCACACCTTTACTTTCTTTTACAGAGTCACAATGGGTTCAAACTTATCAAACTTTTGCTTGGCAGCTAAGCTTAACCATTATGACAAACAAAAAAACACCAAAATGAAACCCAAATCCAAACCCACTGCTATGGGTTCTTTTCCAACTCATCACTACAAAAACCACCAAAATCAAACAAATGATGGTCAATCAGATCAGCTGCATAGTGACCCAACATAGGCTGTAAAACTTTATGGCACTAGAGAGCTTCACCTTTCTCCCGTGAACTGGTGAGCAGGTTTAAACCATCAGGCAAATACTGGCAGTGATTATCAACTCAGAGCTAAACAAATAAAGAAATATTATTTAAATAAAGAAACATTATGTAACACAGACTCACTGAGACTGCATTAGTTCCAATTCATAGTGACCCTGCTGGTTTTCAGCTGTTAACTTTCTCCATGAGCTATCCAATGGGTGACTTCTATAATACTCCGACTCCTTAATTATATACAGATTGTCTGTTAGCTTAAGGATGGCATCCTTGTGGCTCAGGGTTGCTACGAGTTGCAGTTGACTTAATGGCTGTGAGTTTTGAGTTATTATTTTAAGGAGTCCTGGTAGCACTGTGGGTTGGGCACTAGGCTGTTAATCACAAGATGCGTGATTCAAAACCATAAGCCACTTGTAAGAGGAAAGAAGAGGCCATCAGCTCCTTTAAAGGTTTCAGTCTCATAGAGACTTTGTAGGGTGGCCATAAGTCAGAATCGACTTGATGACAGTAGGTTTGCTCTGGTTTATTGCCTTAGATCTGGACCCTGTAAATGTCTTTGTACAGTTGGCAAATAATTCTATGTATGGCTCTAGGTATTTCTCTCAGCAATTGGGTCCGTCTAGCGCTAATCTTTTCACAATTGAAAAGTCTTGTAATGACCATCTAAACACCATTTCTAGAAGTCTGCAGAAGTGAAATTGACAAATGCTTTGATGACAACACAGCATAATAGTAGTACCACCCTCCTTACTGTGCACCCCCAGCCCAAGAGTACATAATGTAAGTGTATGACTCTGACATTTATGCAAGAGTTTTAGAGAAATCACTTGGTGATATAAGCACCAACTTTCATTTACCTAGTACACTCTCCAGGCTGAAAATCAAAGAAGAAAAATCACATGCTTCAAGGGAAGAATGAATGACTGTAAAATGTTTCCAATTTATGGAAGTCCACTTGGTTGACCAATCCCCTTCCCTAAAGATCTCTTTATTATTTCTTGACTAACAGAGATAAAAAATGCTTAATCATTGCATGTTCTTCCTGAAATAGCAAAAGTCTTTAGTGATCAATATTTAGGAAAAACTATTCAGATAGTTTGATAAAGTTTGTTTCTGAGACACATTTTGTGCAAAGTCTCTCAGTGTAATAGAAATGCCAACCTAGCCTCTGAAAGCATGCCATGTTTTGTTCTATTTAAAATCTGATTTACAAACAACCCAAAATTTCCACCTGGGATTCAGAGTTGGCAAGAACGAGAACACCAACTTTCTTCTTGTTCTTCATCCTGTTCTCTCACTGTGTAACTCTCATTTCACAGTATTTATTATTGTTCCACCTGCCCTGAAGTGGGAAATGTGAGCACTTTGATAAATGGCCTGAAAGTTGATATAGTTTCTCTTCAGCATCTTTCTTTAAGAATCTCAGAACTTTTCTATGAGATATAACTTGGTAAACTTCTTTAGCACAGCACAAAGCTGAAGAAAACACATTTACTTAGAGGGACACTACCTGCTTTGAAAGATTTGTGAGGCTTAAGAAAATAGCAAAGGGGATCCAAGATACACATATATACAAAAATAACTCCATCAGGGGAAGTAAGAAAGGTTAAATGAAACACTGAAACTCATTTAGTGCCTATCTCACTATCTGAGTAAATCCTTCTTTAAAAGTACATTTTAATATTATACCAAACACAGTTCCAACATTGAACTTTAGTTATGATCTGAAAAGAATTAATGTCTCACTCAGGATAGAGTATTTTATATGGCTACTCTATAAACCATAAAATAATAAAATGATGTTTATATTTGTTTCTTAACTATAATGTCATCTGGGTCTATGAAGAACCTTTTTAATTAATTTTACTCGTAATTTCAGGGTATCAATCTTTGGGTTCTTTTAAGATATAATACTTATTTGCCACAGATTAGTCATGGGCATCCCTATAAGGAGATGCATTTACACATATGTAGTTTACTTGAATTAGCAAAGAAAACACAGTTCATATCCCTACATTACTTTCTTATGTGGTAGAAAGTTAAAATTTTCATTCTCTGAGGGTACAGTTCTTGTTTGTATAGCTTTATACTCATTCAAACATGCAAGGTGTCTTATTTAGACTTTAATAAATTTCAACTTGTTAGTAGGAGAGAAATGCCAGATTCACAGCTTTTAGAGGGTCATCATGGTTGAAGCATGGTTTATGATGACACTTGTTTGGAACCAACAATTGTGAGCTCACGGTGGTGTAAATAATTGAAATATGAAGAGAGAACTCAGGGACTAGTTTAAGAGGCTGAATCTGCCTGGGAGAACATTGGCTGTGGCATTTCAGTGATGTATCCATGCAGGATACATGGCTTGTAGGTGGAGAAGCAGAACCAGAACTCTGGAGAGATGTGAAGGCTATAGATATTAATATAATCGTTGAGCCTGAGAATAAGTGAACATGCCTAAGGCATGTCCTTATCAAAAGCTGGATTGCAAACCAGTTCTAGCCAAAGAGAGAAAGGGCAATGTAAATGTTGCATAGCAATGAAAGTGGCCACATTCAAAGAAACACAGACAGCTGCCATCTTTAAGTGGGGGCACGACTGCCTCCTTCCTACTTCAGTCAATCTGATACACAGAAAAGTTGGTTCCCAACCAATGGCTACTTTGTTCTTGTTTTCTTTAATTCTTCGTGAATCATTCCCAAGTGATTCAAAGCCTGAAAAAAATATGAAAGTGTGAGAGCAAGAGTGAGAGCAACATCAGCCCAAGGTCACCGTCTTGTAAAGCAAATGTTATTGAAGAAATTTTGAGAGAAAGATGGGCTGGTCATAGAAAGAATACAGTTCCCAGGATTTAAGAGAGAAAGTCAGAAAACATCAATAGCATAGAGAGAAGCTAAGGGAAGTCAAGATCCACTAGATCAGGAAAGGACTGAGGAAGGATGACTAAGTTTGTGACCACAGTGAGCTTTTAAAACTAAAGTCAAAATCATAGTACCTTGAGGCAGAAGCTGGGCTGGGATACTAATATAGAAAGCATGTAGCTCTGTACTACTCCTTCATCTAATTCCCTGGACTTTCATATATCGATACTAACTCATGGCGGTAAGTCCTTAGGACAGATGATGACTGTAAAACATTTTGTCAAAATGCCAGCTGTTTTCGAGTCAGCTCTGACTCTTGTGAACAAAATACTGCCAGGCCCTATGGCTTCTGCATGATCGCCAAATTTCATTTTTCTTAATTCGCTTGCCAATCCATGTGAGTAAGGATGTGCTCTTTTTAGGTGACCCTGTGTTTTCCCAAGCAGGATATTCTTTTCTAGAAATCCATCTTTTCTGATAATGTGTCTATTTTAAGCAAGCTGAAGTCTTGCATTTCTGAGGAACATTCTGGATGTGTTTCTTCTGAGACTAATTTATTCTGTGAATGTCCAGGAGACAGGATAGGGTGTCAAAAAGTTGGTGCAAAACTTTCCATTGCCTTTCAATTCCATTTTTCCAAACTTTTTTTAAAACTCTCTTTTTAGTCTCTTCCCCAATGCCACAATTCAAACACACCACTTTTTGTGTCCTGGTTTCAATGCCTAGCTATCTTCAATATATGTGTTACCTCGAAGGATCCCGGTACATGTTAGTCAACAGATGTCGGCATTGCTTATCAGAACTCCAAAGTGGTCTTCTGCACCAGCTTTGGCCAATGCAATTGGCCATTTCATTTTGTTACTGCTGCTCCCAGTGTTGAGACAAATAGAATGGAATTTTGGGTAATTTTAGTCCCCCCCGCCCCCTGCTTAGGAAAGCATTTTTTATCCCTCTACTCCTTAAAGAGAGGGGATCTGATGAGAAGTTTGCACATCAGGCAATTAAGGCATAGGATTTGGAACACCTTGCCCAGTTCCACATAGGCCATGCACAGCAGGATTGAGACTTGTATCTGCCACATCCTTTACCTGCTTCTTGAAAGAAAGAAAACTGAATGGGTCAAAACGAAATTTAAAAAAAAGGAGAATGTTGAAGATTTGGGTGTTAATGTCAGTTTTCTTAGCATTGCTTAAAGAAAACTTAAACTCTGAATGTGGAATTTGATCTGTGTGATTCAAGAAGAAATAGCATGCAGTCACAAGACTGAGAAAACAGAAGATTATGGTGACAAGGGGGGGTTTAATTAGAGCTATCTGATTTTGGCACCAGAAGTTCACATGTGTATATGCGAAGCAGTTCATTGGCTTGCTGGCTTCTTTGGCCATAAGCTGGGGTGGTGATGCCAAGGGGATGGGTCTTTTCATGCAGAAGCATGGCAGAAAGGAGAAAGCAGCACAGGGGCGTCCTTAGGGGCTGTGGGAATGAAGACATGCAGGTAACACTAGAGACAGCAGATATGGGAGGTGCCAAAGCAAGTAGTGACTTCCTTGTTTCCTGGCTGTTTGGTCTTCTGATCTTACCTTTTTATTTTTCCTTTGGGGAAGGAAGCCATGTGTGCTAAACTTTGTGTTCCAGTGACGAAAATGGCCACTAATATTGTCACCTTAAAACAATAATTCATAGACTAGGCCAGGGGTCGGCATACTTTTGAGATGAAAGAGGCAATCCTGTCCCTCACAATAATTTAAAAATTATTCAAGATCCATCGATATATGCAGTCACCATTATCTGAAGAGTAACCTTTGAAAATTTTAAGTTTTACTTCAGAGCCACATATAGACGCAAAAGAGCCCTGTGTTTCTCGAGAGTCCAGACCCTGACCTGGGATATTGAAGGTTTAATTCATAAGGAAAAAGAGTGGGACCATCTATGCAGAAGAATGATGACAGTACGGCTGAGCCCCGGTGGCGTAGTGGTTGTGCGCGGGACTGTGGCCCACTGGGACGGAGGTTCAATTCCAGCAGTGGGGCTGGGCCTCCTACTCCCACCGCTGGAGAGCAGTGATGCCCCCCCGCCCCAAAAAAAAAAGAATGATGACAGGAAATGTGGTCAGGCTTCAAAGACAGCTCTGTAAAGGTTGGCAATGAAAACAATGGAAAGAAAATGTACAAGTTGCATTTGTGATACTTCTTCAACTCACAGAATTGTCTAAATAAGGAGCTTTTCGCCTTGATTATGAAAGCCAGTAAACAAAATGTGTTTTCATTTCTACAGGTACAATTAATTGCTGAGCAAATCCCATATATCCACCACCGAGCTAGGTTAATTCCACACTTCCGTGTGTAATGCTTCTGTTGGAGACAGGTGTCTTAATTAAATAAACTAATAATTTTGCAAGTAGAAGTACAAAAGCATAATTATCTAATTTGCTAATTGTTCAGCCCTGTGAATTTGCATATTTGTTAGCTGTAACATAAACAAATGGTTTGTATATGGGAATTCTACAGTTAACATAATGAAGCCACGCATTGGAATCGCATTTCTTAACTTGAGTTAATAGATGCCACAAAAAGGGGCTCCCCAGCCAAATCGAGTTGAAAAATGTAGGGTTACAGAAAATGAAACAGCTTTGTTCCTGCAGGGGTTCTGGGATCCTGAAAGGGCCAATGTGCATCCTATCCAGGAGTGAAATGCATCGAGGCAGGCATCACAAACTGTATGCTTACAGATCCAGATTTTTAGGAGAATTATATTATGGGGCACTAGTGTTCTGAGCAATGTATTTAGAAAAATGACCTTAACAATATGGAGGTCTTGACAATCTGGGGGTCTCAGTGTTTTCTTCACTTGTCACCCCATCCTTCACTCAGCACACAGGGAGGAAATGAATTCAGGAGGAATATATTTTTCATTTTCTCTCTTTTGGTATCTGTCTCCTTATGTCACTCACTCACTCATTTCTTACTCTCTCACATATTTATATACACATATGCAATAATCTCTATAGTCACTAACTATAAACATGTAAACCTCTTTTATTTTCCTTTATTATAGGCATATTGACGGGCTTACTACCCTTCAAAAACTATGCAATGACCCTAACTGCCTGCACTTTGGCTGGCTGCACTGAGAGCTCACATGCTTTGAACATCTCTACTCCACAAGAAGGTAAAGTAATTTCAAAGGTCTTGACTTCCACATTTCAGTCATGAATAATAAAATAGGAGAAGAGCTAAATGCTGCAAGGCCATTTGCTGGAAAACCCCAACCTAATTTGATGACAAAGTGCATTGCCAGGCCATAATTGCTCCATTTTTTGGGGGGGTGCGAAAATGAATCAAACTCCATACCCTTTAATGACATGCATCTTTAATAGCTGTAATGCAGATTAATGGGCTTTTTAATTGCTGTTACATTGTTCATGCAAGAGCCTTGTCATTAATATGAAGCATCTGAAAGATTAATGAAAGCTTCCTCCTTTTACTATGGCTCAGAAGTAAATCTAGAGACAGTCTGACTAAAAAGAATTGATTGTATGGCACAGTATGAAATTGAGAATCAAATGGTTGATTTCCATGGTATCTTTCAACTGCTAAACAGCAGCACAGGCAACAATTATTTCAGTATGATGGAACTTCCAAACGCCAATTGAGGCATTTATTAATCACTGCTTGGTTCCTTCTGACTTAAGCTTCACTTGTGTTGTACTTGGAACTTACAAACTGTTGGCATAAATTAATGTTTCAGAAAGACTACTTTAGAAAGGCAGTGAGAAAGAGAAAATATTTTAGCACTCCAAAGCAAAAGCTTTGCTCAAGCACCAGCATGCACCACTTCAAGAAATAACAGCTCTCGAGGCATTTGAAGCATTGTCACTGAATGTTTCTCTCTCTCTCCCCAAGGAGAGGAATTACACATTTTTTATGCTATCTAGTTTTAACCTGATAGAGAAGTTTTAAAAGCTTGATCATTAAAAGAAAAGAGACAGTCAGTGTCTCCTTTCCTTTCTCCAGTGTTTATCCAATCCCTCAACCACTTCTTTAAATCCACTAGCAAGTCTTACAAGAATGGAGGATTGCTGATTGCACTGTAGGTTAGGTATCGAACTGATTGTCATAGAGTTGAGAGTTCAAACATACCAGCAGCCCTTCTAGATTTATGGACTCAGAAATCCAAAGGGACAGATCTACTCTGTCCTGTAGGGTTAGCAGGAGTCAAAATCTACTTAGATGACAATGGTGTGTGCTTTGTTTGACGGAGCACCATATGGACAGAAGATATGTGGAAGTAAAGAAGGTGCTGGTCATGTGAGGACACTATGATTGAAGAAAGGACTTCTTAAAATTCTTCATGTGAGACTCTCTTTTTCACACTTTGCACCAGGCTTACGCAAACTCCCCTTACTTGCATTATGTAATTCAATTATCTGCCTCAATCTGTCCTGAATGTTTTCCTGACTAGGTTACTGATAAAAGCTCTATCTTAACATGCCATCATGAGTATGCTGGGGTTCATGATTATCATCCATATGCAAATAACTTCACCAGCCTCAAAATTGATTTAATTGTCCCATTCTCTATTTAATTTTCCAGAGTCCTCTACCTCGATGGTCCATTTTTACCCTGGTACATCTCACAGCTGTGTGCCAGAGTGATCCCTACCTGCCTTGAGCCATTATTTTCTTTTCATTTTTTAAGGAACTTTCATACTTCCATATTTTCCAGAAACTCATTCTCAACTTGGAGGCTCTGGTAAGAACAGGAAAGTGCTAGACTTTTAACCTAAGGGTTGTTCGTGGGACCCTACAGAGAGACATCACAGAAGACAGATCTGGTTGGGTCTTCTTCTATCACAGCCATGGGGAAGCATCGCAACAGTCCCACTGGATAACTGAAGTTGCCAGAAGCGTGAATGGACTTGACAGCAGGGAGAAAATGATTTCTAGTTTGCAAAGTGACAGGAATGTTTAAGCACAATTATATAAATGATTTTCTAATCAGAAACATGTGCACCTGTGTATGTATATGGGTATGTATTCATACACATGAGAGAGAGAGAGAGAGAGAGAGAGCTTTGAAATCTAAATGTAACTCTTCCTGTTTCTTTCTGTCGCTGTTTCCAATCCACTGTGCCTTCGGAAATTTGTTTTGGGTTAAATGCTCCCCATTCATTCTTCGATGGTTGATTTTTCAAAGAAGCATGCCCCTCTTGTGTTATTGTTCACGCTATTGTTTCCCTGAAAAGTGGTCTCTGGAGGATGGATTCAGTTCCAGGTTTGCAGGATATCTAAAGTCACAGTAGTAAGACTTCTGATAATTAACATCAGACCAGTAAGTCTGATCATTTTTAATACTTTTGAATTCTGTTACAAATTTTCCTCCCACCCTGTCAGCATGGCATGTAGCAGTAGGCAGGCAGCATCAGGTTATTCTGGCCTCAGGTTAGAGGAGGCTTTGTTGTATGTGGTGCTTGGGTTCTTTGGACTAGTTGTTTGCTAGAGTAGCTTATCATATTCATTTTTCTTTGTTTCATATGAAAAGAACCTAATAGCTATTCTTAGATGACTGCTCTTGTGTGGCTTTGTTTGTTTGTTTTTAAGGACGATATACATATATATATACCCAAACCAGCCAAACTAGCAAGCCCTGCTTGGTGACTGTGTTAGTTTGGGTTGACTAGAGAAACAAATCCAGAAACACTCATATGTGTGTAAGAGATAACTTTATATCAATAAGCAATTGTATATTTTTAAAAAATCCCAGCCCAGTCCAGATCAAGTTCATAAGTCTGCTATTAGCCCATATGTCCCCATAAATTCCTTTTTAGACTCATACAACACATGCAATGATGCCGATCCAGGAAGATCACAGGCCAGTGGTGCAAAGTCTTGCACATGCAGTGGCAGTGGAAGCATCTCAATGCTGGTGTGGGTCTCCATGTGACTTCTCCAGCTCCAGGGCTCTGGTTGCCATCGGTGTGGCTCTATGTGACTTGTCAATAGGAATGTCAACCAGAGAGAGAGAGAGAGAGAGAGAGAGAGAGAGAGATGCCTCCAGGAAGAAAGAAAGTAAAACCCCCAGAATGCTCATAAAAAGACCATGTTCACAAGGGGACATGAATCATATTGTGACAGATTAGAGCCCTTGCCTGATGACCTATTTAACAAGCTGACA
Organism: Nesogale talazaci; assembly: GCA_004026705.1. NCBI lineage: Eukaryota > Metazoa > Chordata > Mammalia > Afrosoricida > Tenrecidae > Nesogale > Nesogale talazaci. The sequence goes on from PVJH01000342.1 coordinate 61,393, forward strand.
TGAAATTATGTAACTACCACAGTGGCCTTATTTGGTCTTAGCCTTTCCCAGCATGGCAATGTAGGTCACAAACTTGATGCCCAGGACACTGACACCCCAGTGGTGGTGGGTCTTATCTTAGCTGTCATTGTTGTTGGTCCTGATAGCTTCCACCAGCTTAGCCAGGGCTCCTTTATTTTCCAAGTTCATCTGCATGCAGACAACAGTGGTGCAACTCTTCATGGATCAGGCACCCCATCTGGGCCTTGCTCTTTTATAATGCAATGGAAGACCCCATGTTATGGCACAGGCTGAGTAAAAGGCCACCAGCAAGATTGGGTTTATGTCATGCATGATCACTCACAGCTGAGCCTTCGTGTTCTCCACCAGACTGGAGATGGTGTTGGTCCTGACTCACAGGACAGGTGACCCTTGGTGGGGATGTCCATCCCCTTTTCCAGGAGCCTTCTTCTCATCCGGTAAACCAGCCTCTGCTTCTGCTCTTGCTTTGTCTCTGGCCAATACTCGTGAGCCAGCTTCAGCAACTGTATGGCAGTTCAAGTCTGGGTGAATTGGATGATGGAGAGTTATGCCAGTTGACCCAGCTGTCTCTCAAGATTAAACCCTCAAGTCCAGTGACTGGGTCACTCAAGGTGTTTGGTAATGGCTAACAGGTTTGTCTAGTTTTTATCCCATATACTCTAAATACATGGATATAGTTGTAGCACATACAAATATTTATGTTCCAATAACCATGCCAAACATCCTGTGTAGGCTCATGGATATACTCTCTCATGCCATATCACACCTGTCCACGTCACATATCTATTTATGAGTCCATTCCTAACTTATTTTCTCTTCTTACTGGTGCTGCAGAATTGCTTCTGTATTAGTGTTTGCCATTGCTGCCTTTTAGTCTTGGGTGATTCCCACTGTCTTCCTTTGCCTTGTTCATAGGGTCGTGAGATCCCCTTTCATGTGGCTTTCCTTGGTCTTCATTCAAGTAAATACATGTCCACTGTCTAAGTAGTGATTTTCCCTCCCTCCACTTCCCACCGTTAATAACAATCAAAGAATGATTCTGTATATAATATTTTCTTATCTTCATAATAGTGATCTCATACACCACTCCTCTTTTTGTTTTTAACTAAGTTCACTCTGCATGTCTTTTGGGTCCATCGCTGTTGTGAGATGTTTTTCCACTTAATAATCATCCTTTAATGCTGCAGAGTATCTCCATGGTATATGTAACCTGTGAGGAGGGATCTTTAAAAAGTTCATGGGAAATGTGTGTTATTGCACTGAAATAACCTATAGTAACTGTCTCTATAGATGGATCTATCCGAGATTTCATATACAGAGAAGCATGAAAAACAAACAAAAACAATAACAAAGTAAAACAGAGAAAAAACTTTTATCTAAAAGAAACCAAAAATATGAAAAATGAAGACAAATTTAAAATGAGTTAAAATGAGATCAAATGATAAGGCACACTATGACTTTTTATTACAAATTTGAACAGGATCTACTTAGATACAACAGACTTTTGAAAATATCCCCTATTAGGGTAAGATGAATTCTGTTAAAACTGAGTATCAAATTGGTCAATATAAGAGTTTTGGTGAAGCTTGAGTGGAATAATGGTGAAATGATTGACAGTTGAGAAAAAAACATAAGGACCATGGTAAAAAAATCAGAGCTTATGTATGGATAACTCATTTTAAGAAGTTATAATATATGATATTGAATATGAAGCCTATGGTGGTAGACAATGCATATCAATCTTCTGAGAAAGATGCATCATTTTCATCCTCAAATTGAAGAGGATCAATGTGTAGCAGTAAAAACAATAGCAACACTTTGATGTTTTTCCAGGTCCAGCTTACACAATTCTGACTGAAAAATCCAAGTTAAGTAAACTTTTACTTGATGTGGGCCCACACTGTTTCAGAGGGCCATTTAAATTGGGGGCTGGGGGTCAAGGACTTGAGGGATTTATTGGAAGAATCATAACAGTAGGTGAACCATCTTGACCAGTACTAACTTTAAGACAAAGCAAAATCAAAACAATGTCCAGTAGGAGGTGAAAGTGGTCTAGTCAAAGCAAAAGCAGGCTTGTCAAAATCAAAGATTATAGCAACAGTTTTCTTTGAATCTCAAGATATTTTGGTTGTTGACTTTCTGGAAGGACAGTAACATCTGTTTTTTGTGAGTAATTTGATAAAGTTAGCCAACACGTTAGCAAAAAATATTGTCTGGGAAGGCTTTGCCAGCGAGGTCTTCTCCGAGTCAATGTTTCCTCTCACTTGTCTTAGAAATAAAAGCTTTTTTGTGGTGATTTTAAGGGAAATCATGACTCATCCAGTTTACAGTCCTGTTTTGGCCTTTCCTGACTTTTTATTTCTTTTTTTTTTGACTTTTTATTTCTTAATCTTAAAAATATCTACAAAGTATTTGCTTTTCTTCAGCTAGTAATATAAAAAGAACGCATTAAAAATGAAAGACCTGGTACTGTCAGATTTTTAGGGAGGGACTAAATGACTGATGTAATTTCTCATGAAAGTGTCTTGAATTTGATAGTTTATATTGAGAAGCAATGTTTACATTGTTATTATTGTGTTTTAGATCCAGTTTTCTATAAGCTTTTAAAAATCTCCTTTTAGTTTGTTTAGCCATTCTTCCATTGCTTCCATCTTTTTGTGACTATGAATAGCACTTCTATGAACACAGATGTGCCTAGAACTATGCAGGGCATGGCCCCTGTTTCTTTAGGATATCTACTTAGTCGAGTGCTGTTACCTAGTTGTAGGATTGCTGGATCACTATGTCCTTCCCTGGTGGTTCACTAGTTTAGGTGATGGGCTACTAACCATGAGGTCAGCTGTTCAAATTCACCAGTTACTCCCTGGGAGAAGGATGAGGTTGTCTCCTTCTATAAACTCAGGCAGGGTTGCTGTGAGTTGGAATCAACTTGATGACACTGGAGGGAGACCACTTTCCATAGTGTTTGTCCCATTGTGCAATCCCACCAGGAATGTGCTGGGGCCACTCCACTTGTTGTTATTGCTCTAATTCATTGGCCATTGCAAGAAAAAAAAAACGAAGTTGGTTTGATGTTGTTTAGTACTTACACACAACTTAGCTTTTTATAAAAAATTGATTATTTTGATGTGTAATTCCTGACTCTCCTGGTAGTTGTGTATGATATATTTAGAATATCTATTATGAGCCATGTGAACTCTAGTGCCACAGCAGTTGTTGAGTGACAGCTAAATACAAGGTTGGTATTTTGAATCCACGAGAGAAAGAAATGGCTAGCTGCTTTCACAAAAATTACAAATTAGGAAAGCCTCCAGAACTGTTCTCATCTGCCCTTAGGAGTTGATATGGATAAGTGTCAATGTGAAGACAGTGGATATTGTGAACCATACTCATGCACATTGCATCATAGATCAAAAGCTTCTCGAGGACAGGGACTCTATCTGCATCATTTTCTACATGCATAGCTCCATGTAGACATTATGGGTTAATAATACCTTTGATGAAGTAACACAAACATCAATCAAATGAACGATGGTAAGTACTCCCCATCCATCACTGATGCAAATTCTTATAAATTCAGGACAGTTATTTAGCACTATTCCTAAAGCAATTACTGACAACCTGCTCACGAATCAGGAACATTTTCATGCATGGTATTTCAGGTTTATTCCATGATTTATTGGTCTAGGTCTGAAAAGTTTAAATTAGAAAAGTAAACTAAAATTAGACTCCATAAATCTTTTATTTTTTTCCCCACAGCCCCACAAGAAGTTCAGCCACCAGTAGCCAAATCTTTCCCAAATTCTTTGTTAATCTTCTGGAAACCACCCAAACAAGCAAATGACATAATAAATCGATACTCTTTATACATGGATGGGATGCTGATCTATTCAGGAAGTGGGGAGAACTGCACAGTCACTGGTAAGACTTTTTACATTTCTACACTTATCTTAATATTTGAAAACTGGATTTCTGAACTTGGGGTCTTTATTTTCATGTCATATTAGATTGTGTTCATGCAGTTCCATGATCTTTATGGTCTGATTAAATTTCTGGTAGAGATTCAAAATCAGCCAAGGAATCCTGGTGTCTTCTTGCTCCTTCCATCCAGGCTGTCTCACTGCATTTTCTCCACTAAAAGGGCTACCCTTTCTTACCCAAATCTTCCCAGCAATATTCTGACACCCAGGTCTACAGTTGACTTTAAAAAGAATGAGAACTCAGTATGTAATTCTGCCTCCAAAGGAAGACACACCTGGACTGGGAACCCATGCAGGACATAGTTATGCTCACAGTTCCTGGTAGACTCCATCATGCCACTTCACATCATTTCACTATCATATGCATAAAACCCTAGTAGCACAGTGTTTATGGCATTTTACAGAGAAATGAAAGTTCAGACTCCACCAACTGCTCTATGGGAGAGAGATGCAGAAGTCTGCTTTCAAAATGATTTGCTGGCTTGGAAACCTTATATATCAGTTCCATTCTATCAGAGTCACTCTGAATTGGACTTGTCTCAAAGGCCATGAGCTTGGGGTCAAGCCAATGCATAGGGATACCTACTTTCAAACTGAACCAATGTAAACTAATCTTATGACATAGTAGTATGATTTCTGTAGGCTAAATTGTATCCTCTTTGAGAAGAAATACATTGTTTATGTCTAGGATATATTTAAAAAGTGTAATTGAAGCCTGAGCCTGGTGGTGTAGTGGTTGTGTGCAGGACTGCAGCCCACTGGGTTGGTGGCTCATATCCAGCAGCAGCTCTCCAGGAGCAAGGCCTCCTACTCCCACCAGAGGGCAGTGATGCCCAAACAACAACAACAACAAAAACAAATAAAAAGTATAGTTGTACACTAAAGTATCTCTGATGGTGTGGTGGGTTAAGCATCCGACTACAAGTCTCCATGTCAGCAATTTACACCAACAGTTACCCCTTGGGGGAAAAGGTGAGGCGCTCTGCTCACATAAAGATTGGTAGCCTTGTATTAGTCTGGGCAGACTAGTGTAACAAATTCATAAGTATTTATATGTGTGTAAGAAAGAGTTTTATACAGAAGAGCAGCAAACACTTTAAAGCATCACTGTGACTGGAAATTCACTCAGTTGCAGGAGTTATATTTTAGACACTAAAATAAAATTCAGTAAATTATTGAAAAGCCTTCTAACAAAGAGGTCTACATTATGTATATCATCTGGTGTTTGGGTAGTGTGTGTGTTTGTAAGGTACTTGAGGTGCTTGTATGTGTACTGCTGTATTTATATATATGCTTAACTACTAGCTTTGGTTTTATTCATCCAACTGGTGAAAAAAATGGCATCATAGAGATATTAACTTATGAAAGGTCAAAACAAGCTAGAATCAGTACGAGTATTAATTATTTATACATTCACTCATTCACATTAGCACCAGGTATAAGGTAATAACACAGAATCTGCCAGACTCTGACCCTCCTCACGTGGGGCTCAGGACTCAGGGAGATGCATACAGAAGTCATTCGGGGCCATTTGAGGACATCAATCCAATTGCATTTCAGGGCTCATATTTTTATCTCCTTTCTAGTCTGAGAATGGTAAGAGGACAAGGTCTATTACTTTATATTTTATTTGGGAAGGTTGAAAGTAATTTTGTAATACAGAGCAAATGAAATAGGTAGTATTGTTATTCCCATTTTATAAATGAGGACATGGAGGCTGAGAAAGTTAAGATGTTTCCTCAAGGTCACAAGAGGTAGATTCCCCTTCTGGTTACATGTTGGAGAGGGGGAGTGGTTTTAAAGCATAACTTCACATTGCTCAGACTTACTTTCTCCACCTGTAAAATAGTAACAGCCGATTTTCAAAATTTCACAGAGGACTAGGGCCCTCTATAAAACACATAGCATGTCCTTAGCAGAACAGAAACGATAACTGCTATTTCCTATACAATGTAGAACCTATATTACAAAATAAAAAAGGTTACTGACCACTTCCTAACAATATTTGATATAATTATTTAACTGAAACTTTCATAGTATTTTAGAAGTAATTTCTTAGAGAAAAAGAAAAGAGAATCCTCCATAGAATGAACTTGCATTGTGCCTCAATAGTTAATGCGTGCAAAGATTCTCATGGACCAAAATACATCAGGGCACATATGAGTCAGAACGGACTCAGGTGCAGTGAGGTGGCTCTAATGGGAATCACACTTTTTGAGCCCAGGCTCCAGTCCGTGGGCGATGGAAAGTTTAGTATCCTCAGCTACTAATCAAAAGGCACCTTGAGAGGAAAGACCTGATGGTCTAGTTCCTGTCTTCTGCCCCCACCCCTGAAAAAAATCAGTGGTTGTAAACTCTTGGGAATTTGGTTCTACACTGCCAATCAATGAGACTGCTAGGATAGGGGTTGCTGTGACAATAACCTTTTCTCTTAGACCCCACATAAACATTTCCTCTAAGAAGCCTTCTCTGATTCTGCAAGTATGAATTATATTTGTCCCTTGGGTTCTCACTGAAAGTCTTGTTATCCTTCTCCCAGGGATTTTTGTTTTTTGGTTTTGTTTTTTTTTTTGGGGGGGGGAAGGTTTCACTGAAGTAAGCCACCTGTTGCAGGCCAGTTTGTTGTAGGAAGCCGCAAGCTGCATGGGGACATGCTCATTTCTGCTTGTTCATAATCACAGAGTGGGTACAGAAAATACGGTGTCAAGTGCATAAAGAAATAAAGACTGCTGGGACCAACAAAAGTGGATAGCTAAGGGACAATGGTGGAGGGCGGGGTCCAGAAAGAAAGAAAAAGAAGTCAGCAAGAAAAGAAAGACAACAACCTGGAACAAACCGAACCTCCCTTCGTTCCGTGTGCAGAAACGGATGCTTACACAGTCCTCCAGGAAGACGTGCGCAGCTGATGGCCGCTCTGAACGGAGGGCCTGGGATATTGCCAGCATGTGCAGAATGTTACAGGAGGTAACAAGGCACAGAACCAGGTGCCCTGAGGGGAAGGCAAGAGAGGAGAAGTCACATGAATTTCTATTACAACCTATCCCCCAAAGTCCCCCCAAATTCAATGTGTTTTGTTAGCATGAATGGCCCGCTGTGCCGTGCCACTGTATGAACTGCAATGAAAGACTGAAGCAAATGTTACCAGATGCCTCAAGTACAACGCAGAATAAAGTGCAATATTGAAAAAGCACGCCCAGCAGTCTGCACTAGTTAGAGTGATAGTGAGTGCCTCACAGGGCTCTAATCTTTGTGTGGTGAGCGCCCCGTTCCCGTGGTTATGGGTTAGGATGTGAGCCACGTGGTGGGCCGTTTGAAACCACCAGCAATTCTGAGGAAGAAAGACCAGGCTGTCTACTCCTGAAAACAGTTACAGGCTTGGAAATCCACAGGTAGGGTCCCTGTGAGTCAGCATTGACTCGATGGTCGGGTTGGGGTGTTTAAACTTAATGTAGATTTTAAAGAAACACAACTGTGGTACCACCACGAGCATTTTTCTCTCTGGTTTTCTTGGTTTCTCACAAGCAACTTGATTCTCCCATTTGGGAAACTAATTGAGGACACAAAATGTGTGGGAACCGCAGCGTTGGTCAGAAAGCTAAGGGAAGAAGCCTTTCCTGGATAAACATTTGGGGAATGGTTCAGAAAGGAAGCAAAGACTCAACGCCTGATCGCCGGTCTTCACCGCTGGTCTCGTTAGGTGGATTTGGATGTAATATCTTGTGAAACACATGCCCACACACAGACAATAAATAAAACCCCCTTTCTAGTACCTAGCATTTGTATGCTCTCTCAGTGGGTTCCATGTGCAAGGTCACGATGCCATGCTCCAGCAGCCCATACATGAGGAAGGGATTTTTATACATGTGGATTCCTGAAAACATGCTTGGCTCCGCTTCTCTGGATTAAAATTTTTTTAAGTTATTTTTAAACATGCTGTCCAAGTTGATTATGGAGAAGAACCCGATTTGGGAATCACTGATCTTGAGGATATTCCAGGCTGGGGGAGTGTTTCTCCAAGAGTAGCCTGTGGGTCTCCTCCACCTGGTCACAAGATGTTCTTATTAAAAAGTTCAGGCTAAAAAAAAAAAAAAAGTTCTGTCTGAGCCCTGGTGGCATAGTGGTTGTGTGCGGGACTGCGGCCCACTGGCTTGGTAGTTCAAATCCAGCAGCAGGTCTCCAGGAGCAAGGCTGGACCTCCCACTCCCACCACAGGGCAGTGATGCCCCCCTCAAAAAAAGTTCAAGTGAAAACCTGTAGCAATGGGTTTATGAGAATGCATTTTCAGATAAAAAAAATGGGACAATTTTACTGACCCCCAAACTTGAAAATCATCAAGTACTAGAATGTGTCCATTTTGATACCAATGGCCTTAGAGGACAGTGTATTTTCTTCATTCCACAAGGAATGTTTCCTAATATGCCATGATTGTGATTACACTGAAAAAATATAGTGGACCTTATTTCTTAATTAGTTATATCCTTTTCCCACTAATCAGAAATGAGTCCTATATCATTTACGCTATCCTGTTAAAAGTACTATAGCTTGCTCTTTCCTGTGTAGATCTTTGTTCGGGTCAAAGCTGGTCACAATTTTGGGAATGTTTGCAAACAAGCTAAGCACCAAGACATTATATGTGTAATTTAATACATGTATGAAAAACAGTGGATTTCCTCCCAAAGATATGTGTTTATTTTTTTTTTTGCAATACAATCTTATCGCCTTAAACGTACTAAGATTCTCAATTATACTCAATACATTTGTAAAATCTGTGATTCCATTCTTGGAACCATTTTTAGAACTCATCTGTTTGGGTAATTGACAGCACCTCCCTCGTTTTGAACTTCACCTCTTCTACCTCATCATTCTACTGCTGTCCTTTCATTTCACTGGACACTTGTGGAAACGAAAACAAGCCACTCTGAGCAAGGTCAGGTGATTGAGGTGCACGGGGAAGAGAGGCATGCTGCTTTTTGCCCTAAACTGGTGCCCTGAGCTGTCTGCATGAGCAGGTGCATTGTCGTGTTGGCAAAACCAGTCTCCCAGCTGCCACGAATCTGGCCTTTTTTTGTCACACACTGTTACACAGTACCTCTACATCAGTGGTTCTCAGCCTTCCTAATGCCATGACCTTTTAATACATTTCCTCATATTGTGGTGCCCTCCCCAACCACAAAATTATTTTGTTGCTACTTCCTCACTGCAATTTTGCTACTTTTATGAATCAGGCAACCCTTGTGACAAGGTCACTTGACGTCCAAAGGGTTTGCAATTCACAAGTTGAGAACCACTTCTCTAAATAGAAAGCCTGATTAACAGTCTGACCTGGTGGAACAAACTCCAAATTCCCTACCAGTTAACATTTTCATCCATTCAAGGAGTTGACAAATGTCCAGAACAAGGTGTATCATTGATTGTATTTCAACTTTTTGGAAAGGAGAAAATAACTCCTACGCTTGAAGTTTTTCCTATAGTGCTGTCTTCGTAAGCTGTTTTCAACACTACAATAGTTTCTGCTGCACCTCTGCACCCCTCCCCACCCACAGGAAACAAAACTTCACAGTCACCTGCTGTGCTCTTAAATCAGCCATCACATGAAGAAATGAAGTTTGAGCAAAACTGTTTTTATGAAAAATTCACTGTGGCTAGAGAGACCCTTCACAGGCTTCGCCACTGGGTGCAATAATTCAGTGTTGCTAGCTGCTCACCTGGCAGGAAAAATTCAAACTATAAAGCTCCCCTCTGCCAAATGCAAATCTTTTCTTTAGGGGGTATCCCCTCATGTGTGTGTATAAATTATAATTATATTATGACTGTAAGTAACTGTGCAGCTCTAGTGTTAATGTTCATATAATATTCATGCTTATATTTGCATGCACAATCATACAGGTATACATAAATGTGGAAACCCAGTGGAAAAGTTCTACTTTGTCATAGGACCACTGTGAGCCAGGTTCCTCTCATGAGCATGTAACAACATATACATATGAAGGGTCCTCAGAAAGATTGGAGAACATAGAATAAAGAGATGACAGAGTCTTCCCCACACACTTTTGAAGCCCTCTGTACAGTCAGTTGCCTTTATCTATGGATTCTATATCCTTGAATTCACCCAAACCCAGTTTGAAAGTGGTCAAAGGTAAAGGGCACATCAGGTATTTACATTGTATTAAGTCCTCTAAGAAATCTAGATATGTTTTAAGGTGTTTGCTGACTTTTGTGTCTGATTTGAGTCCTGTATTTCTTTGGGGATACTGAGGGTAAGTGATTTATATTTATTTAAATATGAGTAAATACATACTCCAACTCCTAGCAAAACTGAGGCTTGAAGAAGTCAAGAAATTCAAGTTATTGACTGAGGGAACATATTGAAATCTAAGTGTGTCTAACCCCCAAATCCATGCCTAAATTTTTCCCTCCACAACTCTGAATGTGGACGGAAGGGAAATTTTGTTCATTTTATGGATCCCTCCCAGAAGTAACACGACTCAGAGCTATATAATTCAAGAGTCTGGATACAAACCTCAGAGCTCCTTAAATTCGGTGGCTAGTCCCATTGGTGGAAAGACCACTCTCCAAGAGGTTCTCGAATTCCATGAGAGGCTGGAGGAAATGACTTTTAAGATTCCCTTTGACTTTAAGATTTTATAGTTGTACTACTGCAATGCATTGAATTATTTAATAGGACTCTTCCAGCCATAGTGCCTGTAACTCCCATCAAATGACCTTTTCCTGACCGATCTGGAGAAGGGAAGGTGGGGCCAGACACTAATAGGATTCAGTTGTATTATGAGAGATTGTAAGAGGTCTAATTGTGATTATCATCCTGCTGTGTATAAAATCTCAGAAGCTGAGAGGGGAGAATCTTACAACCAGCAAGGTAGTAGAGACAAGGGTGGAGGGCATTATTTTTTGTACGCAAAGAACCATGCACATTGAATCTCTTTGATACCAAAGGATCAACAGCAGCAGAACTAGTAGTCAGAGGGTGAGACAGAGCAATGGACTTCCCAGCACAGAGTAAGTCAAGCTGAGTGCTTTGGGGCAAGACGCTGGCTTGTGGAGGAGAGTGCCTCTGCGCATTTAATTTGGGGAGTTGGGTTTGCATTCTCACAGAAATGGAGGTAAGTGTGTTCAGGCTGAGGCTTAAAGTAGGATGGCATGGCCTTTATAAATTTATTGGCAGCCCTAAAAGAGCTTTGAAACTTTGTCCGAGTTGGGCAGAGGCCAGGTCAAGAGGACAATAGAGAGTCCTGCCTGTGGGTAAGGCAGGTAAGAAACTATCCTGACTAAACAACAGTATCCTGAACATTTCTCACTTCAATTGTAACTTGTGAACTTATATAATAACCCCTTTTATCCTGAGAATTTTCTGTGAGTTCTGTGTGCTCATTTAAATGAATGATAGAACCTAGCAGAAAAGCTGAGTGTTGTGGGAATGATAGCTGCTATCAGAATTAAAAAAAAAAAGTTTGGAGGTTGGGGCCAGGTGTCACTGCTGTCTGATGACAGTCAACCTTGAAGGCTGATGGAGGTCAGATGTAGGCTTTCTGAGGTATATACCAGGGCATGGCATTTGTCTCTTTAAGGTTAGACTGTTCACTAAGGCTCACAGAGATGTCTGATGAGAAAGAGTGTTCTGAAACCTGCTCTAGCCAATGAGAGCAGTGTTTGTATTTTAGGGAATTTATATCCATGTCAGCCTTCTTCAAAATATGCCATTTAAATTTAAAAAATACATTTCTGCTGAAACAATGCACAAAAATTTATAGATAGTCCTTTCGTTGTTACTCCTGACAGAGTCATCCAATGGGGTCCACACAGATGTCCACCTTTAATGAAGCTCTGGCATAATTCATCAATTGAGCCCACCAGCCACTCTGCACGAGAAAATACTTGATTATCTGTCCCCACATTAATATTTAGCAAGAAAAATATATATGTTTCCAATCAGTCAATTCTAACTCCTATGAACAGAGTGGCAGGATTTCCAAGGATAGAATCTTTATGGAAGCAGACAGCCATAATGTCTTTGGCCAAGTGACTGCTGTGTTTGAACTGCAGGTTTGTAGTAGTCAAGCCCTTAACCACTGCACTGCTATACATCTGTCTGCCAGTGAGAATGCTCATCTATGCAGTACTATCAGGGAAGTGCTCCTCTCATCCGGTTGGAACCTACTGGACAACACAAAACAGCAGGAGCACTGCTACATGGCCCAGCTATGTGATAAGGAATATTCTACTGGAGAATCCATCAAGAATGGGTTCTTGAAGCCAAATCATTTTTTTTAATTTATTATTTTATTGGGTACTCATACATCATTTTCCATCATACTTAGTTCAATACATAGTTACATACACTGTGCCAAGTACCCCCACTTGCTTGTCCTCATCAACATTCTTCCAACATCTGCCCCTCCACTTGGGCCCTTGATATGGGCCCTCCTTCCTTTCCCCCTTGCCCCCCCCCAGTCCTCATTACTCTGCAATGATAATTGTTTTGTCATATTTTACACTGTCCAACATCTCCTCCTGCACACTCCTCCCTACATCTGCCCTCCAGATGGGAGACAGTCTGCAGCTCTCCACTCCACCCTCCCTCCACCCATTCAGCAACTTCACTCCCACCAATGACCCTGAGGGGTCCATCCATCCCGAGTTCCCTCATTTCCAGTTCCCATCTCTGCCAGTGCACCTCCTCCAGTCCAGCTGGAACTGCAGGGCAGAGTTGGGGCTGTGATGGTTGCGGGAGGAAACCTTCAGGAAATAGAGGAAGGTTTTATGCTTCATTGCTACCTCCCTGTCCCATCTCTCCCCTGTGACTCCCCTGTAAGGGGGTGTCCAATTGCCCACAAGTGGGCCCTGTTCTCTCCCTTATTCTTACTGATTTAATCCTTGTTCTTTGATGTTTGATGTCTGCTCCCTTCGACCCTTCATGATCACACAAGTTAGTGCACTTCTTCTTTGTGGGCCTTACTGTTTCTGGGCTGGCTGGCCACTTGTTCACCTTCTAGCCTTTAAGATCCCAGCTACTTTATTGTTTGGTGACTGGGTGCCATCAGTTTCCTCAGCTCTGTCTGCCTCTGCACCCTTTTGTCCTCAGCGATCATGACAGGATGGCGGGCACTTAACGATATGTTTTTTGTTGTTGTTGTTCTTTGATGTCTGATAGCCTATTGAACCCAAATCTTGAACCCATGACCGTGAACCCAAATCTTTCTCCAGTCTCCTGCTGTGTGGCTTGTGGTGTATCCTATTGGTCAAATCTGCTGCAAAAGCCTATTTAAAATGCAGAAGAGCAAGGGTGCCATTTTGAGGAGTAAGTTGTGCCTGACCTAAGCCACGGTGATTTCCTTGATCCCACGTGCAAGAGAAAGCTGAACAACGAATGGAGATGAATTGATGCATTTGAAGTGGGATGTTGTTGAAAAATTTTGAAAATATAATATACTTCAAAAACAACAAATAAATCTTAGAGGAAGTACCAGCAAATTGTTTTTAAAGCTAGGATCTAAGATTTTGCTTCATGTATTTTGGCTTATTATGTAGAAAGTCTAGTCCCTGAAGGAAGACATCATATTTCGTCAATGAGAGGCTTAGCAAAAAACCTCCCCAATGAATGAGGTCAAGACAGTCGTGAATCAGTGGGCTCACTCATAATGAAGCAAGAATGGAAGAGGATCTGTCAATGTTTCTGATTGTTTTACACAAGGTTGCTAAGTCAGATCCCACTTGATGGCATTTAGCAACAATATCAACAGAGACAACACCAGTTTCTCATCGTCCAGATAGAAAACCTAAACATTTGATGTGATTCCTTCTAGTATGTTATTTCTTTTAACATAATTGAGCCATCAGCTCTGTATAATTTTAAAATATCCCCTATGCCTCTTATCTTATTATAAGTATATCCCTTTACCTTTCAATAGTTTAGATTCTAACCCATCCCCATTTAAAATAATTCAGTGATAAATTTTATCGCATGTGTCTTGGTATTGTAGATTAAATCCAGTCAAGGTGCTGAACTTCCAGAAAACTTCATCAGCAGTCAATATTATGTTGTTTAATATTGGATCATTTTACTAGGAAAAAATATTATCTTGTTTTAAATCTATGTTCTTTTTTACTACTAATTATGCTAAATCATTCTTTATATCATTTTAAGGAGCTGTCATTATTAATAATTCACAGTTTTGTTGTCATTCCTTTTCTGATCATACATTTGAAGAAAAAACTAGTGGGGGGTAATGGAGGAATTTTAAAATACCTCAAGAGCCACGTTTCATATCCTATTTGGTCTGGTTACCATCTCCTGAACTATTTGAACTACTTTGCCTTCTGTGCTATTAAAAAACTTTCTTACTAACTTAACTTAATGGTCCCTCCTAAATATTCAAGGTGTCAACATTTCTTTCCTCATTCGTACTCTATTTATTTGTAGTTTCCTTTTAAGTTTTCATAGAGAACCAACCTTTTCCCTTCATGCTTAGCAGATGGGTCTTGCTGCCATTGCCAATGCAGGTACAGGAAATGCATTTCAATTCAGAAGGCACTTAGAATCTAGGTGGTTTGAGGGTTTTTTCCTCCCTTCTTTCTCTTAAATATGAAGCATTAAAAGTCAAAGGCATTGCTGCACCTTGAGTTAGTACAAAATATATTTAAAAATGCATACAGTTCAAATTTTTTGCCTTGCATAGGCCATAAGCTAGTAGTACGGTGGGTCAGTTCTGACACTGAAAAATGAATCCAGTTAGAGAACCTCCCAAAGGCTGTTGATGTTTGCTATAATAAATAGCACACACTTTAAGTCAAACTTTTTCATTCTGTATTCAAAGGTAATGGATTTTTCGTAACCATAGTAACCTTGGTGTATTTCTGGATAAATACATGAGGTATATACATTCTAGTTTTATTTTTGAATATAAACTACCACATTATGTATTACTAATAATATGAAAAATAGGATGTAGGTTAGTATAATGACAGCTTAAACTAGTATGCATTTTTCTTCTGCAAAAAATAAATATTTATCAAAAGTATAGGTTCAATTAATTTTTCCCCCAGTTTTGTGGTATTCTGGTGGTGCCATTTATCTTTTTTTGCAAGATCTCCATTAATCTCTTATTCCTGTCCTATAACACATTTTTAAGAATTTCAAGGTAAAAACAATTGTGCTTTAAAGCTTATGATTAAAAACACTATTGAAAGATTGAAATACCTATATTGATATCACTAGCAGGGCTATTGTGGAACAGTTAAAATGTGTACACACAGTATGTTCATAAATGAGGAGGCAAAGGGACCCTTTGTGAGACTTCAGCATACTGGGATTGTTGCAAAGTTCAGGCCAGATAGCATCCTGATTGATGATGACTATCCAAGCTGTAGCCAACCAGATCATTCTCATTTTAAATGAGCACCCTACCAGAAACTGGCAATCTTTAAGGAGTCTTTGAAATGTTTCAGAGAAACTGCCAAAGTTTTAGAAACAATGATGGCAAAATGCTGGCAATGGGAGAAATATGCTGTAAACTGACTAAGCGGCTTATGTGAGCTGTGCTACTTAGTCAGGAAAGAATGGTGAGGCCTCATGATGGGACTTATTTCTTGAAAAAATCGGGTTACTGTTACCTCTTCTAACTATGAAAACCTGGAAAAGGGTGTAATTCAAAAGGAACTTGTTGGTACAAGAAAAGTTAACTTGAACAACACATAGCACATGTACACTTTGGAGTGCATCATCTAATCCAACTCCATTTGTAATATGGTAGAATTATATCTATTGATATTGATATCATCAGTGTCCTGGACAGTATCTTCCCACTCCCCCAGCATAAGTGAGGTCCTGGGTTTCTATGGCAAATAATAAAGCAATAACATGCCTAAGAGTGAAATAAGCAAGACTATGGAAAACACAGGAACAAGGACAGAAAAAGAGAGATGAGGATTAAAAAGGAAGAATGAGAATGAATTTCTGGTATAGCCACATAGACAGTATTTATATATTTAACTAACTAAAATGCCTCAACTCCTTCCTTATTATCTTATCTGTCAAGGTCATAAAGCAGTACTTATAAAAAGAAGACTCGAAATGCCTGTCTTGAATCTCCCAAACATTTACAGTGAAAAATGTATTATAGAAGAAGCTGTATTGCTTCTGGTGCAGTAAAAGGCATTTAAAGGTTACATAGTTCTAACCAAGCATTATAAGGAACTCTATATACCCTACAAATTTGAACTAAATTATATTTGTTCCCACTGATGGCTTCCAATTGATTCATTCTTAGCAAAATTAAGCTTCACTGTAGCCTAGATATTTTCTTTTATTTTTCATTCTGAGTACCACTACAATGTAGTGCATCAAAATCACTCCTCTTTCACAAAGTAGGACCAATGGCAAGAGCGTTCTTAACATTCTAATCCTTGCGGTGGAATATTAATAAGATAGAGTGTGTGCAAGTGTTCCAGAAAGGCCATGACCTCATCTATGAGTCACTGTACCCCCTCTACTACAAACTGAGCCTTACATTGTAGCCTTTGAATACCACAGGCTTATAGCATTGGATTTTATAAAATCTAAGCAAACTCCCAAACCTAAGGTATGAAATGAAACCTGAAACTTAGTTTAATCAAATCGGTTCAAAATGATACTTTCAGATAGTAATAAAGGGCCATCTACTGAAGAAGGATTTCAAAGGAATAGTGAGAATAACATTCAGTTGGAAATGGAACTGAATTCTGAAAGAAAACAAAATTCTGAACTCTGAAGAAATTTAAAAATAAAGAAAAATGTCTCCCTGCATTTCCAAAACCCAAATCCACTGCCATTGCATCGATTCTAACCTGGAGAAATACAATAGGATAGCTGAGAGCTGCCCAGGGGGTTTCTGAGAGTAGAAAGAGCGTGATTTCTCCAGTGGGTTTAACGACCCAGTGTGCAGGCCTCCATGCTGCCAGGATTCCTTCTTCTTAGGGCTCTAAGAATAAAGGATGCTTGTTCTTTTGGATATTTTGAGAGGTGCCATTATTTTTTAATTTCTTTTTTATGAGTTATATGTATAGATGGGAAAGAGAGCATTTTTTAAATGCACAGTATGATAAATTTTATCACTTGGAGACACTCATAGAACCCATTCACCAATAAAGAAGCTAAGAGTCCCTCATTTGGTACCCTCAAGTTTTACCTCTTGACTAGAGTAGCTGCTCTCTTTGAACAGCGTGCATTTGTCAGGCAAATAGCTTGTATTTTGTAAGGACTGACTTCTTCGGGAAGAATTTAGGAAGAAAGTGAACAGTCTTTGATCTTCATAAGCCTATATACGGAACCCAGTATAATATACCTTGGATTGTGCTAAGAGTGTGGAGTTAAATTCGTAGCTTTGAGAAAGTTACTAGAAGATTTGAATATAAATTTTCTCCCTCTTCCTCTGAATTGAAGTCCAGAAAATACTTTCCAAATGCTTTCTCTGTGCAATTGCAACTTATCACATGGAAAGTATAGGTGTCTGCACAAGACATCTTTTACTAACTTCATAATCAATGATTGAATATGTTTTAATTTATTTTTTAATGATTGAATATTTTGTAGTGGCCCTATAGAAATGGGTAGAACTGTCTTTGTGGATTTTGGAGACTGATTTTTTTTATTAAATACTTGTATTTGGAGCTGTTACATCTCTTATCATAGTCCATACATTGATCCACTGTGTCAAGCACATTTGCACATATTCTGCCATCGTCGTTTTCAAAACACCTCTTCCCAATTGAGTTCATCATATCAGCTCCCTGTTTCTTCCCCTCTTGCCCTCCCTCATGAATCTTTGACAAGTTATAGGTAATTATTTTCATATTTACATCATTCGCCATCACTCCTCACCCACTTTCTGTTGTTCATCTCCCTGGGGGAGGGTTGTAGTTGATCTTTGTGATTGAGTCCCGTCACCCTCCCCTAATCCCCCTGGTATCTCTACTCTCATTGTTGGCCCTAAGGGGTTTATTCAACCTGGATCCCCTGTATTGCAGACTCTTATCTGGAGCAGTGTGCACGCTCTGTTCTATTCTGATTTGGAAGGTAGACTTAAGGTCCTGGTAGGGGGATGGAAGCACCAAAGAACTAGAAGAAAGTTGTGTGTTTCATCCATGCTATACTGCACTGACTGGTCCATCTATCCTGTGATACCTCTGTGAGAGGTTGTCCCATTGTCTACATTTGGGCATTGGGTCTCTACTCCATGCCTTCCCATGCCCCATACACATTGTGCATGATTTTATTCTGGGTCCTAAATGCCTGAGATCTGATCCCATAGAAACTGCATGATCACACAGCCTGGTGCTTTTTCCACCTGGCCTTTGTTGCTTCTCAGATAGATGACTACTTGTTTATCTTCTAGCTTTTAAGGCTGAGGCATTATATATTTTTATAGCCAGGCACCATAAACCTCCTTCACCACATTTGCTTATGTACTCACTTGTTTTCAGGAGAAAGGTGAGCATCACAGAATGCCGGGTTATTAGAACAAACTGTTCTTGTGTTGAGGGAGTACTTCAATCTAGCCCAATGTCCATCTGCAACCTTGATTCTTAATATATGAGTACATAGTTCTCTATATCTACATCATCTATACCTACATCATCTATATCTATCTATCTATCTATCTATCTATCTATCAATCTATATCTGCATTTAGACCTCTATAAATGCCCTTTGACTCTTCGTTCTTTCTTCCATTTCTGATATTGTAATTCTTTACTGGAGTAGAAAGCCTCTTCTTTCTCTCTCGAAGTACTTCATGGTTTCCAAACTGAACCCAATGTGCAACGATTAAGCCACGATGACTTGGAGTCAACTGATAACAGTAACCTTGGTTTAATTTGAGTGTGTGATATTGTCAAAATATATTGAATGAGGTGGGCAGATATTAAAAATAAAGATATTTAACAGAGAGAATGTAGTACTTGAGTCTATTTTAATAAAATATTGGTACATGAGGGGTCCTGGTGCTGTCTCCAGATGCCTTTGGACTGCTCACTGTAATGCTGGTGATTCACACCCCCCTCGCCACCACAGAACAAGGACGAGGCTATCTGCGCTCATGATCACATACTCAGAAACAATATGTGGTTGACATGCAGCAAAACCTACTTGATTGCAGTGGATTTCTAAATGAATTTAAATATATGTATGTTTATATGTGTATACCCATAGGAATATGCATGTATAGGAATCCACAAAATAAAGTGTGAATCCTAATTTTCTCTAAGGACTCAGATTCTGGTGCTTTTCTTTTCATTACTTTGAGGATGTCTTTGAAAAGCCTCAAGCCTTTTAAAATTAGTTGGTATAAAGCAGAAGTTTTCTTTAGTTTTTTTTTTCCAATTTAATAGATACTGATAAAATTAATATGAAGGCCATTTCAGGGATCATGCTCAACTTGCCAATTAATGTTCTAGTTCTTAGTCTTCATGTTAAAATAAACTAGTTAATCACTTTACTTATTTCCTTAAAACCAGTATCAGCTATGTTATTCTGCATAACTCTAGCACTATTTCCCATTATCAAAACTTTGTGTATATTTCATAATGTACCACAATACCTATATTTTCCTTTAATTTATACAATCTTTTATATTTCTCTCTACCTAATTTTCAGTTGGATATATTCTGTTTGACAACTGTAACTCTTAATGGGTTAAATCTTGATTCAGAATGAAGAGATAGACTCATAAAATAGAGTGATTCTATCAGTATTTATCTTCATACTTCCTATACTACCTGCCAGAAGAATAAGGACTTAGTCAGCACTTAATAAAATTGTAGTAAGTGGAATTGAAATGAATTTCATTAAATTAACAAAGCAAAAATTGGTAATTAATATTTTAGTGTAAAAAACAAATGTCAATGCATGATTCAGGTGTAATTAATATGGTATACTTCATAAACACCTTCAATGAGGTAGGCTGTTCCTGTAGGTCTTATAATTTTTCATTTAACTATCCAATAAGCCTCAAAAATTTTTTGGTTACACTATATCTGGCTGAGTATTAAGTATTATGAATGACATTGTAAAACATATTTCATAAAAACAAAAACATGAAGCAACAATGATGGAGAGGGTATGGGGAAATTGTTTTTGCACTGCTGGTAGGCTTGTGCCCTTGTACAATCAGAGAGGAATGCAATATGGCATTACTTCAAACAAGTGGAAAGAGAGATTCCATCCTGGCCAGGAATACCACTTCTAAGTAGATACCCGAAGGGAATAAGGGTCATGGCACAGACACAGGCATACCCAGAGTCAATGTAGTCATGAAAAGGACCCAGGTGCTCACCAGTAGAAGAATGGATAAGAACCATTGGTATATAAGCACAATGGAATAATATACATTGCCATAAAAATGATGAATAAAATGAAACACATCATAGCATGAAGGGATAGGAGTATTAATCACAAAATGATAACTAGTGTAAGAAACCACTCTTATAAAGATGAAAGCCAAGACAAAGACTCTATGGAGGTCAACCAGGTGTAGAGGGGAAAAAAAGGACGAGAAAGTAATGAACTAGAGGGTGACAGGTGGGTGAAGGGGAGAGTAAGGTCCACAAGAGGGATAAGAGCCTTCAGAGAAGGTAAGAGGGTTGGGCTACTTGGAGGGGCTAGGATGGGGAGAGTGGCCACGTGGTGTGAACTGTTGAATACAGAGGCGATGATATGTGTAATCCCCCTCACATCATTCCCAATAATTAAATAACACAGAAATAAAAAGCTGACATGTCCGTAGAAAAGTATTAGAGTCCTCATATTTCTTATGTCTCTTTGGACTGAGTGATAATTCTCTTCTAAAGAGAATAATTTTGACTTATGTCATTATAAGTGGATTCAAACCATCATTTGACATCCAGCTTATCTAAAAAAATCAAGGAGAGAGGATCAGCATCCTTCTTGCAACCCTGCATTTTCCAAAACTTATTCTAGTGCATTTTTAACCTCTGTTTAGAGTTCAAAGATCCTTTGAGATCCATGCTGTTTGGTATAGAAAGTTCTTTTCTCAATTTTGCTCTTTTTTTTTTTTTTTTTTTACCAACAGTGGACACCGCTTCAGATTCACTGATGATTTCAACACCTACTGCTTTTCTAATCCAGATTCTCTACTAAACTTATTGGAGTCAATATTTGTGCCAATAATTTAACATCTTAGCATTTCAGACCATTTTTCCCTTATCTATTAAGACACCTATAGTGCATAGTTTTCACTATGAGTTTCTAGACTCAGAACAAACAACAAAGAGGACTGGATGCCCCACTTCAAAGGAATAAGCCACTGAAAATATTATGCCTACCTTTGAAGCCTGTCAAATACTTAGGGTCTAAGGAGAGGAAGCAGAACATTGTCGGGATAGTGCCAGAAGGTCTGAGGGCACTTGAAATGTGATGGAGAGGAAGCTTATTTTTCAGAGTGAAGTTCACCATTGTATTGTAAGTCAGGTGAAGCCTGTGGGAGTGGAGCCTTGGAGAGCTTCATCTGCTGATGTGGCATCACTCAAGGTATGAAGAAACAGCTGCAAAAATCTGCTAATGATTGAAACTTGTAATGTACAATGTATGAATCTAAGAAAATAAAAATGATATGGAATGCAAAAATATTGCTATCCTACGCATTGGTGAGCTGAACTGGACTGGCATTGGCCATTTTGAGTAAAAAACATAATTGTATGATTCACAATGCCTGGAGTAACAAGAGCAAAGGTGTGGCATCACTTTCAGAAATGACATTGCAAAATCCATCATGAAGTACAATGTCTGCAACAGGATTTCACATATCAGTGTTCATGGAAATCCATCAGCACAGCTATTATTTAATTTGATTCGCCAATAGCAAAAACAAGTGAAGAAAAAAATTGAACAGTTTTATCAATGGCTTTATTAGGAAATTGATCCAATGTGAAATTAAGGTGCATTGATTATATTTGGTGATTTAAATATGAAAAGCTGGAGACAACAAGGAAGAAATAGTAGTTGGAAAACTTGAACCTGATGGTAAAAAGGAAGTTTGTGATTGTTTTTGTGTGTGCCAGCATGGCACCTGTAAGAAGATATACATAAAATGCAGTCTGTCAATCAGCTTGATCACCTCCCTTGGAGGTGCAACGGAGTTATAGAGCACTCTCCAGAGAGGCTGGCCTCTCACCCTCTCTCCTTGGTGGTCAGAGCAGGATGTTGCTTCATGCAGCTGCCCTGTCTCATCACATGTGCTGCTGTGCTGCCTGTGGGCTTTGCAGAGCTCCATGCCAGGCCAACCGTGACTGCAGTTCTGTGTCTTGCTGTTCCACTCGGTGACGACGCCCCACGTTGCCATGCCTGTTGCCCGTGGGTGGACTCCACTTGTCTTGCCACCACTCCAGGCAACCTATCTCCAGTCAGTCACCTCAAATCACCACACCGTCAGGCTCTACCATGACGCGCTTCCTCTCACTGCACTCCTGGCTTCCTCTACACCTCTGCACACCCTCCTGCTCCTGTCTGCTTCCTTGGCCTCAGGTTAGTAATGCTGTCAGTTGGAAAGTCATGTAGTCCATTAACTGACCGACAGAAGTGAACCTGAGTAAACGTTCTGTACTTCAATATGGCCTAAGTTGTTATTATATTCCTTTTCTTTTCACTGCATAGACATATGCATTGGTTATAAATTGTATATAAAAATAAATTCACTATATAAATTATATATAATTTTAGTTGTTCTGATTTTGTTTCTCTCAAAATACTGCTTATTATTATCCCACAATAGATTTTTTGCAAAATCAATGACTTGTTCATAGCAAACATCTGTGGATAAAAACTCTGAAGAAGCACAATATCAGTGCTAAAAACAGACAACTTCTCATGTGTAAGCATAGGACAAATCTGAAGAAAACAAACAAGAGAGCCAAGCTATGGTATGGCCACTCACTTATATGCATGTGGGCATTGCACATTGAATAAAGGCCTAAGAAGAATTGGTGCAGTCGAATTGTGGTGCTGGTGCACAATATTGAAAATATCATGCTATGCTAAAAGACAAGCTGATCTGTCTTTGAAGAAGTATGGCCTGCCTTCTCCCTAGTGGCAAGGGCAGAGAGACTTCATCTCAGATACTGTGGACATGTTGTCAGGAGATGCAAGTCCCTGGGGAAGGACATCATGTTTGGTAAAGTGAAGGGACATTAAAAGAAAAGGAGGAAGAGCCCCTCAAGGGGTCAGTACCATGGCTGGCGCAATGGGCTCAAGCACAGGAACATCTGAGACAATGGCACAGGCCTGGGTGGTGTCTTGTTCTTTTGTTTTGAGGACCATTCTGGGTTGCAGCTGACTTCATGTCCCCTCATAACGACAACAGACACTTCATGCGTAACATGTGAGGTGGAGATTCCCCACTGCTCAACATCAAACACCATTTTTTATCTCTTTGAATAATTTACTAATACTAAAAATATTTCTGTTCTTATTTGAAACCCCCAGTTCCTCAAAATCTACTAATCATCTCCATATTTTAGACCCTTTCTTTCCTTCTCTTCCAACCAAATTCTGAAGTCTAGAATGTGAAATGGGTTCTTTACAATTTTCTCAGCCCTCTTAGAAAGTTATTATTCCAAAATATCTAAGAAAAATCCTATCAGCTTTAGATCAATCCAACTATCTGTGTTTCTTATGCAGAGACCTAAGTTAAGTTTAAGAAATCTAGATAAACCCACAGATTGGTGCTCCCCTTATCTAATTGTTTCCAAATGTTGCCTGCAATCTTACTATACTTTCGTAGTCCGTTTTATCTCCCATTCACCTTTACAGGCTAGGAAGTTATTGTTAGAAATACATCAAGCTTTGATACTGCTGAATATTAGCAGATGACTTTGCTTGTAATTTTCATTTGAAGTCCTCCAATGGGATTCATCAGTTTCTTACTGTTTAATTGCTTATCTTTCCTATATCAGAATCTGCACTCTTTTCTTTCTTTCTTTTTAGAAAACCAAGAAGTGTTATTTTCCACTACAAAATTAGTTCTCCTTTGGCTCATAGCTTCCCCTCTCTTGGGGATGATGTCTCTATCTTTACGTCCCTTTCTCTACTATTTTCCCTTAATATTTGAATAGTTTCAAGTATTCTACTTGTGGGAAATTCAACACACAGTAAAATCATATATTTTTATAAGATATAAAGACCTAAGTTCATTGGCGCCTGTACCGGTTTGGAGAATATGGGAGATGAAAATATTATATTGATTAAGGATAGGTCACCAGAAGTGGTTATTATTTTTGTAAATAAGTTGTATTTGTGTAAAAAGTTGAATCCACTTGGTTAGTAATGGTAGCAAGACATCATCCACTTCTGCTGATCTCATGGCAAAGGAGTTGTTCGTGGAGGCAATCAGCTTCATATTCCTTCTTCTCTGAGTCTTGCTTCTCTTTTCTCTCTTGCTTCAGGTGAATAGGGGCCAATTGTCAAGCCTGGAATGGCCACTTGGCAAAAGTTGTATAATAAATTTACAATGACCCCCTAAATTGAGTAGCTGCTGGGATTGGTTAAGTACATTCGAATATCTCGTAGACATCTGTCCTTTGGCTTGGAGGTTTAATTGCTCTTATAATATTACTGCACTTTTTCTATTTCCTAATGTGCCTGAGATCTTTTCTTATCATTTTATTGGGGGCTCATACATCATTTTTCACAATACATAAATAAACATACTGTATCAAGCACCCTCACATGTCCACTTCTATTATCGTTCTCCAATTGTCCTCCTTTTCCCTTAAACCCCTAGTATCAGCTTTTCCATCACTTCCCCTCTTCCCCTGCCCTCTCCTCCCAACCAACCCTCAATACTTTATACACTGTTATTGTTCTGTCATATCTTACACTGCCTGACCTCTGCCCCAACCCACTCCTTTGATGCCCATCCTTCAAAAAGGAGCTCATATGTATATCCTTGCAGTTGGTTCCATCCCTTTGCCCCACCTTTTCTATACCCTTCCAGCATCTCCAATATAACCATTGGCCTGAAGGGGCTCATCCATCTTGGTTTCCCCATATCTCCAGCTCCCCTCTATACTAGTGTACCTTCTCTAGTCCATTTGGATTTGTAAGGTAGACTTGGGAGCTTGATGGTTGGGGGTGTGTGGTGGGGAGGAAGGCTTCAGGAACCAGAGGAAATTTGTATGCATCATCACTGCCCAGCTGACCTTGACTGGTCTGTCTCCTACCCGTGACTCCCTGTAAAGAGGTGACCAATTACCCATCAGTGGTTCTTAGGTCCCCACCCTGCTCTCCCTCTCCTTTGTAATGATGTGATTCACTGTGTACACACATCCCCAAGGTGCCCACTGAGGACATGTGGGAGCATGAGCAAAAGTGGTGAAGAAAGCATATGGTGCCCAGCTATTAAAAGATAGAGCATCTGGGGGTCTTAAAGGCTTGAGCATAAACAAGCAGCCATCCAACTCAGGAGCAACAAAACCTACCATAAAAGATCACTTGCCTGTGCATCATGAGGTGTCGAAACAATCAGGTATCAGGCATCAAAGAACAAAAATCAAAATCAATGAACCAATTGACTCCTGATATCGCTGAAGCCAAATGGATACAGAGGCAAACAGAGTAGAAAAAATGATGGTGCCCAGCTACCAAATGATTGAATGCCTGGAGTCTCAAAGACTTGAAGGTAATCGAGTTGCCATTTAGCGCAGAAACAGCAAAGCCCTCATGGAAGAAGCACACATGATGCATGATCAAGAGAGGCTGAAGGGAGCAGATATTGTACCTGAGATCATAAAGGATTGTATGCAGTATTCAATGCATGACATTTATTCTTTGTGCACCTAAAACATCAGAGAAAGGAGTCCAGAATTGGGAGAGAACGTGGAAGTTGTGTTTAATTACCCCCATCAACAACTGCTTCTCTGCTATGAAACCAGAAGAATTAGATGGTTCCTGGCACCCCTGGCTAAACATTTTGACCCAAGAATCCAGAGAAGAATTTGACTAGAGGAGCATTCAGAACAGAATTTTTAATTCTTATGGCTTTCAGATTTTCTGGAACTCTGGAGGCTATTTAAAGCACAGAAACAATTGTCTTGAAGTAATCATTAACCCTTGAACCCAAATATCCCCTGAAGTCATCTTACAAAGTAAATAATTGTTTAAGTTGATTAGTGAAAAGGGTCTGCCTTGGGCATTGTAGTCCTTTAAGAACTATCCAAATAAGATTAAATTTACAACAGTAACTGGAGAAATTAGATAGTGGTCTCAGGGGACAGTGAGTTTATGTTCAAGAGAGAGAAACCTCTCAGAAAAGGAAGGTAAGAATGGTCGGGGGATTCAAAGAATGTAATACATGTCATTAAGTGGTAGATTTAGATATTGTTGAATTGGTTTATGTTTTAGTATGTATATTTTCAACATCAGCAACAAAGTATGTGAAATTTAAAAGGGGGGAAAAAACCACCTCTTTTCTGAAGTTCACATCCCAAGTATCCTCCCAATCTCGCTTAGTTTATCTTCCTGGGAAAGCCCTTTCAAAGGTTTCTCCTCACTCACTTCTTTTGTCTCACTTCTTTTGTCACCACAGAATAAGCAAGTGCCAGGCTGGCTCTCAAGTTCATTGAAAGTGAACCCATTTGCAAAGAGCAAGGAGACTAGGGAAGCAAATAAGGAAAGATGCTATCGAGGGATTTGTTCTGCATTGTCTTTCTTCATTACTGTGACCAGTCCCTTTCACAGGAAATTCTCTAGACAGGTTTAACTTCATGGCTCACCATTCACCATTGTACATTTAGCATTAACCAAAACAAATGCATTTTGTCAAATTATGCATTTATTTCATTTTAATATCTGTGTGAAACATGAATTTCACATACTTGGGATATGGCTGAAAGTGATTTTCTATAATTTGTTAACCAAAATAAATAAACAAGCAAGAAACAACAAAAAAGCAAAAATAAATTAATTAAAGAAAAGGAAAACTACAGGGAAAAGCAAAATGGAGAAAATAATAGGGTGAGTCAATATTCTAGACTATAATGTTCATAAGTTTATGATTAAAACAAGCAAGCAAAATCCCAGACTCTTCACCGGTGAGGCAATGTTGGCTTGGAGCAACCCTGTGGGACAGAGAGCAGCTGCTCCCAAAGGATTTTCAAGTCTGCAATTTCCGTGCAAGGATGATGGTAGTGTCTTTGGTTGATGAATCTTCAGGTGAGTGCTACCCTCCAACTTTTTGGTAGCAGCCTACTTCTAAAGCAATGTGACATCACAGTTGATGTAAGAGGGGAGTTTCAAAAATTCAAAATTTCACTCCAATTCAGTTAGTTTCACTCCTAGTAACCCTGTCAGGAAGAGAACTGCTCCCATGGATTCCATAGCCTGATCATTTCTAAAAGAACAGAAATAAACCTGCTGTTGATTTTAGTTTTAGTGGTGGCTCTTGCAGCGCTTATCATAATCCATCCATTGTGTCAAACACATGTTGTCATCCTCTATTTTGAAACCTTTTTTAAAAATTTATCATTTTATTGGGCACTCATACATCACTTTCCATCATACGTAGTTCAATACATAGTTACATACACTTTTCTACCTGAGCCCCTTCCATCATTGGCTCATTCCCCCCATTCTTTACCCACTCTCTCTCTCCCATATTCCCTTTGTAATTGATAAATTATTTCTTTTATTCATGTTTTACACCAATCACTCTCTCATTTCACCCACTTTTCTGCTGTCTGTACACCTGGAGGGGGGCCTATACATTTATCATTGTGATCTGTTCGCCCTTACTCCTCCACTATACACTTACCCTCCTAGTATGACTGCTCCCCTTATTGGTCCTGAGGGGTTTGTCTGTTCTGAATTCCTTGTGCTGTGAGCTCTTATCTGAACCAGTATATCTGTTCTAGTCTATCCAGATTTGTAAGATAGAATTGGGATCATGGTAACGGGGGACGGGGGAGGATTAAAGAGCCAGAGAAAGGCTGTGTGCTTCATGGGTGCTATATTACACCCTGATTGGGTCTTGTCTTTTTATGGCCCTTCTGACAATGGTGTCCAATTGACTACTGATGGGCTTTGGGTCTCTGCTCTGCCCTCCCTCTCATTCCCATGGATATAATTTTGTTTGTTTGTTTGTTTTGTTTTGGGTCTTTGATGCCTGATACCTGATCCCATCGAAACTTCATGATCACACAGGCTGGTGTGCTTCTTCCATGTGAACTTTATGGCTTCTAAGCTAAATGAGTCGTTGTTTATCTTGAAGTCTTTAAGACCCCAGATGCTATCTCTTTTGATAGCCTGGCACCATCAGCTTCACCACATTTGCTTATGCACTCATTTTGTCTTCAGTGATTGTGTCAAGGAAGTTGAACATCACAGAGTGACATATTAATGGAGCAAATTGTTCTTGCATTGAGGGAGTACTTGAGTCGAAGCCCAGTGTTCATCCACTATGGTAATACTTTATAAATAAACATATGTACATAGATCTATTCCCCTGTCATTATATGTAAATGTATTTACAAATATACATACCCTATTTAGGTTTCTATAAATTTCCTTTGCCTCCAAGTTCTTTCCTCTATTTCCTTTTACTGATCTCCTGTCCTGCTATCAAATTCAACCTTCTTTCTTGTTTTGGTAATTCCTCTTGGTGCATTGCCTTATCTTTCTCCCACTGAAAGACTGGTGGTTTCTAGCTGTTGATGTTGAGTTAGCAGCCTAACATGTAACCCACTATGTCAGCGGGGCTGACATAGTACATGCAAAATGGAATTAAGAGATAATGGAATCTTTCCATGAATTTTTGAAGCCCATAGGGCAGTAATGTCTGCTTCAAATTATATTACTGCTATAATCATTTCATTGTAGAAACTGAATCATAGATTATAGTAATATATTTTTGAGTCATTAAAGCAACTAAAATACTTTACATTTTTGACTTCTTGAAACTACCAAGCTAGAATTGACACTTAATAAAAATCTATTGAATAAATGATTGAATAATCTATAAAAAGATTAATTATTGTACATGAGGCAGTAGAGAACTTGAGTCTTGTGTTCATTTCTGGATGCTTTGCAAAAAATTACCCCCAAATTCAAAACCTAAAATACTAACCATTCGATCACTCACATTTATACAGATTAAAAGTTTGGTGATCTCAGCTAAGTTCTCCACTTAGGATCTCAAAAGGCCAAACTAAAGGTTTCATCCATTTTGGTTCCTCATATGAAAGCTTTTGTAGAGTCCACTTAGCTCACAGGTTGGTGGTAGAATTCAGAGTCTCTCCAAGATTTGACTGAAGTTTCCCTTTCTTGCTGGCAGTCAGCTGGGGGACAGTGTTCACTTGTACAGGTCACTGCTAGATCTTTTTACATGGTCCAGTCCATCTCAGCAACTGAGTCTGCCTTACATTGAATCCCTCTCCTACTACAGAACTCTTTGACTACTTCTATTAGCCAGAAAAAACTTGCTGATTGTAAAAGCATCATATAATTAGATTGCACTAACAGTAACAATCTCACTTTTGCTTAAAAATGTGAGAAAATCATGGGAAAGATATGTCATCATGTTCACAGGTTTAACCAATACTCAAAGAGGAAAAGTTGGAACAAAGGTGAAGGACATTGAGAACCTTTCTTAGAATTCCACCTACCATGTGTTACTTATCACATGACTTGATATTCTGATAACATGAACTTATCAACTAGCTACTTGAGCTACTTCTGAAGCACATTGTGGCAAATTTTGTAACAGAGATGCGAATAAAGAAAGATGCTATCAGTCCATGTAGAAGATAATTAAGCTTTGCAGAAGATAAAATGAAATAGTGCATAAAAAATTATTAGTATGGTGCTCCCACATCTTCTGTGAAAATAGTAAATTATCTACAAAGCATGGTATTAGTAGTTAAAAAATAGAATTCTCTTTAGAATCTAAATATATCTATAATAGAATCTGAAGATTCTTAATGTAAAAATCTTTTCAAGAATATTTCTAAATTATATATTCAATTAAATTCAGCAGGTATTTGGGAAGCATCTACTCTTTGCAAGTTACTATGTGGTAAAACGGAGTTACACATGACCAAAATAGTCTTATTTTCACTCCAGTTCACTTCATTCAAATCACTCCCTTTAATTGCTTATACAAAATAACTAAATAAATAAACTGACAGAACTAAATAAATTGCTGACCACCCTATGGTAAATTTTGTAATGGGGTGAGAACAAAGAAAGAGAGAATCCATGCAATATGGAAGATAAATTCTGACAGAAATAAATTTAAGCTGAGCTTTTTAATAGAATTTTAAAATAGAGGAAATGACAAACTTCATGATCAAGGGAAAATATTCAAAAACTTTGAATCAATGTTCATTTCATGAAATCTAAACCAGTCACAATTTAAGAGGATGGGATAGGCTGGACTAGTGAGAGGCAGCCATGTGGATTTTGACTCCTGTGACAAAATGGAAACTCACCACTGGTTTCTCTAGACTGCAGTTGACAGAATCAGACCATCGGGTCTTTTACGCATGGGACATCTAAGTACCAACGCCCTGTTGCACAGCCATGCATTTGGCTATGGCATCACAAGGGCTCTTTAGAGGCAAATAAGAAAGGAATCAATGAACTTGTCGCCATTGAGTCTATGCAGATTCAGCGATCCTATAGGACAGAGTAGACAAGTCCTTGTGATTTCCCAAGATTGCAACTCTGTACGGGAATCGATAGCTTTATCTTTCCTCAGAGAAATGGCTAGTAGTGTCAAACTGCTGACCTTGACAATCCAGCATGTGACCACTATGCCACCAGGGCTCTTGAGAGGCAAGGTGACAATGACATTACCAAAAATGCTAATGGTATATATTTAAATTATTTTGGGGACTCATGCAACTTCTATCACAATGCATCCATCCATCCATTGTGTGTGAAGCACATTTAGACATTTGTTGCCCTCATTATGCTCAAAAAATATGTTGTCTACTTCAGTCCTTAGCTCCTCATTTTCTCCCTCCCTTCCTGCTGCCTTCTCCCTCATGTACCCCTGATAATTTATAAATTATTACTATTCTTACACTGTCCAATGTCTCCCTTCACCCTCTTTTCTGTTGTCTGTTCCCCAGGGAGGAGATTATATGTAGATCCTTATAATAGGTTCTTCCTTTCTACCCCACTTTCCCTCCAACTCCCCGGTATCACTGTTCTCACCACTGGTCCTGAAGAGATCATTGGTCCTGGATTCCCTGTGCTAATGATATTTTGAGCCATTTGAATGGAAGGTTTTCAGTGAGGCCTAGCATGAACCAGTTAGTATTTGAGAAAGCAAGCGATTGAGAAATAAAATTGCTTTGGTATATCAGGCCTAATCTATATAGTTCTATTGTTAGAATAGACATTA
Organism: Nesogale talazaci; assembly: GCA_004026705.1. Taxonomy (NCBI): domain Eukaryota; kingdom Metazoa; phylum Chordata; class Mammalia; order Afrosoricida; family Tenrecidae; genus Nesogale; species Nesogale talazaci. The sequence continues at coordinate 92,801 of PVJH01000342.1, forward strand.
ATACAAAGGACAAATGAGTACATGACTTAGACTTTGATGCAAGCAAGTAGTTAATTGGACTTAGCAATACGATGGGAAAAGAATGAGGGGGGAGAATAGAGAGCAAAATGGTTATTTATTAACAGCTCTATTGTATTACATTTCTGTGCATTAGTCAGTGTTAAGCAAAATCTGCTTATTTTAAACCCTTTTAAATAGTGTTTAGATATTTCCTGATGACACAATCTGCTAACGTACTTACCCTTGGTGAATATTTCCATTAACCTTGTTGCAAATACTAAGCCTAAAACTCAGTGTTTTTAGGGGACTTGATTATAGACTAAAGCCTGGTGATATTACTATAAACCACATCTGGATAACCTTTAGAGTTTTTATCTTTCTATCCTATTTAGGAAATGCATCAAACTAAATAGGAAGGGCCTTGAAGTCTATGTTTGTTGGGGTTTCCTTTCTCTGAACAAAGAAGCAAACAGAAATAAAACCTCTAATGTTGAAAATGACATAAGTAAATATGCAGTATGCAAGCATCAGAGGAATTTATTTGTATTCTATAGAGAGTAAGAACGTGGTGTGGATTAAATACAAACTACTTTTCCTAATATATTTCTTTTATCAATATGGCGGCATAGCTGTCAGGTACCATAGAAGCATTTCTGACTCTTAGCAACCTGAGGTCCAACGAAGGAAATAACTGCCTGGGACTGTACTGTCCCCACAATCCTGGTTACGCTTGAAATCATTGTTGGCAGTCACTGCATCAGTCCAGCTCATTGTGGGTCTTTAAGCAAACCGGACATGTGATGAATTCTGGCCAGTTTGCCCTGCTACTGTTCTTCTGCCAAGACAGGTTTGTTGTTTTTGTTTTTAAGACAGTCCGGGGCATGGGTAAACTGCAAATGAAAATGCTGTGGCTTTGATCAGTCAGGTCTTAGTCCACAAAATAACATTCTGTTCTTCAATACTTAAAAGAGTGTTTAGGAGCAGATTTGCCCAATGGAACACATTGATTGATTGATTGATTGATTGATTGCAGCTTCCATGAGCACTGATTGCGAGATTATGTAACAGGATGCCCCTCACAACTCCAAACTTTTCCGTATGTGTCCTGACGATGCTCACAGGTCCGTTTGTGAAGACTTTCTTCACTTGGATAGATGAAGCTGTCTGCTTCTATGAAGAGGAACTGTCTGGGAAACCCACAAAACGGTTCCACAGGGTTGCGCTGGGTCAGAATCCGCTCAATGGCAGGGATTCTGTTTGTTTTGCACGGAATTGCAATCCATAATTCAGTCTTGGGCTTCAAGTCCTCTCCGCATTTAGCATGCGAGGTGTGTCATCTTCATACTGATGGCTCTTAGTAACGTTCCTCGAATCATCTTGTAACTTAGGTACTCAGATTATTTTTTTAGCATACAGACGGAAGAACTAGAGTAAAAATAACAACATTGGTGTACACCCTCCTAATTTTAAACCACATGTTTTCTCTCGTTCTGTGTGAAATGCTATCTGCTTGACCACATTCTCCTCATGGGTACAATGGAGTGTTCTGAAACCCCCTTCTTATCCATGCTCTCCATAGTTTGTTGTGATCCACACAGTCAAATGTCTTTGCACAGGCGATACAGCTCTAGTAAATATCTCCCTGGGACCCTTGCTTTCAGCCAAGATCCCTCTGATGTCATCAGATGAGGTGCCTAGTGTGGTGTGTGTCCTCTACTGATCTGGTTTGAATTTCTAGCACATTCCCTATAGTTATTTTGAATTATCTTCTGCAAAATGTTATTTGTATGTGATATCAATGATATTGTTTCAGAGATTCTTCTTTTTTTTGGATCATGTTTCTTAAGAATGGCCACAAATATGTATCTCTTCTAGCCAGTTGGCGGAGCAGTTGTCATTCAAATTTTCTAGGCATAGTCTAAATATGAGACTGGCATTTTTTCTTTAATTCTTTCACCTTGAGGCACACTGAGCATGTTCTTCCCATGTGACTTCCTAATTCTCACATTGCCCTTTGGAATTTTAAGGTTACTTACCTCTCTACTTCCTCATTTTTCCCATTTGCTTTAGTAACTGCATTTAAGAACAAGTTTCAGAGTTTCTTCAGACATTAACATTGTTTTCCTTTTTTTCCTGTTTTCTTTTTTTAAGATAAAATAGTATTTGTCTTTGTGGTGAATTTACAAAGCAGATCAGGTTTTTCTCAACAATCTCTTGGAGACTTGTTCAATATCACTGGTTGCATTTTTTGTTAAATCCAAAAGAAAGCAGAAAATAGTTGAAAATGGAACAAATTAAGATTGGTTTAAATTGGAAAACAAATGAGAAAATGTTATATTTTAACCTAATGCTATCTGCAGTAATTCATTTTCTGATGAACTCTGTGGGCAGGATTTCTTAAAATATCCCTAGTCTATTATCCAAAGGTATTCAATAGAGGCTTATTCACCCTAGGACCCTTTCAAATGGATTTTGGGTTTTCCCTGTCATTCATAGCCTTCTGCAAACTGGGTGCACAAAATTTAAGCTCTATGACATTTTCCTCTTCTGATTTTGGTATGAGTTATTTACAGTTCTTGCATCACACAGGGTTATGCAGGCTTAATAGTCACCTCACTTAAATGGCCACTTGTTTCAAGAGAAGTTTCTAAGACATTGATGTCCTGCATCATTTGACAGAGTCAACTACCCTTACATAACCCAACCTGAACTACCCTTACATAACCCAACCTCAACTATCCTTACATAACCCAAACTCAACTACCCTTACATAACCCAACCTCAACTACCCTTACATAACCCAACCTCTGGTGGCATCAAGATGTCAGGAAAAGAGCTGACGATATTGGGCCACAGGAAGGAAGAGGCAGACTGAAAGAGGCACACGTCAATGAGCAGCACTCACATCTAAAAGAAATGGCTGGAATTAAACAGGTTCTGGAACGACCAGAAAAGAAGAATTTAGAAAAATGATGATTGGTTATGCTTAACAGGTAGAGAATTTGAGAGGAAAAAGGAATGATTGGAAAAACTAGAAACCTTGCTAGAAGCCTTATACAAAGAAGACTATACAGAAACCAAAAGACAAACACTAACATAATAGAATGCATTGATTATTTTCCAAATGATTTTATTGGGGGCTCTTACAGCTCTTATAACATTCCATAGATCATTTGTATCAAGCATGTTGCCATCTTCATTTCCAAAATATTTTCTACTTGAACCCTTGGAATTTACTCCTCTTTCCTCCTCCCTTTTTTATAAATAAATCATTTTATTGGGGGCTCATACAAATCCCATCTTGATCAAAACATACGTCACATGTATGCATACCACATTTGCATTCCCACTTGTGGTGAGAGTGGTGATACTGGGAGAATGGAGGAGAGTGAAGTAGAAAGGGGGGACCAAGGGTTCTACATATAACTTCCTCTCTGGGGCACGAACAACAGGGAACTGGGTGAAGGGACACATTAGACAGTATACAATGTGAAAAATTAATAAAAATGTGTAAATTACTAAGGGTTCATGGGAGGAGGGAGTGGTGAGGGAGGGGAAATATGGGGAGCTGGTACTGGGGCTCTAAGTGGAGAGAGAATGTTTCGAGAATGATAATGGCAACAAGTGAGTGAATGTATTGTTTTTGAATGACCTTTAGATCTCTTCATATATGATTTTCTTGAGGCTACCCCACAGAGCAATAGGTTTTTAGTCATTAGGGCTCAGTGCCTTAAATTGTTCTGGAGTTGTTCTCTGAATTCATGGTATGTTATCAAAGTGTACTCTCCACCCCACCCTCCATGGATTTAATTTTTTTCTCTCTCTTAATCGTCACCCTGAATTTTCATATAAAAATATAGTAATTCTTTTTTAGAGTCTACAAAATCCTTGAGCTCCCTAAAGGAATAAATTTGTTTTTGATTCCTATAAACGATTTTCAAAATAATATCCTGTATCACAGAGTTTAAGGCAACAATGCACAGGAAAGATTAAATTATTTTTAAATAAGTAATGACTTAATGATGACACCAGACAGGATGATTTGGGGGGAGGAGGGGCATCACTGCCGTTTGTTGGTCGTGGGAGCTACTCAGCACTGCTCCTGAGAGCTGCCGCTGGATTTGAACCGCCAAGCCTGCGGTCCACAGTCCCGCACTCAACCACTTAAGCCACTGGGACTCAGCCCGACAGGATGATTTTATAGGTTTTTTTTTTTCATCTAAATGCTTAATAATGATGTTGGATGTCTTTTAGAATATGTTGGGTACTTTGTGACATGATAGTCCCCCTCTGTAGAGATTTATAATCTCAGAAACACCTTTGAGTCAGTCTACTCTGTTTTATAGGATCTTTCTAAGCTGGAGCTGATTTGACAATATTGGGCTTGCTTTTTGACTTAGGGAGGTTTTTTAAAATCAAGACACTCTTTCTTGAAATTGAAGTCAAATTTGGAAACTTTTTCCTTCATAGTTTCTTCATTAACTCAAAACTGAATTCATAGCCATCAAGTCGATTTTGACTCATAAAGGCCCCATAGGACAGGGTAGAACTGCCCGTGTGGCTTTCTAAGTCTGTAACTCTGTACAGAAATACAAAGCCACATCTTTTTCCTGTGGACTAGCTGGTTGATTTAAACTCTTGACCTTGTAGTTATCAGCAAAATGACTCGCCCACTACAGTACCAGAACTCCTCCATTTCTTCCTTCAACAATAAAAATATGCCATTCTTAACCCAAAATACTAAAGTCATTGCTCATATTTTCTTCAGTAGTATGCATTTGAAAGTGTTTGTACCTATACAAGCTCTTCCAACTCTTAAAATTATTCAATTGTGAAGAATATATGTATTTCCCCCTTTAGCAGACAAGGAATAGAGATTCTGAAAGATTAATTGATTTGTTTGGACTAATACAGCTAACCAGAACTAGACTTTAAGTATTCAGATTTGCAGTCTAAGATTCTAACAAAGCACAATCCCCAACTAAACGTTGGAAGCAAAAGAAGGATGCGAAAGTCTATTAGATTATTAATAATATTCAGTGGTGTCAAAATATTAATACAACATTGACATCTTCATCATATTATTAATATATTCTTAAAGGCAACATGTCAATTATGCATTTTGGTAAAATGTTAGCTTAAGTTCTTAGAATTTAAGTCTACTGATTTGAAATGGAAACTGTCTTAATATTATGCTCTCATAAATAGAGGAAATAAGGGTAGAAATTTCAGTTCTGTGGAGATATTATTGATAAGAGAGGAACCATTTCATCGAAATGAATAAAGAAAAGTTATGCAATGTAAGCTAGAGTCCTATGAATCTTGTGCCTCATGACCTGGTATCATGCTCTTTTGGTTAACTGTGACCATTAAAGAAATATATCCTTTTAATGTACTCAACGGCTGTATACCATTGTGCCCAGAGGTAGTAAACATTAAACAGTGCTTATGTATTATTGTTCATTTGAAGAATAGCTGGGGGGAAAAGCCAAAGACTCTCTCTCTCTCTCTCTCTCTCTCTCTATATATATATATATATATATATATATTCAAGAATGTTGATTAATTCCATTCTTCCATGCATTCATGTACCTCCTGGGGGGTATTATAATCAGGGAGCACTGTTTATTCCAATATAATAGTGTTCAATAAAGATATACCTAGTATATATTGACATATATGGTTGCACTTTTCCTCTCTGTTTACCTCTCTCATATGATTTAATTTACTAGAAAAGTTTTTTATTGGGTGACCTTTCCAATGATCTAGATTGTGAGCACTCTGAGTATAGGGATGGCATCTTTCATCCAGAGGACTTTGGACAGTAAATGGCATATAGTAGCATGCCAGCAGATGTTATTCTTAAAATGAAGGAAAAATGGAAACAGTTTTCTCATTGTGTGGAAACTAGAGTCTATGTGGAGAAGTTTCTGGCATGTCACACTGGTAGAGAGGTTGAGAGGCAGAATAGCTTAGTTGAAAATGATATATCAATATAGAAGAAAAATGTGTTTCCCAATAATTGACACACATTGAGTATAGGTCTGCTTTAGATGTTTCTGTAGTATGGTTGTCTGAATTATGACATGGCCTCCAACAAAACCAAACTCACTGTCAATGAATGGGTTCCAGTTCAGAGTGACCCCACAAGACAGACTATCACTGCCTCTCTGGGTTTCCAAGGCTGTAATTCTGATGTGAACATAAATGTATGCAAAACCCATTAAATGGCTACAAATATAACTCATTTTATTGTACAAGTATAAAAATATTCATATGTGTTTTTTTAATTCAAACATGCTATATGAGCAAATTTTATGAAATCCTAACCACAGGCTAGTGCATATTTGAAAAATGAAATGGGAAACTTCTAAGGCATGCTAATAAACATTTCAAGAGTGAGCAAAGGCCCCCTTCTTACTCTGTCTGTCTCCACATATACATCTCATCCCAGTCAGGGCTTGAGCAGTGGAAAGAAATGGAGTCATAAAAAGGAGAAAAAGAAATTCAATAGAGGTTAGAGAAATTTGTCACATGTATTCTAACTTTTAAGGACTGCATTGCAATGCCAGTTTATCTCCCTCCCTATCCTTTCCTATGTCATATATGGAAGCCTACACTAGCCCAGCATCTCTGAAGGATATACTACTGAATATGTAAATCTTTGGGTATCTATTTCATGTGAGTAGATTAGAAAGTCACTTTCTGCCAGTGGTGAAGCTGTATTATGCAAAAATCAAGATGATGAAAACCAAAATTTCTGTTAAGTTCAAACTCTGGGATAGAAAAAAACTATATAGATAATCTAAAAGATTGCCATCTGAGGTGAATCATTGCTATAAAGTTAAGGTCAGTTTATAAAGTATAAATCAAATAAACAGTTCACATAAAGTTGTATACTTTCAGTGTAAAGTGAGCTCAAACTAAATTTGGAGTAGACATCACTCAATCACAGCATCTACAGGAGTTTAGTTTGTTTGTTTTTTTCCCTGAAGAGCAGTTTTCTACAGCTTGAAGTTTGATTTTCATTTGAAAAATATTCTCTTGCCTTAGTGACAGCTGCATTCCATGTTAGTGCCACACATAAATATTATACTTAAAAAGATCTACAGTAAATAAAATTAGCTGCTACACACTGACATTGGTAGAGTCTGAATAAAAGCTTAAGGAACAGAGTTTGATATAGAAAATAATAATCTTGAACCAGTCAAGAATGAAACATGCCACTTTCCTCTAGTTCTTAAAAGCTTCCTCCCACCCACTATCATGATCCCAGTTTTACCTGACAAATTCACCTATACCACGGGCTGTTCACTGGAGCCAGAAATGGGGAATTCAGGACAGATGACCCCTTCAGGACCAGTGGTGAGAGTGGTGATCCCGGGTGTGTGGAGGGAAGGGGGTATAGAGAGGGGAAACCAATTGCAGGGATATACATATAACCTCCTCCCTGGGGTACAGACAACAGGGAAGTGGGTGAAGGGACACATCAGACAGTGTATAATATGGCAAAATAATGGCAATTTGTAAATTATTAAGGGTTCATGATGAAGGGGGTGGAGAGGGAGGGGAAATATGGGGAACTGATATCAAGGGCCTAAGTAGAAGGAGGATATTTTGAGAATGATGATGACAACATATGTACAAATTTGGTCTGCATACAATTGATGTATGTATTGATCATAATAAGAGTTGTATGAGCCCCCAATAAAATGAGTTAAACATGACTTGCACGAAAGGTCTACAAAAACCAGTCATTATAACTTCAGCAATGATGGGGTTGTCCACCAAATATAGATAGAGAGATATGTCAATTTAAAAGAAATTGCATGGTAACTTATTCATTTACCTTTTGTCTTGTTTAAAACAGATTTTAAATAGTGAATTGTGTGGAGGTGGTTACTTTTGTTTTCATTTTTTTATGATTTTAGTAGCATAAAGACTTCTACTTTGCCAATGCTCGCAATTTGATTTATACACATCCTCTCCAATATAATGTAATGATGGTTCTCAAAATGTAAGTTTTGACTAGTAGCATAACATTAATTCTAATACACTGTCTTGAATTCTGTTCTCATAACCAATTTGTTGCAATCTCATTTTAATTTTTTAATAATCAATAAAATTTTAGTTCTTTCCTAAGTTGACTTTTATTATAAGTAACTTATTCTCCATCAAAGGCAACATACCATAATTTGTAATTTTGCACAAATTGTTTTCTCAAATAATTTAGCATTTTATATCATCATTTACTGAAGCAGTATAAATTCAAGTGATTTGAAATCATTGGTTTATGGTAAATAGCTATCCCAGATAAAACAAGGCATGTCTAAGCTTTGAAAATCATAAACCAAAACAGTATGTAATTAAAAAGCAATATTTGACAATATGTTATACTAGCCTTATTATCTGCTATATCCTACCACATAAAGTACATAGCAGATGCATTTAGAAGATGCCCAATAAATGTTTATAAAGTGGACAAGTAAGATAATGATAAAAAAGCTATTTCTGAATGTATGTATAAGCCAAGTAAATGTGATCATTTCAAAACACATTGACGATCTCTTTTGAATTTAGCTGAAAAAATTAGCATGAAAATGATATAATTACATGATAAACATTTAATTAATGGTGTGTTTCCCCACTATTTATTAGCATTAATTAATGGAATGACATTTAAATAAAAAGAAACAATTAGCCCTTGCAGTTTTGGGTAATGGCTTAACTTACTATCACTTACCTGTTATATTCATTTCATAGAGGAGCCATAACAAATCATTAAAAATTGAATGACTTGACATAAGTGCATTCTCTCACAGTTTCAGAAGTCTGAAATCAAGGTCTTGCTCTTTCTAAATGCCCTAAAGGAGCCTTCTTTTTCATGCTGTCCCCCGAGTTTCCAGTTTCTAGGAATCCCTGCCATGGCTTTGCTTACAGATATATCACTTCAATGGCTCCTTGTGTTGTCTTGTGGTGAAATTCTCCCATTGTCTGTTTCTGTATCTCTCATCACCTTTTCATAAGGACACCAATCACAACCTTACTCAATCCACTAATGTCATCCAAAACAACCCTGTTTATGTGCAATCACATTCAGAGGTTCCAGGAAGTACTTGAACCTTCAGGAAACAACATTCAATCCAGTTAACTTTGTGGTGTATAAAAATATCCTTTTGAAGCTGTTAGTCTTATATTAACTTCACTATAATGATAGCTGTAGCTATGTTGAATGATACACTTTTTCTTTTCTTCATTTATTTTTCTAAGAAATATGGAAACTGGGGTCTTTAAAACACTGCCCTGGTTTGCTTTGTGGAAAATATCAATAGGGAATATTTTTGAAAATTACTTTTTTTAAAAAGAGAGAATCTTATCACATTATGAGTCACAGTCAAGGATAAAGTCCAACATAGTTCTAATTGTTAATTCACAGTTAGTTGAAGACCATCAACTTTAATAATGGAGTAATTGTACATTATGCATTGTTTTTGTCCTAACTCATAATCAACTCATTGCCATCCTATTAAGTCTGAGACACAGGGACAGTAGAGGGAAGAGTAGAAAAGTCCCATCAGTCTGTGGTCCTTGTGGTCACAGACTGCCTCATCTTTCTCCTGCAGAAGGACTAGTGGGTTAGAAATGCCACCACTCTGTTGAGCAGACAGGTGCTTGTACACTGTGTCATTCTGATTTCCACAAGCAGAAGGATGTAACGCTAATATTTATTTACACTCTGATGTCATAATGTAAGTGCTAAGGATTTATTTATTACATCATTTCACATGTGCAAAACTATCACTGACAACTTGCTCAACAAGTTCTTCCAAATTAAATTGCCAGAGAATTTTATGATGAATCAATAGGCCATCCTCTCGAAAACTCTGTAGCTTATAGAAAAAAAATATCCAAGAAGTCAAAGTTTTATCACAACATTCTGCATACAACCGAGAGGGTAGTCTTAAAAATATTATGGTGTAACCTCCTCTTTTTACAGACAAAGAGACTTAGCTTCTAATTAGAGCAAGTGTTTTACCCAATTTTATTCAATTGGGTCACTAATGGCAAGAAGAAGAGCTAAAAGGACAGCTTCCTAATTATTAGCTTTCATTGAATTTATCACTGAAGAGTTTTCAGTCTGGTATCCAACAGTCTTCCTTATCTGTCTCCACCCTGTTTTTCTAGCACCTTTGTTTTGTAACATCGTCATTGTACTGGGGGATGAACTGTTCCTCCATGAAAAGCATATGAAGAAGTACAAAAATTCTGGTACCTATGATTGGGTTCTTGATTGGAAATGGTTCTTTGAAGATATCATGAATAAACAAAAGATTATATTGGCATCTCACTGGTCCTAATCCAACAAGACCACCCCAATAACCAAATAAATAGAATTTTAAGGAACTAAACTCATTGTCATAGAATCAATTCAGACTGATAGCAACTTCCATAGGACAGGATAGAATTACCCCTGTGAATGTCCAAGATTATCACTCCTTATAATAGGGATTAGTAAACCCTCTGTTTTTCCCACAAACTGCTGAGGTTAGCAATCCAGTGGTAACCACTATACCCCCATAGATCCTCTATGTGATATGAAAAGGTTCTTTAGAAAAGAAAACTGAGGGAAGATAACTATGTGTGGCAGTCATGTGCTTATGTTAATTTTATTATTGAAATGTAGAGGTGGAGTCCAGCCTGTTAATCTGGAGATAGCCATTGAGTAGCCAATGAGGCCTCTGTGTGGGCATGGCTTTCTCCTGAGACTTCTGGGAAATATCGAGATATTTCCCTCATGAAGATGAGAAGCTATCTTCCCCAGTTGTTGGGAGTTAGTTTCAGAGACGATGAATCACGGAAAAGACAAGAAGGCAGCATCCGAGAAGCTGGAGGAGCCAACGGAGAGACCACACAGCTTTGCCTTGATGGAGACAGCCTCTGAAGCTGGAGTGGCACACTGTTGATGGACCCTGAGCTCTGGAAGCGAGGAGCCATGGGGAGACCCCTGCCAGTGCCGGATTCTCCACCCACTGATCTGTGACTTCGTGAGTCGGAAAGAGATTCTTAGACTGATTTTGGGCGTATAGGTTAATATTAGACTTATGACTTTGAACTGGACTGGGCTCAGTGTCCTGTTCCTCTTGTATATAAACCTTTTCCTTATACCTATATGCATGTCTATGAAATGTGTTCTTCTAGCCTACCCGGACTAACACACTATGTGAAGATGGAGAGAGAGAGAGAGAGAGAGAGAGAGAGAGAGAGAGAGATGATTTACAACAAGGATTGCCAGCTGCCATCAGTAGCTGGAAGAGAAAGATGGAAGAGATTCTCCTGAAGAACCTCAGAAGGACTCTCCTTGACGGAAATCATGATTTGGGACTCCTGTCCTCCAAAACAGTGAGCTAATTACTGCCTAGTTCATAATCCTTCACTTCACGAAACGGTTCACAGCAATCCTTGGAAACAAATACACTATTGTACACCTAAACATTATGGAGCTAAATCTTTCTTTCCATGCTTGTTCTGAATTATTCTATAAGAATGCATTCCAACATTTCTTCCATGATTTTAAAATCTACTCAACGTTAATTTAAATGTACTCTCCATTTTGACACAATGTTTCTTCACCCAGGTGAAATGATCTCCATGGCAATCCTAAGGAAAACATTGCTTATTTGATTGCATAAAATTTATAGAGTCAGTCCTCCATATCGGAAGTTATGAATCCAGAAGTTCAAGCAATCATGGATGAAAATTATTTGGGAGAAAAAACATAAACCCATCAAATGATCCCGGCCATGCCTCAAAGACTAAGAGCGAACTCTGAGTGCAATTTACACAGCACTCATTCACCTTGAACCCCAAACCCCATAGTTAGTAGAACAATACCGGACCCACAGTACCACCAAGACTTCTTCAGCAATGAAGATATAATTTAAAATATACAGAAGTATGGGTGTAGGTTATATGCCAATATTTTATATAAGGGTTTTAAGTATCCTCAGCTATTAGTGTCCATGAGTGTTTCTGGAACAAAGTCCATGTAGATCCTGAGGGACAGCTACAAGTGAAATTAGAAAGCAGGGGAAAACTAAGACAATTTTTTCTAATGACTACTTATTGTAGTATATTTAATAATATGTACTATCCTAGTATTTATATTCAAAATACATTTTTTCACAATAAATGAGATAGCATGCACAGCCCCTTAGACATATGCTAGCTAGGTAATTAGAGATTTTCTAAAGAAAAAAACACATGAATACAGTCATGAAATAAAAATAAATATGTAAAATGAGATATTATGCACCATATAATAGATTTATAAATGAATATATTTTTCTAATTAGTGTTTACTTTGTTGATTAGCATATTAGTAAAGCAGTTCTTTCATACAATGCTGATATGAATGAAAAATGGCAAAACTTGATTAGGGAGGGTCATTTGGCCATGTATATAAAATCGTATATCACCTTTTTCCTGAATGTCCTTTGTTTATTTCTGTGGATCCACCCTCTATTTCTTTGACTCTGCCTCAGAATGCATCTAACAGCTGGCACAAGAGGATTGCATTGACAGGGAGTAAGGCAAAAGCATCAATTCCTCAGGCTCTTTCTCTGCAAAAGGACTCTAGGTTGGCAGTGACTGTGCTCCTCTACTAAAGGGGAAGTCCTTTCCCTACTGCCACTCTTCCAACCTAGTGGCTCTCAGATCTAAGGTAGCAATGGCTCATCAAGTTATACCAGATTCATTATCATCATTTGAATATTTTTAACTCTACTCATAGTCTTTAGACAGTCTGTTCAGTATTCCTCCCCAATAATTTCATTTGAATATTTCATTTGTTCCTTCCCAAGACCCTTGCTAACCATGCTTTGACTTTGAAATTCTACTTCCAAGAGTTTCTTAGTGAAATAATAATGCACATAATAATATAGTAAATTTTATAGTGAGTGCTATAATATTGGTAGAAATTTTGTTGTTGAAAGTTAGAATGATAAACGAGGTCAAAATAAAGAAATTGAGATTTATTATGGAAAGAGACATTTATGTCTTGAGGTTTATCAATTACAAATGTATATGTCTTGTCACCCAAAAGAGATATGTTGGTTCTTCACATAACATTTTCCATGCTTTTATTGTACGCAGTAGAAGGCTAGGTTGGAATAACTATTTAAGGTTTTCTTATGGATTGTACAGGGAATTTAGACTCAGATATAGGATAAGAAGTGTCAGCTTTGGTAATAAACGTGGTCTTCGGGCATGAGAAAACCAAATTGATTCAAGCTATCTTCTCAGTGAACTCAGGTGACGTTTAATTTAGTTCTGAAGAAAATTCCTGGTCTTTAAAAGTTTAAATAGTGTTTTCTGCACACTCTTTGTACTGGCCATAAGGGGATTATTCAAAGGGTTCCTGAAAGAATTAGAATCAGTGAGTGTAAACTTACTCACAGTACCTAGCAGATATTATGATCATTGCTATCACTCACTTAACAGCATCTTCCCATCAGCATGTTTTCTGAATAACACTGCTTTTTCCTGTCACTCATATTACCATTTTTTCTTACAATTGTCTCCTTGCTAACTTGTGCTCTTTGACTCATGTCTGGTAAAATATTAAGGTTTTTTTTTTTACATTTAAGTATGTTAGAGCATATAATAATGGCAGCTGTTTACCTAAATCTGGAAGGAAAAGCTCCAATTTTTAAGAAAAAAATTAGCTGTAGTTAACTAATGTTTCTTCAAACATATCCTGGAATTACTATGTCAATTATATACCTCTGTGTGTGAGTGTTTTCGGTTGAACAAAGCTAGGAGAATTGAAGATGATTTACTGGCTCATTAGTGCTATATCAAACCCTAATAGGTGATGCAGAGAACTGCTAATCACAAGGCCAGCAGTTTGAAAATGAAACAAAAGATGAGGTTTTCTGCTCTCATAAAGGTTTGCAGCCTCTGAATCTCACGGGCAGTTCTTCCCTGTCCACAGAGCCACTATGAGTCTCGGTGGGCTTGGTGGCAGTGAATGAGTCCTTTATCAATCTCTGTCCAGAGGCAAGGGAGGAAGAAGAGTTGGTAATGGGAAATAGAATCAGATTACTCTCGGTTTAATAACCAAAATTAGCCATAATGATGAAGGGCATAATCTACTCTAATTTGTCAAGCAAGAATATAAAATAGTCTCAGAAAAGTGTGCTTATTAAAGATGCTGTCAGCAGGAGGTGTTCTGCATGGAAGCCTTTGCTCTAACGAACCAACAAGAAATGTGGGAAATGAACAAACATCATCCCTCAATATCAACTCTACAGAAATGGTGGATTGGGGTTTTTTTAAAATTGTGACTGACAAGTCCTGACTGACTAGACTTCCCCACACCTGCACCTGCCACATTCACCAAGCCTTCCTTTTCTCTTCTTTATCTTTCATATTGCAATGAACTGTTTAGAATTCATCATCAGAGTGGAACTCATAAAAATATGTATATATAAAGATGCATCCTTGTCCTCAAAATTCTTACCTCCCCCCAAAAATAATAAAAAAGATAATCCAAAAAAGTACAAAATTGTGAACTAGGTTAAAGGTAATTTGGAGACTTTCATTGGTAATAAAAATTCTGAGCAGAATATCAAGGAAATAAGATCTGTAGATATTTTGGATGAGGTAATCTGTAGATATTTTGGATGAGGTAATCTGTAGATATTTTGGATGAGGTAACACTACTATAAGCCCAAATAAAAGAATTGGTTGTTTAGTATATTTAGAGTATGACTTTATTTTTCTTATAAAAGTATTGCTGCTGTAAATATGTGTGTAAAACCACACAACTGATGTTGTTAGGGATTGTGATGGGAGTTGTAGAGGCCCCCCCAATAAAATGATTCATTTAAAAAAAGGGGGGGAAGGGAAAGGGGAGGTTTTTTTGTTATTGTTTTTTTGTTTTTGTTTTAAAGAGGAGCTTGTACCAAGGGCTCAAGTGGTAAATGTGGGAAATGTATGTGGAAACGTGTGCAAATGTGCTTGATACAAATGATGTACTGAATGTTGCAGTAGCTGTAAAAGCCCCCAATAAAATTAAAAAAAATAATAAAGAACTAGAGGATAGAGGGGAAGAGGAGCGTATGCTAGAGGGGCTCAAGTAGATAATGTAGATGAATGTAGCAACATGTATACAAATATGCTTAATACAAATGATGTATTAAATGTATTAAATTATGTAAAAAAAAGTTGTATGAGCCCCCAATAAAATGATTTAAAAAAATGTGTGTAGAACAACACTGGCCAATTTCAAGTTATCCATATAATGTGAATTTTGATACCATTAATTTTATTAATCACATAGTGCAATTGTCACCAATATCTGTTATTAAATTTTCATCAGCAGCAGCAGGAACTTACTGCTTCCTAAACTATGACCTCTCCTTTCTGTCTTCTCCCATCCCCCAAAAGTTTTCATCAGCATAATTTCACCTCTTCTAGCTATTTCATGTGGAGCCTGGGTGGTATAGCAGTGAAGCATTGGGCTGCAATCTGCATGGTTGGCAGTTCAAAACTATGGGAAGTTGGGAGGGAAAAAGACTGGACTTTATACTCCCATGAAGTTGCAGTCTCAGAAACTCACCGCAGGTGCTATGAGTCAACATTCACGCGGTGACAGTATGTTCTCTTTCATATGAGATCATACAATGTTTGGTCTTTCCAAGTTTTAGTCTTGTTGTGCATATATTATTCCATTGTGTGTGTGTATATATATGTATGTATGTATGTATGTATGTATATATACTTTCAAAAGATTCATTCATCTGATGGTGCCACCTTTTGATAATTATGACTAGATTTGCAATGAGCAATTTGTGAGTATGATTTTATATATCAGTCCTTAAGAGGTCAGTATGACTCCAGTTCTGCCGATGTGTTTGGACACACAGGACTTGGGGTTGGTTTATTGTGTACATGACCTAGAGAAACATGTTGGGAGATAAGGCATCAGTGAATATCCTAAGAATGATACGGATCAGATTAGATAAAGCCTCTAACTTTATTATAAGGTGAGAACCTGTTTTGTTTTGTGTTTCTCTGAAACCAAACAGCTGAACAAGGAATTGTAGAACAAGGATTACACCATGGCAGAGATGAATGCAACCTGACATTGCACGTGCTTTCTGACATAGCTCACTGCTTTCCAGGCATCGGGAAAACACACCACCTCTTAGGTCTGCCTCTGAAGATGGGCTCTCACTGAACCATAACCTGGCCGTGCTTCTCAAGTTAGAATACCAAGTAACAGATAACCATGGTCAGGAGCTACCTAGATTGTTCCAATTTTTTTAAACATCCAGGTAATGATTTGTGGGAAAGAAAGAGACAAGAAAGGGGGAAATCAGGTTACCTTTCTATTTTCCATTGACAAAACAATAGAAAGACTCACAAAAAATATGAAAAGCTGAGACATGCTACATTATATAATAAATGAGAACTGAATTTTGATTCTTAAAGGAAGGCATGAATAGGAACAAGCAATGAAAAACAAATTAGAAGATTTAAATTCCTGTTTGTGCACAGACTTTTTTTAAAAAATTATTGCCTATTTATTGGTTCATTCTGTAAATTGAGATCAATGAAATTCTCTGAATAGCAGCATGAAATCAATCACAAGATAGCATATAATCCATGGTCAATATTGTAAATTACAGTTTCTTTGGCAGTAATCAGTGAAGCTCCCATGCACTGGGATGTGTTTCCTTGTAACATGTCTTAGGATAATGCCTTGCGGATGCATTTCTTATACATATTAAAGTGATCTGTTTTTCCCTGTCCACAACTCCCTGTGCTTGATCTAATGCAAGTGATACAATAAGCAAATGGCAAACACGATGTTGTCACTAAGGGGTTCTGACATAGCCATGGCCTTTTGCTTTCAGGGCTCCTCTATTCTCCATAGACTCAACTCAGGTTTGCTTCCTTACCTGCAATTTTGTGACTCCATTGATCCAGCACATTGCCCTTGAAGGGCATCTACGGAGACTTGGGTCTAAATCAGTTGCATTTTAGCAGGAGAGTTAGAGTTATCCTGTTCCTTTTTGCTTAAAATTTTAATTTGTACATATGTGATGATTTCATTGTCCCAGAATGTCTTAGCCTTGCTTCCCTGCCACCCTCATTCCCTTGCTACTAGCTTTTAAAATAATTCATCATTCCATGCATTCCCTTTACACCAGGGTGCCGTCCACTCTCACACACATCAGACACTTCCTCCTCTTTTATCTTCTAGTCTCCCTCTTTCTTTCACTCATCTCCTTTCATTTCACAAGGATGTCCTGCGTCCGGCCACCTGTGCAACTTCCTCTGCCATGTATCATATTAACTTCTATCCTCTTCCTTTTTCATGCTTCATTATTCAAAGGACAATAGTGATGCTTCATTTCCTTATGGCAGTGCATCTAGAATATTCCACTTTGGGGTGGACAATACAAATATAAAAATGATTTGGTAATCCACACTGCTATTTAATCTGGCCCACATTCTTTGTACTCTTGCAATTATATTTTTCAACAAATTCTCAATTTATTTCATAAAGATTCATCAGATTCCCAAGATAGGAAGCTGACCTTGCCAATAATACCCTTTCTTTTGTGGGTTATCCTGTCTTAGAGAACCCTAGTTGGAATAAAATTGAATTCTGGGCAGCTGTTATGAGCATCATAAACAAAGATAGGGTAACAAACTATAGGATGACATTTACAAATTTCCCTCTAAAAGACATTTGTCTCCGTCCTTATTTTGCATAAAGAGATTGACAGACTGACAATAGATGCCATCTAGTCAACAGAAAGGCAAAGCAACCTTAAGTACAACAGAGGCAAATGGCTCCTAGCCCTGTGTCATAGTTACAGGTACCCCAATGTTTGAGTCTATCTTTGTAGCTATTGTGTCAATCCACCTCATTGAGGGTCTCTTCTCTATTGCTGACCATCCTATTTCTCCCCCCATAATTAAGCCATCCTGATGATAAATTCAAAGCAAATTTCTAGTAGCACAATCCATGAGTCGCCAAAGCACAAAACAAACAACTTAATTTTTGATTTCAATATCATGAACACTCCAATACAACACATAACCCAATACACTGCCTGGGCTCTTCCTATGCAAACTAGAAGTGGTAAATGGATTGCAATCATTTTTGGTCATCCTTCTATACCCCTACTGATATAAAAGCTTTAAGATCTAACATTGTAACATACCCTTGGAGTGTGGACTCCCAAATTTTCCTTCTCAGTTCAAAGCATCTCAATTGAAATAGTTCCTTCAAATTCAATCCGTCCTCCATGGAGCTGCTTCCCTACATATATCAAGGAGTTTTCTTTTCCTGGGTTTTGCAGTGGAGGGAGTAAGGTGAAGCCAAGTTCTTAGAGGAGTCATTATTGAGGACGTTGATATTCAAAGCACTTGAAAAGAAAGCAGAAGCAATGTTGGCGTCATTTAGGACAGGAGAAGTGTGACATAGTGGGTTTAATGTGGCATGGGTTAATTAGGTCTTGGACATACATTCTTGTAGATAATCAATGGACTTTTGTTATTATTAGATGCCATCAAGTCATTCTGTCTCCCAGGCACCCTATGTACAACAGAATGAAACAGAGCCTAGTCTTACAACATCTTCACAAATTTTGGGGGTCTTGAATTCCCGGTTGCAGCCTCTGTTGTCAGTCCATCTTGTGAAGGGCTTGCCTCCCTTTTGCTGGCCCTTGGCTTTACTAACCATGTTGTCCATCTGCCAGGACTGGTCTCTACTGACAAGTTCAAAGTATGGGAGAGGAGGTCTCACTACCCTTGCCTCTAAGGAACAAAAATTCTGGCATTCTTCTAAGACAGATTTGTTTGTTCTTTGGGCATTCCACGTGGTACTTCCAATAGTCTTTGAGAGTATCATAATTCAAAGGCATCACTTCTTCTTATGTCTTCCTGATCCTATGCCCCTCTCTTGCACGCACGTGAAGCCACTGGAAATACCATGGCTTGGTCAGTGCACCTTAGTCTTCAAAGTAGAGCCTCGCTTTTCAGCACTGCAAAGGGATTGCGTGCAGCGGATTTGACTAAGGCTATGTTTCATTTGATCTCTTGACTACTGCTTCCATAAGGATTTTGGTGACAAATTCATCAAAAGGTATAATTACTCTGAAAGCTCAGCCAAAACCCGTTCACTTTTGGCGATCCTGCTGGCATTTGAAATACTGGTGACATAGCTTCCAGTATAATAGCGGCAGACAAGCTACTGCAGTGCAATCAAATGGCAGAAGAGCTGTAAGATCACTGAGATTGAATTAATGCCTTTTTTCACATCCATACTGTAAATGCATACCAGCAAATTATTTCATCTATATATCCTACTCTAAACAAATGTAGGATTCATCTATATATCCTACTCTAAAACAACCATAGAAAGCATTTTGATGGAACTCATTTCAGGATACATTGTTTAAAAATTATGCTGTGGCTTTAAGCTAAGGTCAGTTTAGATTTTTTTTCCTCTTTTTTGGTCATCAATCTCCTTTATATCTCTAATTCAATCCCTGTGGTAGTCATGTACTTTGATGTCAATTTCATGATTAGGAGTGTAGGGGTGAAGTCTAGCCTCTCAATCTGGAGATAGCCAGATTGTGGCTTCTATGTGGGCATGGCTTTCTCTGAGAATTCTAGGGAAAACCCATGATATTTGTTCCGTGGAGGTGAGAGACTTATAGCTTAGAACTTGGGAGACATTGCAGCTGACAAGCCACATGGCAGCATGATGATAGACCCTGATCCCTGGAGACTGGAAGAGCCTTGAGAAGACCCCTGCCAGCGCATAGATGCTTCTACCACCACTGGATACACAAGATTGTGCATCCACTGGCCTGTGATTGTCCTGGCATCATGGCACGTGCTTCATGAGTCCTAAGAGGACTTATGGATTGGTATCAGACATCTGGGATAATATTAGACTTATGGATTTAGACTGGACTGGACTAGGATGCTTTCTCAATGTTCCATTCCTCTTGTATATAAATTGTGTGTGTATATGCTTTGTTTGTTCTTTTGGCGGTCCACATTCTACTTCCAATATTCTTTGAGAGCATTATAATTCAAAGGCATTAATTTTTTTATGCTTTCCTTATTAAGTGCCCATCTCTTGCATGTATATGAAGAATTTGCTTCTCTAGTCCACCCGGACTAACACAATGCCCTACATTAGATTGAAAATTGTATTCATAGAGTGTTTCAAAACCTTAGACATATTTAGACATTTGTTTGTTTCTGAGAAACAAATGGGCAATCTACTTGGGGACCTAGAGGCTTCCCAGTAGCTTCTCCCATTGATGTATTTAATAAATATATACAATGATCACATCAATCATAAAGATATAATTTTGAAGATGATAGAAAATAGCTCTGTACTCAAGGAATATGCATTCTATTGGAGATATATCAAATCAAGAAATCAATGATAATAGAATTTATTATGGTATTTATAATAAAAAACTAAATAGGGATTTTTTTTAAGGAAAATGAGGCCTTTTACCTTTTTCAAAAAACTGATAAATGCCCTCTTACATAAGTCTCATATGTGCATAATATACATTATGTGAGCACACGTACTATTTTTGTGGGTTATAGCAGGAACCACAGCGGGGGGAGGGGATTGTGGTTACATGTTGCCTGGGATCCACATGGTTGACAGTTGGAAATCCCCAGCAACTTCTCAGGCAAAAGACTGCATTTTCTACCTCTGTTAACATTTATCATGTTGGAAACTCAAAGGCGGTGAGTATTATTTTTGAGAAAGAAAAAAAATATGATATTTTGCAATGGCAGTAGTTGCCTCAGTTGTATGATCCAGGAAGATCACTCAGAGAACATGAATAAGTTTAATAAATGAGAAAAAAACAAGTAAGTGTGTAGACACAAAAAATACACTTAGAGGGAACAGTGTGTGCAAACACACGGCGGTGTGAGATCATAGTGTGGGGAAATCCAAAGTAAATCTCGTGCATGAGATAAAGGAGAATATGCAGATCTGTTCTGCAGGTCTCTCCTCAGCCAGAAGTCTTCACTTTTCCCTTTGTTCGGATTAAAAATGTTAGTATCAACTTCAGCATGCCTGCAATGAATGGGAAG
Organism: Nesogale talazaci; assembly: GCA_004026705.1. Lineage (NCBI taxonomy): Eukaryota > Metazoa > Chordata > Mammalia > Afrosoricida > Tenrecidae > Nesogale > Nesogale talazaci. Next base: position 113,957 of record PVJH01000342.1, read on the forward strand.
CTACTGCTAGTTTTTCTTTTAAGACAGGTCCAGATTCACCACTTCCTACTATCTTCAGGTTCCTCGATTGCTGCAGTCAGCCTCTTAAGGGAGACCTTCATTCTTTCTTTGACACTAATGGTCTGTACTCAGAGACCAGTCAGGGAACATTCCTAAAATCTATGTCCAATAATGCCACAATTCTGCTCAAAATCCTTGTGCAAACTCCTTAAAGAATCTTTCAGCTGAAAAAAATGAAACTCTTACAAAGATTTTCAGGTCCATATGATTTTCTTTCATTGAATGCACAATATCTTCCTTTACAACATTACAGCTCATTTGTTGTGCTACTGCCATATTGACTCCCTGCTATACCTCAAACATGTTGGGTGTATTTTTCCAGTCCTTTGTTACCTCCCCTGAAATTATCCTCCCAGCAGAACCTCGTACCAGTCCTCTTCTAGCTCTTGCTGTTTAAAAAGAATAACCAGCAACGCTTATTTTATTCCTCTGGTCTATATTCAATAGCACTTTCTCTTTATATAGCCCTCACTCAAACGCATTACCATCTAGTCAGTTCAGCACTAGAAAGTCTTCCATTTCTTCCATGGACTATCTGGAAGTTTCCAACAGCTGAGCTTGTGGTTTGCAGAACAATGTACAGTCCACCACACCACCAGAGCCCACAACATAGCACTGTCCCCTGTAGATGCTACAAATTACCGTTCCAGTGCCATTGTCAGGCAAAGAGCACAAACCTGCGAGTTTAAAGAACAGATACTTATTTTCTCACAGTTCTGGAATCTAACAGTCTATATCAGGGTTTTGGTGTTGTCAATGCTTTCCTTGTAAGGTAATCTTGGGCATTACTTGACTTGCAAATAACTTCCCGTGACTTCCCCCTCCCCCGTTGGATAGATATTACTGTGTCTAATCTATTTTTTTAACTCAGAATTGTTTAGACATAGAACCTACCCTTCTCATGGATGATCAACTAACATAACAAAGAAATCCCTATGTGTAAACAGGATTTTGTCCACAATAGAGAGGTTAGGGTTCTAACACTTATTTTTCAGGGTGAAGTGCTCTTACCCTCTCTCCTGACTATGCTGTTCAAGTGTAGTGTTTTATTGTTAGGTACCATGCAGTAAGGCCCCACTGACAGCAAACCTATGGACAATAAACCAAAACACTGCCCTATCCTTTACCATCCTCACAATTTTAATGATTAAGTCCATTGTTGCAATCCTCATGTCATAGTATCTGAGAGGACCTTACCATAATTTAACACTAACACATAGGATCTATAAGAAAAGAGATTTAGTCAGCATGGTTGAATCTTTCATTGAGGGAATTTTTGTTTTGTAATGTTAGTTCAGGTAGACTAGAGAAGCAAATTCATAAACACACACATGTATATAAGGGAGAGTCTTATATACAAGAGAAATGGAACATTGAGAAAGCATCCCATCCAGTTTGGTTCAAGCCCATAAATCTGATATTAGCCCATATGTTTGACACCAATCCATAAGACCTCTTCAGACTCACAAAGCACATGCAATGATGCAAGGGCCATCACAGGCCAGTGAGGGCAAAGTCTTGCATATCCAGATGTGGTAGAAGCATCTCAGCACTGGCAGGTACCTCTCTGTAGCTTCTCAAGCATCTCAATGCTGGAAGGAGTGTCTATATGGCTTTTCTCACTGTAGAGGTCTGGATCCATCAGGGTAAGCCATTGTCACTTCTCCTCCAGCTCCTCTAGTTTCCAGGACACAGAGTATATCAGCATCCTGCTGTGTGTCTTGTCAGCTGCAATGCCTCCCAAGGACTGAGTCTTGTCTCTCACCTCCAATGAGGAAATACCATGAGATATCTCAGAATTCTCAGAGAAAGCGAAACCCACACAGAGGTCTCATGGCTATCTCCAGATAGACATAGTAGACTCCACCCTATATTCCAATCATACAATTGACACAAAAGTACATGACTGCCTCATAGGGTAACTAATTTTACTGGTAAATCATGGTTTGTCCTCCTTTTGGTTAGCTATAAATTTAGCCAATTGATGCTACGTTGCATGAATACCTGAATGTTCTTCCAGTATGCCATTGCTATCAGTGTAATATAAAATCCATTTTTCAGAAATAGGTTGAATTTAATTAATCTTTTAAACATGAAGCTTGAATGATTTATGGTTAATGAGATTTAAGAATATGTGTTACTTAGATTGTGACTGATTTATATCAAAAACATTACAGAAAATAACAATTATGCCTGATTCTATAAATGTATGAAAAGTGTTAGTGAATCTTAATAAAGTTGAATGAACTTTGGTTATATGACTCAACACCATAATTACTGACTACTTTTTTAGAAATGGAGTATACACAAAATTACAGGCATGAGTCAGTAACTTATAGACTTTATTCTAGTAAAAGGGCATGAGCTATCTACTAGAAAGGCAGATAATTACTAAGGAAGGATAGTTCCGTAAAGGGAGGGATTATTTCTGTGTAAAGTACTAGTCTACTGTATCAGTCAATTTTCATACCTAGCTCAACTATATCTAGGTCATATTATTCATAAATTATCAATATTTTTCAAACCCTTCCATTGAAAGCCTACAACTTCCCAGTCATTATGCTAGATGCCAAGAATGCAAAGAGAATGCAGCAAGATATCTCCTTTTGATGTATTTACTTTAATGTGTGAGATCATCTAGCATACAGATAATTACGACACAATACTATAAATGGTAAGCTAAAAGTGTGTACAAAGTATAGAAGTAGACAGAAGAGAGGATATGTCTCCAGCTTTTGTCAGAGGTCATGAACAGAGAGTGTCAGGGACATCTTTAGATAGAAATTGGCATTTGCAGTGAGCACTTACAACTTGAAAGCCAAATAATAGGTGGCCGGATGGACAAGGACTAGAAGGAATGCTGTCAAAGAGAATTACAAGGGCAAGGCCATTGGAACATATTATGAATTTGCCTTTCAAAAGCAGGTTATGTTGTCTTCAAATGTGCTGTCAAACTAACTTAAAGCTCTCTTGTGACCCCCCTTTTTTTCCAACAGAGTCATTGAATTAAGACTAGACCCCAAGAAAACAGTTTACCTGGTCACAGATATCAAGAAAACTGCCAAATTGTTCAAATGAAATATTTGAGCAATACTTATCTACCAGGAAGCGTCAAAAACTTCATGAAAAAAAGGGAATTGGGCTGAGCCCCAGTGGCGTAGTGGTTGTGCGTGGGACTGCGGCCCACTGGGACGGAGTTTCAATTCCAGCAGTGGGGCTGGGCCTCCTACTCCCACCACCAGAGAGCAGTGATGCCAAAAAAAAAAAAAAAAAAAAAAAAAAAAAAAAAAAAAAAAAAAAAAAAAAAAAAAAAAAAAAAAAGAAAGAAAGAAAGAAAAGGGAATTAAAGCAATGATTTTTTTTTCCATGAACATTTTGAAGTCCCTTTAACTGTGGCTGTTACTATTGGTATAGCTAATGAAAAAAATAGCCAATCATATTGCCATTCATTTACTTGTACTTAAGTTTTTTGTTTAGCAGTTCCAAGAAATAAGAAATATAGAGAATATAGAAGGCAAAATATGATGAAAAATAAGTTTTGGTTCTCCCCACCACATAGGTTTAGAAGTATTTACCCCTCACCAGTTTCTGCTGAGTGTATGCAACCATGTGGGATGCACCAACAGTTCCAGGGTTACTCTGTACACAGCACAGCTGCCACCAGAACATGTGGAATCACCAATTTTGACCATCTTGGACTCCAGGACTGTATACATACAGTAAGTAGAAATGTTCTATTTCTCACACTGGTTCATGCAAGAATCCAAGTGAATTCAATCAGGAGAAAGGCTTGTGACATAAAATTAATTTTATTGTGATTAAATGCATAGAAATGATTAGTTCAGTGGTTCTGTGAACCTTTGATTATCACTTGACAACTTAATTTCCATTTTGTCTCTATGTAATCAGACTGAACTACATATGTGCACAGACTCTGTGCAAACTTCAATAAAGGATAAAGTGACCATTACATGACTGATTGGAGATTCTGCTATGTCATTCATTGTGTGTAATGATTTGGAATTAGAAAATATCTCCATATGTGTGCGTGTAAATGTCTTCTTGCAGCAGAACTCAAAAAAATACTTTCAAGTACAGGTGTGTTCATGTTGTTTATGAAAGGAGTGAGTCTTGACTATTTCCTAATAAATGAAAGAAGTGTATTGTAGCATTCAACTATATTTTGCAAGGCTTCTTTTCAGCTTAGCTGTATCACCAATACTTTTAATTTAACCTAATTAATAGTTGCACTCTCATTCCTGTCAGTCTCAGCTTTCTCATCTATAAAGGAATTTTTCACCAGTGAATTATGTCATTATTTAAAAATTAAAAACACCATATTGTATGATATTACTCTTCCAACTATGAATTCTCCCATTGGTTTTTAGTGTGCTATAAACCCATTATTTAACCAACAAGATGTTCTACCATGTGTATTTCACAATATTCCAATCCCTGTTCTGTTCCATGACTGTCCTTATTTTCAACTGAACATCTGAATCAATTCTCCATACTTGCAAAGCTCTCAATTTTGTCATTAATCCAAACCAATCTATATCAAATATAATATATATTTATCTAGTTTATGTGTCACTTCATTCAAGATGTCTTCTCTGACTACTTCAAATCCTCCAATATTCTACAATGAGCTGCAATTGTAAATATCAATTCTGTTTTAAATTTCAAGACAATTGCATTTCACATAAGTTCTTAGAAAGGATAGTTTTTCCAAATTTAACTTAAAAATCAAGTACTCATTTATTTATGCCTTTGTATTATTGTCACTGTTGTCCTTGAGTTCTAAGTCTTTTCTAATTCATAACCACCTCAGGTGACAGGAACTGCCTCACAGAATTTCCTTGCCTGTCAGTTTTGCAAAAGCTCATCAACAGATGATTCACATACAGAATGACTAGGTTGCAGATTAATGTGTATAATTGTGCCAATACTGCTTGTTTTTTATAATTTTGTTGTTATTAGGTGAAGCCTGTTCTGACTCAAAATGATGAAAATGATGTGATGTACAAAACAACTAAACATTGCTCATTCCTGTGCATCCTAATATTGTTGCTGTCCCTATGGTGGCGTAAGCCACCATGTCAATCCACATCTTTGAGAACCACCTTCTTCTTTCATTGACACTCTCCTTCAACAAGCATGATATCATTTCTCAGGAACTTGTCCTACTTTATAATATGCACAAAAAAAGATGAAATAAAGTCACATCATCCTTGCTTTCTAAGAGATATTCTTTCTATGCTTTCAAAGAAAGTGCATTTTTTAGGTCTTCTAGAGTGCACTCAATAATCTTCCCTAACTTCGTAATTCAAATGCATAAATTATTCTTCTCTCTTATTCATTGTCCAGATTTTGCATGCATGAGACAGCTGAAGTTCCATGGCATGGGTTAGGTTCACCTTAGTTCTCAAGGGGACATATTTGTTCTTTAACATTTTATTTTTTTTCATACATTTTATTGGGGCTCATACATAGTTTCTCATAATACATAAATACATATATTTTGCCATGCTTCTTCACATATCTGCAACTGTCATCTCTCTCTGAACCTCCACCTTTCCATTCAAGCCTCTGATCTCAGCCTCCCATTCCTTCCCCTCCATCCTTGCTCCCCACTCCCCCACCAACTCTCAATACTCCATAAATTATTGATTCATCATAACTTATATTGTTCGATGTCTCCCCTTACCCTCTCCCCCAGTGTCTGTCCCCCCAGTAGGGGGGTATATGTAAATCCCTGAAGTTGGCTCCCCCGCTCCACCCCACCTTCCCTCCACTCATCCAGCAGCTTCATTCCCACTACTGGTCCCACGGGGTTCACCTGTCCTGGGTTCCCCACATTTCCATTTCTCATCTCCACAGTAGTGTAGAACTGGGACCATGACAGTTGGAAGGAGGAATTAGAGGAAAGTTGTATGCTTCATTGCCACCTCACTGAGCCTCATGAGCCTGTCTCCTCCCCAAGACTCCCTTGTGCGAGAGTGTTCAATTACCCACAGGTGGGCCTTGGGTCCCCACTTCACTCTCCCTGCATTCGTAGTGATGTGGTTCTTGTTTATTGATGTCTGATACCTGTTCCCTTCAGCCCCCCATGATCACACATGCCAGTGTTTTTCTTCCACTTGGGCTTTGCTGCTTCTGGGCTAGATGTCCATCCATTCACCCTCAAGCCTTCACAATCCCAGGTGCTTTATCATTTGGTTGTTTTGTAGCAGACTTACCCAGCATCAGTCCTTTGATTTCTGAGTGGTTGCAAACATGGGCATTGATTGTGTGGTCAAGTAAAATAAAATATTTTATAACTTCAATCCAATTTCAGTATTTTTCCACTTATAATGATTTTATTAGTATAGATATTAATATTTTAATTTTTATCTCTCTAATTATTGACTTTCTTAAGTAAGTGCTTCAAGTTCTCACTTTTTCAAATGTTTTTGAATAGCCAGTAAAATACAGGTAAATATTTTTCTAATATTCTCTGTTTTCAGGCAAGATCTATCTGACACCAACCATGATATCCTCCCACCTTCCACCCCTCTTCACATCTTCTTCTGTATCCAGATAAAATGTCTGGAAGTAATATTGTAACTGTTTTTGAATTATCTTCAACAGTGTTTTAATTTGTCTTTCTTGGAGTCTTTTTGATATCGTCTGTTTAGCTCACTTCATCATATGTTTTATACTTGCATTAGGCACTATTCAAATCAAGTTTTAAAATAACTTCTGGTATCCACTTTGGTCTTTTCTCTCTCTTTTTAAATCTTTTTAAGTAACTTTTTCCTTTCTTCATGTACGATGTTCTTGATGTCATTGTGTAGCTTATCTGGATCTTAGTCACTAGTGTTAATTTTTGAAACGATATCTCAATTCAAGTCAAGATATCAAACTCAAGATTATATCTTGGCTGCAATGAACTGGTCCTAATTTTCTTTGATTCACCTTTAGCTTGTCTGTGAACAATTGGACGGTTAGTTCTAAAGTCTGTCCCTGGTCTTATCTGAACTGATAATAATGAACTTCTCCCAGTTTTTTCCCACCGATGTTAATATGGAATCCTTCTGGAGTGTTCCATCCTCTGAGGTTCAATTGTACAATTTAGGTTGTTGAAAAGATAAATTAGTTGTTAGTCTTGCAAAACTTCGTCATGTGATCTCCAGTATTGTTTATATCACAAACACGTTTTCATGACTACATATTCTGCTTCATTTCAATTTTTGAATTCCAATCACCAGAAGCTATGCATGCATTCTGATAGAATATTTGATTGATTTCACACTTAAAAGTTGGTTAAAAAACTCAACTTCCATATCTTCCTCATTGACATTAGTAGTTTCTGTGCACACTTGAGTAGCATTAACTGGTTTTCTTGTTGTCATGTGTACATCCCTGATGTACTTCACGATAGATCTTGAAGTATTCTCTTTGAGGATGAATGTGATACAATTGTCTTTGTCATCCCTGAACAATAAACCACACGACTGTCCATTTCACAATGGAAAATACCAATCTATTCTAGTTCACAGATGCTGATTGGTATGCATTTTCAGTGTCTTATGGTTTTCTTCCATTCATACTTTGTACATTCTATGTTCTGAGTATTGTTGTATGTTGGTGACTCCTCATTTTGCGATGTGCCACATCCACAATTGGAGGACCCAAAAGCTTTACTCCATCTACCTCATTAAGGTCAACTCAACTCTGAGAGCTTGTTCTTCCCTTGTCATATTTTGAGCTTCTTCCAAATGGAGGGGCCCGTCTTCTGGAACCACATCAACGATGTTGGATGGCTAAATGAAAGCTTTTTCCTGGCGAGTACTTTCAAAAGTAGGTGGCCGTGACCCCCATCCTACTCTGGAAGCATATGATGGAAGCAACATGGATGGCACTAGTGGCATGTGAAATATCAGTACCATAGCTTCTAGCATCACAGCAAATAATTTGCCACCACAGTAGGACAAAAAGGCACAGAAGCATTATTTGTATTAGTGCAACTGGAATTATAGGTAAATAAAGGCAGGGATTATGTTCTGTTTTTAAAATATTGTGCAGAATAGTCATTTAAAAGCATTTATTTCTTTGCTAATTACTATTGATTTCTTAGGGTGTTTCCACAGTGGCAGAAATTCTAGTCACTGTGTGTCCATAAAAAATTCTGCCCATCTCAGTTTTGACTTGAATGAATGATAATAAGAATGCTATATTTCTCCATTCCCAGGTGGCAACAGCCAAGGAAAATAAATGGAATTCTGGAGCGTTATGTATTATATATTTCAAATCACACGCATGATTTTACAGTTTGGGATGTCATCTATAACAGTACGGAACTTTTTCAGGATCACATGCTGCACTGTCTTTCCCCTGGTCGTAAATATCTCATCAAGCTTGAAGTAAGTGCACTTTACTTCTCTCTCACTTTCTCCAGCCCTTACTTTCTTCCCTGCTCCACTTTCTTTTATTCCACCTTCTCTCCTTCCCTCACTGAAAGGAAAGAAAAAGAAGCTAAAAGCTCAAATAATGATATTTTCACAAAAAACTGATTTTATACTCTATATTTGAATTACATTGTTATATTCCCTACATAGTGCATCTATATTATGTATAATGAGAGAATGACAATATAAGTCATAAGATTTTCCCAAAGATGATTTGGGATTATGAGGAATTTTTTTCTTGTATATGATTGTCAGGACTGCTGTTTTTTTTTTCTAAAATGCTTGCACTAATAATACTGTTTCCCTGGGGACCTTGTGTTTATTTGAAAAAGAATGCAGTTTATGAACATTTTAATCTTAAAATGCTAGATGTAGGTTTAAATGACCCCCCCAAATATATTTATATTCTGTGTACCTTATACCTCTATCTTAAAAGAACAGTCACTGACAGAAACCCAGAATCAGCATAGTTTAGCGGTTTCTGTAGACAGACAATAGCATTTTTCAATGCAAAATGGCACTTTTACACAAAGGTCTTTTAAAGACCTTGATATTACTGTGGAATTTATACTCCGTAGTCCCTTTGTTTTTTGATGAAATATAATGCTTTTTTAAGTTTAATAGCACATCTGAAAATAACTGAATATAAACATGAGATTGTCCCTATTTGTTTTAAACACGCTCTTCATTTTATAGCAATACCTATATAAGGATATTTGCTTTGATAAATGCCATAGAAAATATTCTGCTCTTGATTATGAATAAATTTACATTTATGTAGACACTGTGTATGCATTCATTTTACTTAACATGCTCTTGAATGCTCTAAATATTATACCATGAGAAAATAAACTATTTCAACTACTGCTAACTGTCTGACTTGAAGCTGCAAAACAAGGGCAATCAAAGCAGGTTAAAGATCCTACTCAAAACGGATTCCATGTGCCTTGGTGTCCAGCACAGCATCTTGGATTAATTACAATTTTACTACCCACGAATTAAAAATATATTCACTTGGTCCTGATTCCAAGTTCATAATAGTAGCAAAAATCAAGAAAAGGCTCAATCTTTGGGGGAAGGGGGGCCCAAATTACACAGAAATTGTTGTTCTTTTGGTGTTCCGCAGAAGGAAGCAAATGATATAAAACAAATTCTACTCGCAAGGCCATTTTTAGGATATACCGGGCAGTCAATCAACATTTCACTCAGCCTCCTATATTTTATAAATCTGTTGTACTTTGAAAAATAAATATCTCTAGACCAGGAGTCTACTCCCTTGGGCTTTATTTCAGATTTTGCCTCTCACAGTGTGGCCTGAGGCAAATTCACTTAACCACACTGAGTTTTATTTTCTTCAAGCCTAAAATTAGCACATCGAGCTACCTGATTTTTTTAATGTCTCTTTGAGCCTTAAAAGTCAAGTCTATGAAGTTAAAAAGGCACACCCTGTCAACCCCCATCCCTGCTGGACTCTGTTCTATGGTGCCAAACTTGCTGTCAGCCACAGAGGTTTGAAAAGAGATAGGAAAGCACGTGTCTTAACTTTTCCTGGAGAAATGAACTTGCACACAATTGTTTTCCACCCCACTTTTTTATGAGGACTAAAAATATGCTCATCCATTTTTAGGAAGTATTTAAATGCAAGGTTTTAATGTTTTGCTATTTTTAATGTTTTACTTACCTCCATTAACTTGTAAATTAAGTGAACCAGATGTTTTAGGTTCATCCTGATTAATTGAGTAAGTATCATATATTTCACGATAATATAATAAAAATCTTTCATGGTCATTTGATGGTAAGATGGATATCTGGTTCCAAAACAAGCCAGGTTATCATTATTGATCCCCTGAGCATGTTGACTAAGCACTAGAAAGTAAAAGATTCATAGCATAACAAAACCTTGAAGCAATGCTTAGGATAGTGTAAGATGCATGCAAACCACTGTGGTTCTCTCCTGGCTAGTGATGAATCTGTTATTCCTGTTATTTCATTTCATGTCCCCAAACTAACTGGATTAAAAATACTCAAGACTAAAGTCTCCATGGTTTTATCTACAGATTTCCCTAATGAGAAATGGAAATTCAGCAAACAGTGGTTGAATGAATGAGCACCAAGTCCAATTAGAAAGACTCTGGGACTGCAGATATAAGTAATTTGCTAGGACATGTCAGATTTGGGAACTGTGGGGGGAGGACTCCAAAGTGAATGTTGTTTCAACTATAGCAAAGCTTACAACAGCCAAAAAAAGTATGTATATATATAATATATATAATGACAGCACTTAATTAAGATAAAATAAATCAGCAACAATATACTTAAACATACCACTAAAAGAGAAGGGATGAGATCGTGGTCCAGGACTGGTTAAAGTGTTCTGTTATATAAGGTCACCAAGACTCAAAACTGGCTGAGTTGCAACTAATAACAACAATAAAAAGAATGAATTTGCAATTAAATAAATAAGCACTAATACAGACAGTATCAATATAAATATAGTTTTATAGGTTTACTATTATTGCAGGACGGTTGCCACTCAAGCTTTTAAGGGTTGCATGTCTTTCCTTGGAAGACTAGGATTTCATGAGCTAACTTCCCAAAGATCACTTATGGGTAACATAGTAGAGTTAATTTGTTTTATGCCTTATGCTTTAAAACACATTGCATTCTCAACAGGTTGCCTCTTAACAACCTTACTTTGTGTTGATTCTCACTCATACAGACGCTATAGGACAGACTAGAACACCAGCCTCTGTGAGGTTCCAAAACTGTAACTTGACAGCAGGAGAAAAACTTTCTTCATCTTTCTTCTGCAGAGCAGCTGGTGCTTTCAAAGGGCAAACGAACAGCCCAGCTCTTGCACACTATACCACTTGGACCCCTTAATCAATTCCTGTTTATGTGAAAACAAATGTATGGAAAGGAGACTGCTAGTTTGGGGGCTTCCCCATCGTAATAGTTTTCAAATCAACATATACAATTTTATTAGTTCTGCTTCTCATGGAATCAAAGTAAAATGTCTTATCCAGTGGGAAGCCCCTTACCATTTCAGGGTGGTAGTATCACTCTGAGGACTTTTCTTTGTCAGAACTGCTAGTTGATGATAGCTCTGGGTGCTAAGGGAGGAGTCTCGGTGTCTTAGTGGTTAGGCACTGCATAGCTAACTGCAAGGCCAGCACTCCCAAATCTCCAGCTGCCTCCAGGAGATGAAGATGAGACTTTGTACTCTCTTAAAGAGTGACAGTCTTGGAAACCTGCAAGGGCAGTTCTGCCCCACAGCTAGTGTCACTGAGTCAGAATCCACAGGATGGCCATGAGAGGGAAAGGGATAGGTGTGAAGATAAAACATTTGACTTGACTGGCTCAGAAGTTTTCAAAGACCTTGCCATTTCCCCAAGCCATCTTTAATCCTTCCCACTAAGTAGCTTAGTTTTTCCAAACCAAAAAGGGTTGTCATCATGCAGCTCCTTAAATGCACTGGTCTTTGATACTGGGAGGTCAACCTAGCTACTGGTTGGTTCAATTTCAGTTAGATATTTTTAAGGTTAGACCAGTGGGAAACAACTTTGAAAAGATTTCTTTCCTCGGCAAAAAAATTATGATTCTTACTATTGACTTAGCCACTCTAAAGTGCACCCAGAGAAGAAGAAATAATATTAAATGAAATATTTTACATTGAATATTGTTATTTCAGAAGCATCTTTGTAGATTCTTTCTCATTTAAATGAAAAGTTTCTCATAAATCCCTTGGATCTCTATAAGGTACGGCTGTCATGTTGCTAGTTTGCTTGTCTTTGATGACACCAGAGGGTGTGTTCCTTCAGTCCAGAAGGCATTATAAAACTCTCCAAAAAAAACCTCTCCAAACAAAGTGAATTTTAATGCATGTTTTGTTTACAAAAATATATATGATTTATATATTTCTTTGGGGAGACAATAAGGGCAATTACTTAGGACATGACTGAGGGGAAAAAAACAGCAACAAATAGGCTCTCAGAATGAAATCTCAGGGTGTTATGAGTTTAACAACGACATGTTCTCTAGGGGGAAAAGAAACAAAATGTAGAAAGTTTAAGTGGATGGTTGATTTCTTTCTGAAAACTGCAAAGAATGACATTTTATTGTTAGTTTGTTTCTGACCATTTGCCCTTTAATAATGTAATGGCCCCATAAGGCTTCCTTTGTTTCCAGATTTTCTGTGGAACTCTTAGCTTTTGAACTTGAAACTTTTCTCTATTTTAATTATCAGAAAGTTATTCTTATGCTACCAGAGAACATGTTCTAGAGCTCTGAGTGGGAGCCACACAGGCAATTGACATATTTTGTATGTGTGCCAAGATTCCATTCTCAGCTGGAGTATGATTTTTTTCTTACATATATGTGAACATGCCACACCCAAGAATGAGAAGAAACACACTGAGGTTACCTAGGCCCCATCTCAAGGCAATTTAGTGCCTCGGCTACAATTGATCCCATCGGAAACTTGCAGAAGCAGATATTATCCTGAAGACAAATCTGCAGGCTTCGTTTGTTCCTAACATAGAAAGGGAAGTTGAGCCCCATGTTCGCTAACCATATTATTTTAATTTATATTTGCAGTGATTTGCAATGTAGCAATGATTTGCAACAGCCCTGATAAATTATATAATATTTTAATATCATAAAAATCTATTTTTAAAAATCACAGTCTTTTATCTTTGGGGAAAATATAATCTACTACTTTAAGAATAATGGGTGATTTTCAGAATTTCAAACTTAAAAGCACATAACCCTGAAAAATGTGAGAGGAACTTTAAAAGCTGAGGCAACAGCGGAATAAAAGATAATGAGATTCTCCGATAAACATTTTAATGCCTCCTCATATTTTCTTATTATTTAAAATTTTTATACTAGGAATTATTTTCCATGAAAACGGACTACAGGTGTCTGCTTTTTATACTGGTCTGTTTTTTTTTTTTGATAAAATTATGTCTCTGACAGATTTTTAAAATTTCATCATGTAAATTAAGCTATAATCTAAGGATGTTGAACAAAGCTTTCATATGTTTTTTCAGATATCATTGTCATGTAGGGTTCAAATTGCCAATACTTGTTAGCATACCTAGGTCAGAAAACCCTTGTTTGTGTATCTCAGTTTCCTGGTGAAATGCTTATCCACTTCACTGTATGGCAGTGTATTTCCTAACAGCCATTTCTTTTTGAGTGTGCTGAGTTTATGATGAAATTACACTTACTTTATCTTTAATATTCAAGTTGTCTTTACTGATATTAGTGATACCTTATTGGGAAACAGTTTCTGTAATCATCTTATGTTTTACAGTCGTGTAGTGAAACCATATTTTAGGACCACTGCATAAATAATTTAGCTTCTTTAACCATTAAGCAACTACTGAACAATTGCTTTGTATTGATTGACAGATGAGAAATATTGTTTTATTTAATTTTACCTTGTGCTATAATATATTGATCATATATTATTATAAAAAGGCATGTCTTTTCTACCCCTAGAGATCAATTGTTTTATCTGGAAGCAGTTTTTAGCACTAATCTCATAGAGTCACTGTGTGTGTGCGAAAGTATGCATGAGGGTGTGTGAGAGTGTGTTCGAGTCAGCACGTATGAGTGCGTCTCTGTGTGTATATATATGCATGTGTGGTGTGAAAGAAAGAACGTGTGTATGTGTGTGCGTGTGTCTAATTGACTATGGGGAACTTTGGACAAGAATACTTTCAGCAGAGGGATTCATCCAGCCAATACATACCTTGCATTTTTAGACTCCGAATTAGGGCATATTTATAATTCATAAATTCACACATTCTGGATTATTTTCTAATTATGGAAGTTGGCTGCCTTGTGTCTAAAAAGGCAAGTGAATTAGATGTCAAACCTCAGCATTGAAATACAATTTATTTGGGGGGGGCGATTAAGAGGAGTGTTATCTAAATTCTCCCTATGCATTCATCCCGTTCTTCAGCGTTTCCCTGAACTTTGGGAGTCCAGAGTGAATTGTGATGTTTTTCTTCTGCTTTGTTTTGTCTTGTTTGTGCATGTCTGTCCAGGCTTGCACTGGCGGTGGGTGCACAGTGAGTGAAGCTAGTCAGGCCTTCACAGAGGAGAGCATCCCCCAAGGAGTGCCACCCCCCAGGGCGCACTCACATGCACCTGATTCCTTTAACATATCCTGGACAGAGCCTGAGTATCCGAATGGTAAGTGAACTCTTTTAGCCTGAAGTTAAAAAGATGATTAGTAAAGGTAAATTAATATTCTAAATGGCAGCTTATATGTGGTGCTTAATTTTTAATGATCATTTTAGCACATAAAATATCTGAGATGGTATCATTGTCTGTTGTTGGAGATTATGGTTTTTAGGCTAACATGAACTTTTGGTAGCTCAAAAGTGCTCCCTTTTGATAGTTCTTGTGTACTGCATCTTACTGTTTTATGTACTTCCCAGAGATGCAAGGAGAACAAGGGAAGATTCCCAAAGAGTGTTCAGTGAAAGCAATGTTGTCTTTTCGATGACTTCTGTCTGGTTTGGGTTTGGATTTGGTTTGGTTTTGAACAGCCATTATTTGTTTCCTGAGTAGAGAAGTGAGAAGTTCATTTACATACTGTATTTCACAATGCTTTTTATTTGATTTAATAGATTTATCTTATGAGCAGTCATTGGAACTCGGCTTTTAAATATATTGTTTACAAGTATGCAAGCATGTTGTTTTCAGATAATATTTAGTTTAAGTGTGTTCTATTTATTGTCTTTACACAATTTACAGAATCATGCTCGCCAGTTAAATCTCTTCATATAATAATAATTTGTTATAAAATATCTAATGATTTTGGAAAGAACTAGGCATATTCATTCATTAGAACTATCTTAAAGATTTGTACAGCATGGTCCAATTATTTCAAGTGGACAGAGGACTATAGATGTCAGATTTTGTTCCTCTTTGAGACAAATATTAAGGCATTTAATATCACAGGAAGTGTTTCAAGTTGAAATAGCCTTTTTGAGCATAGCCAACAAGAATGATTTTTTTTTCACTTTTATTAGTTTGTCTTATGTTTACTGTGATATTAACTATTCCAGTCATTTCGTTTTAATTAAACTTTTTGCATATATAATAGAGATAGTTGAGGTAAAGGATCTACTCATTAGATTGCATGTTATCTATGCTACTGATATTGTTTTTGTACTTTTTCAAATTTCTTAATAAAACATAAATGACTTTTGGTAGTTATAATAAGCAGTCAAAATTCTTGACACCACTTTTTTACACCACAGAGACATTTAGTACATAGGTGACAATGAAAATGCATACAACTTGTTCCAGTTTGATTGCTTTAAAATGCTTTTATATTATTTGTACATGAAAAAGTTTCCCTCCTCTTACTTTGTAGGTGTAACTGAGAGTCCAACTGATTTAGAATCTTTGATTGACTAGAGAATTCTTTTCCATATTTCAAAGATTTGAAATGTCTGCTTCTGATTATTTTTCCATGTAAAAGCAGTCACTTACTAGGTGTGCAGCTTGAAATTGATTTTTAAACTTCAGTCATTGAACAAGAGGAATCTGAGAAATGTCAGACATTTGTAGAAGGTTCCCTTTATGTTCCAACACTGTGCTGAATCAAGGCAGACTTTGAGAGTGTGTGGCTTTGTCCGGGGGATGGTGAGACAAAGGTTGGTTTCTTCAAAGGGAGTCCTGGTGGCATAGTGGGACTGCTAAACACAGAGCCAGCCCTTGGACCCCACCAGGGGCCCCATGAGAGTAAGACAAGCTTGGGCTGCCTGTTTCTGTAAAGATGGACAACCTCGGAAAGACACGGGGGAGTTTCAACGATATCCTATCACTGAAGTAGAGAAGTTGGGCTATATCCTGTAAGGTCACAATGAGTTGAAACAGACTTGATGGTGATCCCTTTGGGAGGGCGGGGCGGTAAGCTCTATTTTTTTTTTTAAAGAATCAATAAAATTGGCAGACTTCTAGGCAGACTAAGGGGCACCGGTGGTACCGAGACTGCCTCTTTAGGGACTGTTCTCTCCTGATAGTATTTCCAAAGTATGTTAGATGCCATTTTTACTGCAATTTGACTGCAATTCTTCCAAGACAGATGTCTGTGCTCATAGCAATCCATAGGCCTTAAAATATTCTTCTTAGGTCATTCTTATTAAATATAAAATTTTCATATGCATATGAGTCAATTGACATATCATGGCTTGGGTAAAGCATACCTTCATCCTCAAAGTAACATTCTTTATTTTTCAGTATTCTAAAAAGTCTTGTGTAACAGCTCTGTGTAACGCAATGTGCCATTGGTCTCTTGATCGTTGCTTCCAGGAGTGCTGATTGTGGATCCAAGCAAGACAAAATCCTTGACAACTTCCATCTTTTTCTTTCTCCATCTATCATGATGTTATCTATTGGTCCAGTTGTGAAGATTTTGGTCTTCTGTATAATGAGTTGTAATCCACATTGGAGGTTGCGATCCTTGATCTTCATCAGCAAGTGCTTCGAATCCTCTTCACTTTCTTTTTTTTTTAAGAGTACAGTTGAACTTTACCCTCTTCACTTTCAACAAGCAAGATGGTGTCATTTTCATATCAGAAGGTATTAATGCTGTTGTCACAGTATTGTGCATATGGTCCACCTTCTAAAGTGACTTCCTCAGCATATAGTCTAAATAAGGGTAGTGAAAGAATACAATCCTGTTGTACACCTTCCCTGATTTTAAACCATACAGCAAGCCAATGTTCTATTTGCACAGCTGCCTTTTGACCTATATGCAAAGTCCACATGAGCATCATATTCTGGATTTTCCATTTCTTTCAAGATTATACATAGTTCATTATTGTGTTCATTTTGGTAGAATAGAGAAACAAATCCAGAGAGACTCATATGTGAGTAAGAAAGAGTTTTATATCAAACAGCAATTGCACATTAAGAAAGCATCCTAATGCAGTCCATATCATGTTAATAAGTCTGGTATTAGCCCATTTGCCCGGTACCAGTCTGTAAAGTTCTATTCGGACTCGCCCAACACATATAATGATGCTGAGTGCAAGAAGACCACAGGCCAGTGGGTAGAAAGTCTTGTGGATTCAGTGGCAGTGGAAGCATCTTAGCAATTATGTGAGTCTCCATGTGGCTCTTCCAGGCCCAAGACTCTGTCTCCATGTGTCTTGGCAGCAGGAGTGTCTCAGAGGGAGGGGACGAGGGAGGGAGTGTCCCACCTCCAGTGAGCTATTTATCTCCTTATCTTCAAATGAGGTCATCAAGCTGAGACTTGATTGACAGGCTAAACTCCACCTTTTCTTTTCTTTATTTTTCCCAATGATTTTATTGGGGGCTCTTACAGTTCTTATAACAATCCATACCTCATTTATATAAAGCATATTTGTACACATGTTGCCATATGCATTTCCAAATATTTTATACTAGAGACCATGGTATAAGCTCCTCTTTTCCCGTCCCTTTTTTAAAATAAATCATTTTATTGAGGACTCATACAACTCCCATCACTATCAATGCATACATCAATTGTATGCAGACCACAGTTACACACTTGTTGCTATCATCACTCTCAAAACATCCTCCCTCCACTTAGGGCCCCAATACCAGCTCCCCATGTTTCCCCTCCCTCTCCACTCCCTTTCCCCCATGAACTCTTAATAATTTACAAATTGTTATTACTTTTTCACATCATACACTATTTGATGTGTCACTTCAATCATGTCCTCATTGTTCATACCCCAGAGAAAAGGTTATATGTAGGTCCCTGAAATTGCTTCCTCCCCTTTCACTCCACCATCCCTCCACACTCCTGGTATCACCACTCCCACCATGCATCCTAAAGGGATCATCTATCCTAAATTCCCCATGCTTCCAGCTCCAGTGTACATTTCATGGTCTAGCTGGATTGCCAGGTAGAATTGGGTTCATGATAGTGGGTGGGAGGAAGCATTTGAGAACTAGTAGAAGGCTGCATATTTCATTGTTACTACACTGCACCTTCACTAGCTCATCCCCTCCCTGTAACCTCTCTGTAAGGGGATTCTACTTCACCTATTGATGGACTTTGGGTCCCCAATCAGCAGCCATCTAGCTCAGAAGCAACAAAACCCACATGGAAGAAGCACACCAGCTTGTGGGACCACAAGGTGTCAAAGGGATCAGTTATCAGGCTTCAAGAACTAAAAATCATAACATTGCATGCTCACCTTCCTGATATGATTGCTAATGAAAAATGTGTGCTTAAGCATATGTGGTGAAGAAAGCTGATGGTGCCCAGCTATCAAAATATATAGCATCTGGGGTCTTAAAGGCTTGAAAGTAAATAAACAGCCATCTAGCTCAGAAGCAACAAAGCCCACATGGAAGAAGCACACCAGCCTGTGCGACGACGAGGTGTTGAAAGGATCAAGTATAAAGTATCAAAGAACTGAAAATTATATTATTATAAATGAGGGGAAGTACAGATTGGGCACCCTTACGTTCTTAAGCCTCAAGTGGAAAAGAGACTATGTAAGTGCCACGATATGATACACACATAGTCAATGGGACACCAGTAAGCATCCTTCTGGTATTCTTTGCCTTTAGCCAAGATGCATCTGACATCAGAAATGATATCCCTTTATCTGTATACTTTTCTGAGTGCTGTCTGAAGCTCTGGCTTGTACTCCCTGCATTGTACTGCTGCAATCATTATTGGATGATCTTCAGTAAAATTTTACTGGCATGGAACTATCGGTTATAACAATATCTGTAAGAGCTCATAATAATTTTTTAATTAATTCACATGTGATATCAGTGATGTTCTATAATTTGAGCATTCTGTTGTGTCTCCTTCCTTTTAAATAGTGCAAAGATGGATTGTTTCCATTCAGTTGGCCAAGTAGTCATCCTCCAAAGTTCCTGGCATAGAGGAGTGGGTTATTCCAGGGCTTCATCAGCTTGTTGAACCATTTTAATTCATATTCCAGCAATTCCTAGAGCCTTGTTTTTGGCTAATGTTTTCAGTGCAGCTTGAACTTCTCTCTTCCGCACCATTAGTTCTTGCTCATATTTAACCTCCTAAAATGCCATGTCATTCTTCTTCATTGTGTTGATCCTGGCATAGGAAATAACATGATTTTTGTAAATTCACAATGGCTAATTCAATACATTCAAGCTCATTAATTCCTCAGTTTTCAATCTTTATGCATTCCATTTCACTTTTGAGGAATTCTTATTTTCCTAGCTTCCTACTTTGTGCATTCCAATTTTGACCATTAGCAGATATTTGCAGATTTTTCTCCTTACATTTTTGTGCCTCATCAACAAATGAAGATCCTAAAGGCTCCACTTCTGCAGACTTTTCCTGACTAACCTCAACATGCACTACTCCATTCTGAAAAATAATCCTTCTCTGTCACAATTCAAGTGTCCTCTTACCCAAAGGGTCACTTCCGGTGTGATCTCTGACAATGGTCTGCTTCCATTCATTAGGTCTTTAGCATCTGACAGTTTTTTGAAGCCTTGCATAAGATTTTCAGTGGCTCTTTCTTTTGAAGTGCTTCTTCATTATCTGTTTTTAGTTTTTAAGCTCCACTGAAACCTGTTTACTTTAGATAACCCCACTGGCATTTGAAATGCCAGAGATAGAACTTCAAGCATCATAGCATCACCAAGCCACCACAGTACGATGCAATGACAAACAGGACTCTAGGACAGTAGAAAGCCAGGTGTTTCTATCAAAGTATGCCTACTGATTTTGAACCGCTGGCCTTGCAGTTAGCAGTCCAAGGTGTAACTACTATTCCAGAAGTAGACCATGTGAATGGTTATTGCCCTGAATAATCACAATATCTCTAAAATTAAGAATTTTTCACTTCCCCCTGTGTTAAAAAAATCACTGCCTTCGAATTGATTCTGACTCATATTTGAGGATTCAGAGCCATAACCCTTATTTGAGGGCAAGTTGAAATGTATCATTAAATGGTAGAAACCTTTACAAAACAAAAATAATAAAATAATAAGCTATTGTTTCTCAGCATTCCTTTCATGTAGGTCATTACATTTCTGAAAGTGATGTTATTCTTTCTAATCCTGCCCCAACAAATTCTGTGCTCTTTGATGTACACTACATTAAATGAATAGTTTTGGCATTCTAGGCAAAATCAAATCATGTTCCCCCTATTTGTTCTTAGGGTTTGGGGAACCAAATAGTCCGAGGGGAAAAGATCAGGACTGTGAGTTAGATGGAATAAGGTTTTCAAAGAGATGTCTTGTACGACAGTTCCTGCTGTGCTTGAAGAATGAGCAGATACATTGTCCTGATAGGAAAATAAAATTCCTTGGTGCTATTTTCCTCGGTATTTTTTCACCAGTGTCATGTTCAATTTTATTATGACCATCCTGTGTCCTTTGATAAAATCTATCAAGATTAACCTTTGTGAATCCCAAAACACAGTTGCCATACTTTTTGAGGTGACCACTCTACTCTGAATTTAACAAGTGTATCAGATTCCCTCAGAAGCAATGGTCTTTGCTTGGGCCATGTTTTGAAGGCTCTTTAAGAGGCTGAGACAATTTGTATTACTGGGAGAATTTGTCTGCAGCTATTCACAGACCACAGAGACTTGTTTAAAAATTCTTTGTTGGGAATATACCCAAACCTGGATTAACTGAGGCACTAGTATCACTATTCCTTACGCTGACTCAGTGCCTTTGAGTCAATTCTCAGGAGTGTTAGTGGGGTGTTGACCACCAGTTTAGCAGTTCAAACCCCTCAGTACTCCCCAGGGTGAAGATGAGGCTTTTTGCCTTCATCAAGAATTTCAGCCATGAAAACCTAGAATAGCCCTCTACTTTATAGGGCAGTTATGAGATGACATTTAACCAAGAATGTATGTGTATTATATTCATCCTACTAACTGTATATTTTGAACATTACTAAAAAGGTGGAGTAGATTCCTTTATGTGTATCAGATATTTAGTTCTTCTATAAAATACTGTTTGAATCTTTTCTCAGTTTATGAGAGGAATGCATTCTATGTTCTGGCTAGTACTCATTTGACAATTACCTGAATTGTAAATACTTTCCATCACAGTATTGATTTTTTTTTGGCATAGTGAATAACAAATTTGGGGAAAATATTCTAAATTTTAGCAACTTTTGATCAACATTAAAAGACATTTTCTATCCAATAATAGTTTTGCCTATATATACTTCCTTTGAAGTTATAAAATATTGTTTTAACATGAAAATAGGGATTCCGGTTTTCTGTTCTTCTCTCATTCTTTCACATTATCCTTTGGTGTGCTTTTGTTCTTGACATGTATCTAGAAAGAAGGAGTTAACATGTAGTTCATGGGACTCCTATGGAAATAACCACTGGTTGTGTGCATCCTGTACCACTAACACATGGGTTATACCAGAACCAAGACAAAAAAGGATCTGCCCAAGGAGCCATTAGGACCTCACTGTCTGCATTGTTTATGAGCAGTGGATGACAGGCACTGGGGGGGAGAGGTGTACAGATGCGTGGACAAGTGGGCAAATACTGCCTACCTAGTAACCTCATGAAAGTCCAGGAATGGTGTTTTCATGACCTGCCATTCGTGTCTGTGTTAAACTGAGAGGACTTTAAAAAAAATCTGGTGGCATTCATATATGTATCAGAAAGGGCTTTATGCCATTAAGTAATTATGTATAAGGAAAATATCCCAGCCCAGTTCATTTCAAATCCCTAAATCTGATATTAGTCCACAAGTCCCTCTTAGACTCACATAGCCACAGGCAATCACACAGACTGTGAGACTCTCACAGGCTGGCATGTGCAGAGTCAGGTGGATCCAAGGGCAGCGGAAATATGGCAGGGTTCTTCCAGCTTTGAGGTCAGTTGCTGAGAGCCCCTGTAAGTAGGAAGGCAGAGGGAGAGGTCCATACCCTCAAGGATGCAGTATCAGGCTGTGACCTCATTTATAGGTTGACGCCACTCCCCAGTCAGGTGTGTCTAGCTGACATAAAACCACCCACCACAAAGTTAATAGTTTTGTAGGACAGCTTTAGGAAAAATGAGGATGAACTATAAATACAGATTTGGAAACATGTCTCATCCATGATGTGAAGAGAAAAGATCAAGCTGCAGAATAATATAAATATTAGTCACTTATTTTTGTGCCTGTTCTATGCATATGCATTTAAATGGGCTATTAAGTAAACAATTTAGGTACTAAGATCTCAATATGTAACTTTCAATACTTAAGGAATCCTTGTGGCACACGAGTTGATGATTGATTGCTAATATAAAATGAATCCACCAAGTTATTTTAGGGGAGAAATATCTGGAAGTCTGCTTTCATAAAGATTACAGCCAAGAAAAGTGTACGAGAGAATTGTGCTCTGTCATAGGAGTTATGATGAGTCAAAATAAACTTAACAGTACATAACAAAAGTCACCGTGTACTTGTCTGTATAACAGATGCTCAATGAAAAGCAGTAAGCCAAACAAAATAGAGAATGAAGGGGGAAAAAGTGCTAACTTCTGTGTTCCAAGATAATCAAGCAATGCTCTCACGATGCATCTCCTGAATACAAAGTTGTCACGGGACATTCTTTCACAATTTTCTCATCTTTTTGACAAAATCATGTTTGACTATTCGACACCTTTAGTGTTTGACCAGGGAGCTAAAATTATCTCTTTTTTTCTCACAAGTAATATGGGATATTATTCCCAGACTTTGACAGAACTGACGTGAGATGCAAATGTTTGATTATGTGAAATTGCCTTAAGACTCTTGTATGCTCTATGCACATAAAAGGAATAAACTTAGAGTTGTTTTTTTTATCAAGAATGATTTAAGGTCTCGTTGTTATAGAAGCTTTAATTCAGGCTGCTTCTTTCTATTCTGCTGTATGTCATATACTAAAAAGAAGCACATCTCTCAATAATCAATTTTAGACAGGCATGACACCTATCTTCCTGACATGATACCTGAAATTACCCACAAGATTCCCTTATGTCTATGTTCACGTTTTAGGATAGGGGTTCCTCAATTAAGTTCAGTTAGTTTAGTTTGAAGAATAACTCACACTTATTAAATACTGTGGAACGATTTCGGAGAAAGCAAATCTGTTGTGTTTACTGGTTTCGATTTGCAATGGTAAACTGTCTATCAGTCGACATTTATTGAATACTTTCTGTGTGTCAGTATTTTTCTCATCCTATCTGGCTGGCTTGAGGGTACGGCTGGGGGAATCTAAGAACCATGAAGTTGATACCAAGTCATAGCCAGCAGAATTGTTCCCTTAGGATTTCCAAGACTGGCACTCTTAAGAGGACAGCTTCATCTTTCCCCTGCAAAACAACTGGTGAGATTAAACCACCAAGCTGTCCAATGCTTAACCCGTAATGCCACCATAGTCTAGGGTTCAGAGAAGCTGGAATTATATGAGAACATACAATTTTAGTTTCAGTTTGGTAGGTAGGCTACTTTAACAGGAAGAAAAATGTCACAAACTGTAATTTGGTGAATCATATTTCACAAAAATTGAAAGGGTAGTTTTTCAGTGAGATACCAATGAACTGATATCTTTAAACTTTTCTATATCAAAGAGAAATTATCTCTTTTTAGAACCCTCGAATGGGGGCTCTCTTTTAATTGACATATAAAATGGCTATTGTGACAAACCAAATTCAGATAACATCAATTTTTGGGTTTGCTCACTTATTTTAAGTTTTGCACTGCTAGAACCGTAAGTGTAAGTGTAAGTGTAAGTGGGTGACTATCGGGTTTCTAACTGCAAGGCCAGACCAGTAGTGTGGTATCACCAGCTGCTCCTCAGTAGAAAAATGAGGCTTTATTCTGCAGACTAATCATATTGACAGTCTTGAAAGTCCATAGACACAGTTCAACTCTGTCCTGTAGAGTCACTAAAATTTGGAAACAAATCATTGACAGTGAGTTTATTTCCTTATATTTTTTGGCGGGATGGAGAGAGGAAGACACAGTAAAAATTACTTCTATACCCTCTTCTCATTCTAAATGTAAGTATGAATTAAATGACATTTAAGGATCAGTCTGGGTTGCATGGGAACCTGGTGAATGGGCTGAATAGCAGCCAGTGAATAGAGATGGTCACCTTGAGTAGGAAATGCCCAGAACCCAGAGGCAGACAAAAAGGGAACCAAGAAGAACACACTCTCGGGCCCTGTTCTCCTCTTACCTGCTCACATATGACCGCTGCTACTATGCCTGGGAAAACCAACAGAAATCCCACTGATGAATCACAGGCCAGCCTCACAGGGCAAAGAAGAAAATAGAAGCGAGCAAGTGGGAATCAGAGGCGCATAATAAGCACACCTAGCATAAAACATGCACTTTGCATTGTATTGCTTGGTAGTCCTCTTGTAATGTTTTACATTACCCTAGATTTTCCTCCATTCTTTTCTTGCTTCTTCTATTGTGCTAATAACCACTAAGGGATCTATAACAGAATAAAGCAATATTGAGCTGTATGGTAAAGGTGATCAAGTCACTTAATCCAGTTCAGCAAATGTTGTTCTTCAATAGAAATTCCAGAAAATGAATACTTATTTCCCATTGGCAATTTAAGTTAAGCAGCTTCAAGTTCATCACCTTCTCTTTTTATAATGAAAGAATTTTAAGGTGTTTAATTTTCAGAGGGAGGCTGATTCATAATTGTCCATAAAGCCCATCCACTGGGATTTCTATCTTTGTGCCTCTTCATCATATTATGTCAAATTGTATTTCCTAAGGTGCCCAATAGGTTGTCATCTATAACCAAGGAAATCCAATACAAGTACAATGCAAAGTAAATTTAATACATGGGATCTCTATTTACACTGAAGAGTTTTGATTACTACAGGAATTAAGCAACAATGCTTTAGTGTCACAAAAATAACATATCTGGTGAATATAGATGCTCCCAATATATTTGTTTATTTTTCCTTGTGCAGCATGGCAGTCTGAATATCTACCGAGGGGCCCCCCAAGGTCCCGAGGATGATTGAATGTGGCAGAAATGTCCCTGAGTGAATACTTGATCCTTCAATTAAAAAGGAAAAGAGAGAATAGTGTTCACATTGTAGAATTGTGCCTTATTACTGCTATGCTATACTAAAAATGGAATCAGCGAAATCGGAAAAAGATTGTGCTTGTGAAATTCTACCTGACAAACTGATTGGAGGTGTTTCATAAAACTTACACAAGGTTGGCTCAAAACTGTCAAGGAGTTTCCCTAAGTGATTCATTAAATTCTATTATCCAGTCCTCCTATTAAAATGGAGTATTTCCAGGAAACAAAATAGAACCCATTTTTGACTCTTAAACATAAATGATTATTTCAAAATTAAATAAAAACTTTTAAGAAACTATTTTTCTACAGCCAGAGAAAAATCACATCAGATATATTATTAAATTTTGAATAATCATAGAGATTACAAGACATCAGCCAGTAACTACCTAGAAAACAGCATTTTTTTAAAACACAACTAGATAGAATTCTATACAGTGAAAATTTCTACAAAAAGTTGGAGTCAGACTAGTATAGCAAACCTAGCATTCAATTTTGATCCATTAAAACTTTTTTTTTGGTTTCAATAATACATATTGGCTATCTAATTTGGAGTAATTAAATTGCTGAATATTGATAAATCCAAATATCCACATCTTCTGTAAACTGAAATAACAACTTGTTTCATTAGCTAGTTAAGATAAGTAAATTAAAATACCTTTCCCATTGCTTGACACATATTATAAAATTTAATTATTAGTAGTATTATCAATTGTAATAGTAGTAATATCAAACCAAATCTTTATTTCTAAGAATGGTGGGAATACTAGCATTTGCACATATATTTTTGCAAACATACACATTAAGATTTATTTCTGTAGTCTCATTTCTTAATGTGAAGGAAACATACAAAAGTACATATAAAAAGATCTACAATTAAATTGGTTTCTGCACCACCCATTCCAAATATAGTCTATGTGCTCAAAATGCAACTAAATAGCCTGTCAATAATGCACTGTTGGCGTCATAGACATATTATAAATATATAAATGCAATTAACCTTCTAAAAGCATTTTTTCTGAGCTTATTCACAGTATCACCACTACCTTGATTCATGTCTACATAAAAGCTCTTACAAAGTTGGAGTACTAAGAATGATTGTTAGCGAAACCTTCCCTAGGCTCTGAATAAACCCTTCCCTTTTTCAAGAGACTCCAGAATCCTTGTCTGTTGTGATTCCAACACCCATGTCCTCTCTGAATATTGCCGTTTCCAAATGTGGCATCTCTCTTCAAAACATTTGTATGTTAATGGACTGACCAAATTCTATGTAAAAGGACTAAATCTTGAAGCATATGCTTTATACCTTTAGTAGACAATGAGGATGATACCTTTCCACTGATTTTGAAATCACCCCACTTTACTTTAAGCTCAGTCCTTACTCATCCACAACGTGAAGTTCCTAAGTTAATGTTGTTATATGGAAATTGGCATTCTATGAACATGGAGGATGACTACATCAGATCACAAATGGGAGAATGACTGCATCATTTCATAACTGCCAAATCACTGAGAAGTATGGCCTAGCCAAGGCAACACATAACTTTAACCATAACAGTAGTGTTACACTTATTTTGCAACTTGGTGTTCATTGCTATTAGATGCACACTTTTGATGTGCAAAATAATTTAATTAATAAATTCCAAAAGTCAGATGATGAAATAGTTGATAGGTAAGGAGTAGGCAAATATGATTATAAGACGTGGTAGATAGAGATAAGAGTTGGAAACACAGGGAATCCAGGACAGATAAACCCCTCAGTACCAATAATGAGAGTAGTGATACCAGGAGGGTAAGGGGAAATTGGGGGAAGAAAGGGGTAGCCTATCACAATGATCTACATATAATTCACTCCCTGGGGGAGAGACAACAGAAAAGTGGGTAAAGGGAGACATGTCAGTAAGACATGAACAATAATAACAATTTATAAATTTTCAATTGTTCCTGAGGGAGGGAGTGAAGGAGAGAGGGGAGGGGAAGGAAGGGGATAAAAAGGAGGAACTGATCCCAAGGAATCAAATAGAAAGGAAATGTTTTAAAAATGATGGTGGCAATAAATATGCAAATGTGCTTGACACAATGGATGGATGTATGGAGTGTGTTAAGAGCTGTATGAGCCATCAAAAATGATTTTTAAAAAAAGATGTACTAGAAATGTGAGTTGATGTGCATTGTTGTCTCCATCATCAGTAAAGGAGCACTCGTGACATAGTGCTTGCAAGTTGGGTTACTAACTGCAAGATAAGTATTTCAAAACCACCAGGTACTCCGAAAGAGAAAGACAAGGCTTTTTATCCCTTTACAAAGTTACACTCTTGGAAACCCACCAGGATAATCCTACTTTGTTCTATTGGGTGACCATAAGTCAGTAGTACTGGATGACAGTGAATGTGAGACCATCAGTAAAAAGGAATCATGGTGGTAGTGATTCCCTTGCTTGGCTGTTCCCCCAAGAGTTGATGGGTTGAACCCTGTACTCCTCTAAGGAATTACAGTCTTGGTAACCTTATGATTCATCTTCTCTGCCCTATGTTTGCAATCAAAATTGAATCAATGACAATGGATTTTATCATCATGAAAAAATAATTAACCAAATAACTTTTAAATAACCACTTACTCTGTTGTCACCCTGCTAGTACAAGAGCAGTGAGTGAGGTTCACAAAATCCCTATCCTCATGTTGTTCACAGTCTAATAGGGAAATTAATTGTGGTAAAAATTTATTTAGATAAATATAGACATCCATGACATGTGATGGTAAAAATTAATAAAGGGCAAGAGTTCCAATATCTATGTTTTTGCTAGTATCTCTAAAAATGATGTTCTAAAACATTCAGAATAGTATGATCAATATTATGATTGATAAGGAGGGAGAAAGTTTGTGTAGTCAGATATTGAGGCTGATTTTATCGAGAGCAAGAGAAATATATTCCTTGGTCATAAAACCTGAACATCTGTAAAGGAAAGACTAGAGACTCATGAGAGTTGAGATAGCCTCAAAAGTGTAATTCTAATGATAGAATCATAATCCACACAAAAAAGTCACACATTAATGATAGGTAATCCTTTATGCCATTTCTTTATGATGGCCAGAGGGTTTACAAAAGCCATATATAAGCAGAGTTCTTAACCAACATGGGTCAAAACATAGTTTTTTCCCATGAAGAGGAATAAATATATAGCCTTAGACTGCAGCCTTTAAAGAACATCTTTCTACAGAAAGAGTATTCAAATGGCCCAATTACAGAAACCCAAAGTTGGCATACATTGTCATTTTTGAAGGGAAATGAAGCAAAAGACTAAAATTATGTAAGGCATATTTTCAGGAAGCAGATCCTTAGGTGTAAATCAAAAGGTAATTTCTCAGTATTTAAAGACTGAACTTGGCAGACTAAGGCAATTAATAGTGAACAGCATTATTTGTAATAGCAAAATCATACAAACTTAAATGTCTGTCAATCCAGTGGAATTCTTTGTCTCCATTATAAGAATTCCCTTTACATATGAAACAGATTCTGACACAAGCAGTAAATACTCCATCAAAGATCCCTTGGAATAGAATCAAATTGAGTGACAAAGTAGATAAGTCAAACCAGAAAAGTTACCTGAGGAAGGATCATCCAACATCACAGAGCCTACTTCCTTAGCCACTTTAAAGATGAACACAATCAGACACTCTTGTGCCAACTCTGCTCATGGCAGCTGCAGTGTGTCACAGCACTGCCTGCTTCAATGAGCTTTCATTGGTTGATTTTTTTGGTTATACATCATGAGGCTGTTCTTTGGAAATGCTTCTGTGTAGCTTTAAACCTCCAACCTTGCTGTGAGCAATGAGTTCATTGTTTGTATCACTCAGGGCCACAATGGGTGTCATGGTAAGGTGTTATCAAGTCATTTTTCATTCATAACAACTCCAAGTACAGTGGAACAAAACCCAGCCAAGTTCTGTAGCATCCCCTTAACCATCCCTATAGTTGAGATCTGTGTTACCATGACTGGGTCAATCCATCTCCCTGATGGTTTTATTCTTTTGTGTTGACCCTCTACTAAATATGGTGTTTTCTTCAGAAGCTGGTCCATTTTGATGACATGTTCTAAGAACACGAGGCAAAATGCCATCATACTCAATTCAATGGAGCATTCAGACTCTACATTTACAAATGTGGGCTCATCTCTACTTTTTGAAATCCATAGTATATTTCAGTTCTTTATCAACACCATAATTCAAAGGTATCAATTCTTCAGTTTTACTTTATTTTTTTAAGCTTTTGCATAGGTACAAGGTGAGGTGATTGGAAACTATAAAGGATTGGTTGAGGTACACCTTAGTCTTCACAGTGATATCTTTGTTTTATTTTGTTTTGTTTTTAATACTTTAAAGAGACCTTTTACACACAGATTTTCCATTGCAGCACATCATTTGGTTCTCTGATGACTTCTTCCATGGATGGAGTCTATGTGTCCAAGTGAAATGAATTATGTGACAGTCTAAGTTTTTTCTCTTTGTTTATCACAAAGTTGCTCATAGTTTTCAGTGATAAGTGATTCAAATCTTCTTCCTTTTCAGCAAGCAAGGTTATGTCATCTGCATACTGTGGTTTGTTAATGAGTTTTCCTCCAGTTCTGATACCATATTCATAAAATTCAGCTTCTTATATTACTTGCTCAGTATACAGATTAAATAAGTATGGGGGAAGATACAAACTTGATGCACAATGATCCTGATTTTTAAACAATTCATTTCTTAATGGTAAGAAACTAGAAAATCAGACTTTTTCATACCTTCCATATTTATCACATTAGGCAATAATTCAAATATTTACACAATTAATATTACTGAAGATATGTTTTTGTTAAAAATTATTAAGACTTAGTGAAATAATCTACCCAGGTGCATAACTGGCTACCAGATCCACACTTTGGAGCTTAGAGTGTACAAAATCAGGCAAACAGTACCTACTATAAAAGATTACAGTCTAAATGCTTATATGTCTTTGGACTTGCTACATCTTAATAAAGATACTTAAGAATGGCATTCCAAAATATTAGCAGGTTTCTTCAGGGAACATGTTCTCTTAGTCCCACATGCTCACCTCTATTTCATGCTTATTTGTTTACATGAATCTCCCAGAGGGGATTCTGAGATCAAGAAGTGGGCTAATTAGTCATTATATCCTGCATATGTAAGAGCGGATGACAGTAGGTGATCAAAAATAAAATTACATGAAAAAATTCAGTTTTTGAATTATAGTATAAGAAGTGAGAAATTCAGATTCAGAAGATCAAGGTGAAGTCCTCCAATCTACTTCTCCAATTAGTATCCCCAGCATGGTTTTGATGATCATACATATTTGAGAAATATCATTCTAACTCATCTTTTTCATGTAAAATATGAATAAAATAAAATATCAAATAGTATAATCCTCAACTGGCTTCATTAAATTAGCCTGGGCTTCAAATTGGGTGTATAGAGGGAAATAATATAAAAGATTCCTATAAAACATATAAAAGATTCATATAAAACAGCAATTGTAAAGATGGTTTATGACTGGGCAGCGTTTCCTTCTGTTGTACACAGGATCAGAAATGACTAAATGGCACCTAACATCAACAACAACACAACAGGATCCAGTGTCTCACATGAAACCCCACATTTGGAGCACTAGAATCACAACTGAATATATGTATTTCTGGAACTTACATATAAGTATGGTTATCCTCTTGTTTGATATGATTAGAGAACCAAGAGCTATACAGTACCTATTATGGATCAAATGAAACACCTGGAACAATTAAACGATGTAAATATCATTCACTACTAAAAATATACAATGTGTTAGGTAGGCTTTGTGACAGGAGAAAATAATAAATATTTCATGGTCCTTATCCTCTAGTTTGATTGTAGAACATATATCCAAATATTTTGAGCCCAACTCTTACAAAGCTACAAAAATAGGATGCTTGGTTAGAAGAAAAGTTTGATGTAAAATCAAGGATAGAGTGGACCAACTTTGTGGGAGAAATCTCTGTTCAGTCTTGAGAAAAAGAATTGGATTTCTACCTGTAATAATGAGGAATAATGATAATCAAGGAAAGTGAAGTTAAAGCAGTTTACTACATCTCCCAAAATTACACAAACATGTCAGAAACTAGATTTGAGTCTGTGTTAGACAGGGTTTGTTGGCACAATAAACCTACCTATCACAGACTCCATCTATTGAACTCCCTCCCTATATCTTTCATCCTACTTTAATACTGTAGATACACCCTGATGACTACAAAGGAATGGGTTTAGCCGGACTGTGTACATGGCCATTTTAGTTGGAATTAATCTAAAAACTAAAATTAGAAGTTTGGATGTTGCTCTTTGGGTATTTGTAGAGTGGCAGAGATTTTGAAATCAGAGAGTGATACATATATTTTCCAACATATAGGTTATCTCTTACCAGGTTCATCCATTTCAAACCCTACAATATATTATTTCTTTTCTTTTAGTTTTCAATTTATTATTTCTTATCTTATTTCTTCTCAGTACTTACTGCTTCCATGCCTCCTTCATTTATGACTCTTTTATCCTTGGGTTAATGCGGTCCTTTTGATCTTAAATGGTTTATTATTTTGACAGCAGGGTGACTAACGGTCATAACTTTGGAAGTCCCACAGTCTCTATGCAGTCAATAAGCATGATGTCTTCTATAATTCTGAATTCTGTTCCACGTTTCCCCCCACTCCCTGCCTACATTCCAAAGTGATAATTTTTGAGATCAGTTAGTAGCAGTAGCTGGACATCAAATATTTGTCTCAGATTCAATGCAGGACAGACAATGAAGAAAGACTTGGCTCCCCATGTCTGAGGAAGGAGTTGCTGAAAGCCTTTTGTACAGCTTTGAGACTTTCCCAGATATTAAAAGCTTAATGAATGGAAGCAAAAAATGTCCAAAATGGTGTCAAAGGATGTGGTTCTCAGGTCACAGGGATCTTCAACTATGACAGGAAGGAGCTGCACCTTGGAGTGGCATTGATTGTCATGACAGGAGTTCAGTATACCTTTGGGAATAGTCTTCTGGATGTTCATCTACTAATGGGCATGACTCAGCGTGAGGAGAAACACATGCCAAATTATGGTAATGATCAGAAGTTGGAATGTGAAAAATATAAATCTAGAAAAACAGGAAGTTGTCAAGATGTAATAGAATACATAAAGATTGATATGCTAGACATCAGTGGCCTGAAATGAACTGGTACTGGCAATTTTGAATATGAAAATAATATGATTTTTAAATAATGTATAATGATAAATATAATTTTATATGTTCATAAAATATAAATGTGTAATTATACCTTTATAATTACTATATATCTATATCTACTTGGTGAGAATAAGAAAATCAAGAAGAATGGATTGACATTCATTGTTAAAAAGGATATTGCAAAGTCATAGTTCATGATAGAATTTTAGCAATCCACTTTCATAGACATCCTATCAATACAACTATTATTCAAATGTATATACTAATCACAAAAACTAGTGATGAAGGAATCAGAGAATTCTACCAATGGCTTCAATTATAAAGTGATCAAACATGCAATCAAGGTGCATTGATAATCATGTATTATTAGAATGTAAAGTTGGGAACAGAAAGAAAGGAACTGTAGTTGGAAACTAAAGGGGAGAAACAGTAGTTGGAAAATAATAACTGGGTGATAGAAACAAAGATAAAGATCTCATGATAGAATTTTGCAAGATCAACAACTGGTCCATAGTAAATACCTTTATTCAACAACACACAAGGTAACTGTACCCAGGGACTCCACAGAAACCAAATTGACAATGTATATGGGAAAAGGTGGGACAACATTAGATTATCATTCATAAAGAAAGAGGTTATTAAGAACAGAAGAATGAAAGAAAGGATCAAAGTGGATGTCAGAATATATTCTCAAACTTTCTCCTAGTAGAATAGCTAAAGTAAATGGAAGAAAGGATGAAGTCAAGAGCTCAATAGAAAATTTCAAATATTCTCAACATATCTGAAACTGAAAGCACTCAAGAAAAAAAAATCAAGCCTTGAGTTAAATTCTTGAAAGTTTCTATGGGAAAAATATTTAATAGTAGAGAAGGTGAAACAAATACACAGAGTCATTATGCCAAAAGATCTAGTCAATACCCTACCATCATTTCAGGAGGTAGCATATGAACAATCACTAATGGTGCTGAAGGAAGTTCAAGCTACATTGAACTCATCAGCCAAAAAGAAGATCCCAGAGATTTATGGAATACCAACTGAAAAGTTTCAAGAAGCTGATGAAGCACTGGAAGTGCTCACTTCTCTATCCCAGGAATTTGGAAGAGGACTATTCGGTCAACTGGAAGAAATCCATATGTGTGTCTCTTGGAAAGAAAGGTAACCCAATAGAATTCTCAAACTCTAGAACAAATATAATTGGTACTTCACACAAGTAAAATTTTGATGAAGATCATCCAACAATGGTTGCAGGAATACATTGACAGGGAGCTGCCAGAGGTACAGGCATGATTCAGAAGAGGATGTGGAATAGGGGATGTCATTATTGATATCGGATAGATCTTGGTTCAAAGCAGAGTATACCAGAAAGATATTTATTAGTGTTCATTGATTATGCAAGGGCATCCAACTTTGTGGGTGACAAAAAATTATAGGTAACCTTGAGAGGAATGGGAACTCCTGAACACTTCATTGTACTCACGTGGTACTTGTACATGGATCAAGAGACATGGATAAAGAGGCATGTTCTGTGATAATAGAACAAGGGAATACTGCATAGTTTAAAATCAGGAAAGGAGTATTCTTTCATCATATTTGTTTAATCTGTATGATGAGCAAATCATCAGCTAAATGGGGCTATCTAAGGAAGAATGTGGCATCAGGATTGGAGGAAGGCTTATTAACATATGACACTTCCTTGCTTGCTAAAAGTAACCAAACTAGAATATTTACCTAGCAGGGGTGATACCATGGTCATGAAGCTGGTTTTCCCAGGGCAAAGCTTAGCCATTGCACTCCAGATGTGCTGATCCCTGCGATTTCTCCAAATGTGGGAAACTTGACTGCATAATTTGTGGTAATGGGAGACTGTGTTTGTGCTTTCCCCTTGGGGGTGAGGGGAGTAGGAGGACTAGAAATACGTGCTGATGAAGGTCAAGGATTGCAGTTTTAAGTATGGATTACAATTCAATATAAAGAACAAAATCCTTACAACTGAACTAATAGTTGGGACATCATGATATATGTAGAAGAGATTGAAATTGCCAAGTATTTTGTCTGGCTTGGATCCTCAACCTATTCTCATCAAGGCAGCCAGCATGATCAAATGATGGATTGCATTAGGTATATCTGCTTCACAAGATTTTTTTGGAGTATTGAAAAGCAATGTTAATACTTTGAGGAATAATGTGTACCCATGGTATTCACAATCTGTGGATCATGACGTCTTTGGGAGTTGAAGGACCCTTTCACAAGGGTGGCTTAAGACCATCAGAAAGCACATATTTCTGATGGTCTTAGGAACTGAGACACGTCTCCTGTCTTCAGGAGGGTTTGTCCACATGCAGATACATCCAAATATAAGTACCTGGCTTGATGACATCATCATCATAATCCCATCACCAATCCCATCACATACACCCCTTACAAATACAGGTGTATGTGACAGGGTTGGTGCCACTATGTGCTTATGCAGACCAGTCACATGGGTAGAGAGCAACTACTGTGTAGAAAGCAGCTGCTATGTTGAAAGCAATTATTGTTTTGAAAGCAGAAGTAGTGGAAGGGAAATAGCACTTCATGAATTATAATTACTGGGTACATGTAAAACCATGTATTATAAAATCATTAATCATTGGAACTTAAATCTGGATGCTGATTGGTCTTTTTATATTTAGCTGGGGTTGATGTAAATATTGCCCCCTTGTGATGGCAACAGTTATGTAAAAAGAGCAATACAGATTATGATAAATCATAGGAACCTTTAATGAACTGTATTGACTGAACTATGCCATGTATGATCTTTTGTGTTATTAAACCTATTGTTATATATTATTTTTTAAATCATTTTATTGGGGGCTCATACAACTCTTATCACAATCCATACATTGATTGAGTCAGGCCTGTTTGTACATGTTGACTTCATTCTTTTCTAGACATTTATTTTCTATTGAGTCCTAGGTATTAATTCCTCTTTTTTCTTTCCTCCTCCGTCCTCCCCATCTACATAAACCCCTGATAGATTGCACATTGTTATTACTTTCATCTCTCACACAGACCACAGTTTCCCTTCCCCCATGTTTTCTGTTGATCTTCCCCTGGGAAAGAGGTGTATGGTTATTTGTTCATCATTGCGTTTGGTTCCCCCTTTCTCTTTTTCCCTACTCCTCTTCCCCTTACCTTTCATATATCACTAATCCCACTCCTGTTTCTGGATTCTGTCATGAGCTACCATATCTTATCTATACCTGTGTACATGTTCCTGTCTAGTCTGACTTGATAAGCAGCACTGGGGTCATGGTCATGGGGGTTGAGGAAGTCTCAAGGAACTAGAGAAATACAGTGTGTTTCGCCAATGCTTTACTGAATCTTGGTGAATAATTCCTTCCCTGTGGCCCCTCTGTGGGGATATTGTTTCAATGTCTAAAGGCAGACTTTGGATCTCTGCTCCAACACTGTTCATTCTCAACAATATATTTTTGTTTGTTATATGTCTGCCTATGCCTATTATCCAGTCCCTATGACTTCTCAAGATCACACTAGCAGAGTGCTTCTTCCATGTGGACTTGTTGCTTCGATGCTGAATTGTGGTTTATGTAACTTCAAGACGTTAAGGCCCCAGACAGTATATCTATTAATAGCCAGGCACCAGGCACCTTCTTTACCACATTTTCTTATGTACGCAGTTTGTCTTCAGTGATTGTTTTGGGAACATCTCTGACTGCCAATTTGTTAGAACACAATGTTCTTGTATTGACGGACGTATTAGTAAACCATCCCAATGCAATGGATCATCTAGATTTCAATGTGTGGTAGTAAAAGAGCCACCAGATGTGTTCAGAACTTACTGTATGATTCATCGGCAAATATTAACAATGAAGATGCTGCCACAAGAGTTACAAGAAATAGTGGAAAGCATCAAGTTATGTCAATTTTGTAAAGACTAGTACTTTAAACAGTTGACTTCTTTTGCAACTGTGCAACAAGTTGGATGTGCCAAGTAATACTCTGCTATTTCACACTGTAGTGAAATGGTTGTCGAGAGGAAAACATTTGAAACATGACATTTGTCATGAACTCAAAACGTTTTTAAATCAGAAAGCAAGACTGCAGTTCAAAGCACTTGGCAGCAATCAAAAGGGAACTATAGAAAATAACTTTCTTGGTTGACATCCTTGCCATCCTGAATGAGTTAAACTAATCACTGCAAGCACCAAATGTAATATGCCTTGATTTGTGTGAAAAGGTCCAATCATTCCAAATGAAACTTCAGCTTTGGGGAAAAAATGGGATGAAAATAAAATGTACACATTGCCTACCTTATCTTCTTTCTTTGGGGAATATGACATTAAAGCAGATGAAAGGATTTTGATGATGACTTCTGTGAAAGAATACTTGCACATGTTTGCAGATGAAATGTCATCATACTGTCCAAATCTTCCTGACACCCCACTTGCCAGAAACCCATTCACAGTCAAAGTTGAAGATGTTCCTGAGACAGCACAAAAGAAGTTCATTGAACTTATTAGCTTCATTAACTTATTAACCTATGATGAAGCAAGAACTGCTTTCTCTACAATGCCAGTTATGAAATTCTGGATCAAGTGTTTGTGGTCATATGCTATTCCATCTGAGACTGTGTTGCTCCTTGTTCTTCCATGTCCAGCAACATATCTTTGTGAAACAGAGTCTTCCATCTTATTGGTGATCAAGTCTAAATACAGAAGTAGACTTGTTGAAGATGATCTTCATTGTGCTCTTGCAAAGTCTGCCCTGAGAATTTCTGATCTGGTGAGAAGGAGGCTTTCTCAACCTCCACACTGATGTTGGCTTTTTACTCACACTGTACCAAAATGTAGCAATGTTGTTCATTGGTCTTTTTATTATGACTGCTATACCATGCTTCGAGACAAAATTTCACTTACTTGTAATTACAAGAAAACAATGAAAATACATCTTCCATTTCAGATCTTTACATTATGATTCATAAGAGTAGCAAAATTATCATTATGAAGTATCAGTGAAAATAATTTTCTGGGTGGGAGTCACCAAAGCATGAGGAACTATATTAAAGGGCCATAGCATTAGGAAGGTTGAGAACCACTGTCTTAACAAGTTGGATTGACACAGCAGCTGCAACAACGGGCTCAGCCAAAGCAGCAATTGAAAGGTCAATGGCAGAACCATGCAATGTTTCCTTCTGTTGTACACAGGCTTTCTTTGGCTAAAACCTGACTCCATACCCCTAACAACAGAGTGACAGTCTTGGAAACTCACAGGGACAGTTTTACCATATAGGCTCTCCATGAGAGCATCTCAGTGTGCCAGCTGTTGGCAAAAACAGCATGTCTTTTTTGCCCCACACACCTTACTTGCCTTGTCTTGCTGTGTGACTTCTTTTTGTTTCTGTAATTGAAGAGAGACATGAAAGTACAGTGATTTGACAACACACAGAGGAAAAGGAAAAAAAAAGGAAGTCATGTGAGCCATCCAAATGGTTGAATTCAAAAGATGTCTTCAAGAATAGAATCACATATTTGACAAATGTAATATGTGTTCTGTGGACTACTTTGAAGGTGATGAGGTTGTTTTGTAAAAAAATTAAGTACATAACATTACAAAGTAATGCATGTTTTCTTGCATGCCCCCTCTTATATATATCTTAGGGATGTAATTGTAGGTAGAAAAGCAACATGGTTTTTAACAGGCCAAAAAATCTCTCTGTAAAGACAGTATTAGTTGCCATCACAGAGTGACAAATGAAAGAATGTTGCCTAAAGCCCACACAGACGAATCACATCAGCCTGTGTGACTATGAGGTGTTGAAGGGATCAGGTATCAGGCATCAAAGAACAGAAATCTTATCATTGTTTACCCGCCTTCCTTATATGATTGCCAAAGACAAATGTGTGCTTAACCAAATGTGGTTAAGAAAGCTGATGGTGCCTGGCTATAAAAAGATAAAATGTCTGAGGTTTTAAAGGATTGAAGGTATACAAGTGGCCATCTATCTCAGAAGCAACAAAGCCCACATGGAAGAAGTCCACCAGTTTGTGTGACTGCAAGGTGTCAAAGAGATCAGATTTCAGGTCTGAAAGAACTAAAAGATGCATCACTGTAAATGAGGAGGAGTGAAGTTTGGGGACACAAAGCTCTTCTGTAGGTAGCAGGAAATCTGCTTACAGAAGGATTGCAGGGAGGAGATGAACCAGTCAGGATGCAGTGTAGCAAGGATGAAGCATGCAAATCTCTTCTAGTTCTTCAATGCTTTCCCTGGTGTCCACCCCCACACCCACTATCATGATTCCAATTCTACCTTACAAATCCGACTAGACCAGAGATTGTACACTGGTACAGATAGGAACCAGAAACAGGGGAAACCAGGGCAGGTGATCCTTTTAGGACCAGTGATGAGAGTAGTTAGAAGGGTGGAGGGAAGGTAGGGTAGAAAGTGGGAGCTGATCTTAAGGATCTACATATAACCTCTTCCCTGCGGTATGGGCAACAGTGAAGTGGGTGAAGGGAAGCATCAGACATTGTAAGATATGACAAAATAATAATAATAATTTATAAATTATCAAGGATTCATGAGGGAAGGGGGAGTAGGGAGGGAAGGAAAAAATGAGGAGTTGTTACCAAAGGCTTAAGTAAAAAGCAAAGTTTTTGAGAATGATGAGGGCAACAAATGTACAAATGTGCTTAACAACAATGTATGTATGTATGGATTGTGATGAGTTGTATGAACCCCAAATAAAGTGATTTGCAAAAAGAATGGTGTCTATAATCTTAAAAAATAAACAAATTGTGGTTGGTATATGATTTGTACTTGATAATTTGTCATTTAAATATAATCCATGTTTCTAGCACGTTTCTAGCATATTTCTATGTTATGTTTTATTTTATTTTTTACATATACAAAAGAAAATTTATATGGAAATAATTACTATACATGTAGGAAGAGATGGCCTTCTAAGTACTGTTCTTTCTTTCTGGTATTTTTACTCTCCTGCCTCTACCACCATTTTCTTCCATATTGCAGCCTATGGATTATTGACTCTATTTTTTTCTCATGATGACTTTCATCATGCCTTCTGTCAATTCAGGAAACATCAATGACTCTTGTGAAGCATCAAATTTCAGGCTCTTGGAAGGATATTCAGGTCCCAACCTTCTTCCACAGGTTGTCTGTTCCCTTTAATCAACTACCGTAATAACAGTCACAAGATATCAGTCCAATCTGGACATCTATGCCTTACCTTGAATTCTCTTGCTTTAATTCATTCGTAACTGTGTTTTCTTCAGCAGAGCCAATGCTTTTTCTCTTTTTACCTTTTATGTGAGATACTGGCACATTTGTGGCTGCTCTAAAAGCCTTCAGCACTCCCTTTAACCTGAGTGATGGCTACCCACTAGAAACTCCTGCAATTACTGGCCAAACTCTTTATTTGGCATAAAGTTCTTGTGGTGTTGCCATTTTAAGTTAACTAATATTTAATTTTAACCTTTTTAACTTTCACCTTTTTCTTCCCTCTGTAAGGGTCAATATTGATTCAAATTTTCCTTTCTGTTCCCCAAAGCCCCCAAATTGATTTTCAATAAACATTTGTCAAAATTTTAATTAAGCCCATTGTGATTGGTTTTTGAGGCTTCTGATGATCTATCAGTATTTCTTTCTAGTGGATGTCCTAAATATTTTAGAAGTGAATATCAGGGCAGAAACAGATCCCAGGAGAAATGATGTCAGAGGGATTATACACTAGGTTCCACACCTGGAATTCTGTTGGCATGACCTTAGGAAATTAAAGTCTTGAAGATATTATCTCCTCACTTTTAGAGCAACTAATAAAAATTTTACTTTGGGGACTTGTTCATATTAAAGTAAATAATTAATATAAAACATGCAACTCAGTGCCTAATTCAACATAAATTGTTAAAAACTTAAAATAGACCTTGAAATATTTTTAGAGTTTGTTGTTGTTGTAGCTATTATTTATTGTCTTGTGCCAGTGCATATTGACATTGCTGCATCTCTATCTGAAAGGGATAGGCAGGATAAACAAGCCAGAAAAGAGAACAATGGGATGACAGTTCAGGGGGACTTGAAAGAGGGGAAGATGGGGAAATGGGAGTGAGTGTTAACCAACCCAGGGACATGGAAGCAGAGACCAAAAATTGTTGGTGAGGAGAGTGTAGGAGGTCTGGCAGGGCTAATCAAGGACAATCAGGAATTCCTGAAACCCAAATGAAGGCTGGACATGATAGTGGGACAAGAGGAAAGTAAAAAGAAATAAAGGAAAGAACTAGGAAGCAAAAGGTATTTATAGAGAATCTAACCACAGGCATATACATATGCAAATATATTTATGTACTGTGAGGGGAAGATATCTATGCACATATACTTCTAAGTTTAATATTCAGGAAACCCATGGACAGTGACCCCCTACTCAAGTACTCCCCCAATACAAGAACACTTTGTTCTAATAATTAGGTCTGACATGCACACCTTCCCCAAACGATCGCTGAAGGCAAAGTGAGTGTATAAGCTGATGTGGTGAAGAAAGCTGTTGGTGCTTGGCTATCAAGGGATATAGAGTCTGGGGCCTAAAAGGCTTGAAGATAAACAAGCAGTCGTCTAGCTGAGAATCAACAAATTTCACTTGGAAGAAGCACAGCAGCCTGGGGGACCATGAGGTGTTGAGGGCATCAGCTGTCAGGCATCAAAGAACAAGAAATATTGGGCATGTGAGGGAGTGCAGAGTGAGAATCCACTGCCCATCTGTAGGCAACTGGATATTCCCTCACAGAAGGCTTTCAGGGAGGGGACAAGGCAGTCAAAGTGCAGTGTAGCAATGGCAAAACATGCAATGTTCCTCTAGTTCTTAAGTGCTTCCTTAACACCCCTGCTCCCACTATCAGGCTCCCAATTCTACCTTACAAAGCTAGCTGAACTGGAGGATGCACACTGTTACAGGCAGAAACTGGAAACACAGGGAATCCAAGACAGAAGAACCCCACAGGACCAGCGATGAGAATGGTGATAATGGGAGAATGGTGGGAGGTTGGGGTAAAATGTGAGAACAGATGGCAAGGGTCTATATATAACCTCCTCCCTGGGGGACCTACAGCAGAGAAGTGAGGGGAGGGAGACATCGGATGGTGTAAGATAAGGCAAAATAATAATAATTTATCAGTGATGATCAATGGGTGAGTGGTGAATGGGGAGGAAGGGGAAAATGAGGAGCAGATAACATAGGTTCAAGTACAAAGCAAATGTTTTGAGAATGAGTAGTGAAACAAATGTACAAAAGTGCTTGACACAATGGATGTATGTGTGGATTGTGGTAAGAGTTGTATGAACCCCCAATAAAATGATTTCATTTAAAAAAAATTTAAATATCTAAAATTTTTAAAGACTTACTAGCCATGTCAAATAATTAACATTCTACTTTCCCTACAGATGTTCATCCATGTCATGAATTCTAATCAAAGAAAGAAAATATGTCCTTATGTTGCTATCTAAAGCAACATATTTCATATACCCAGTAAAACTTGGTCTTATGTCTCAGAATAATAAAAGTTGTTCTAATAGACAATTAAGCCTTATTTTTTATTAAATTTGTGTTTTTAAGCCCGATTGTCCTATATCTTATGCTATCTGAGTCAACTGACTGTTTTTCTCAGGCAGGAGATTATTATAGCAAGGACTAGATAGCCTTGGAAATGAATCTGGGTAGTGCTCAGTTTTATAAGCCATAAAAGATTTGACTTTGGACTGGAATGATATGTGAAGTAGAGGAGGTGTCAAGGGTGGCATACAGAGGTGTGGGCCAGTGGCGCAATGGATAGCATGTCTGAGTACGGATCAGAGGATTCTGAGAATGACATAATCATCTAGCGTCGTCTATTATCCACTGTTGCTCAGAGTCTTTGTTTGTAAGCCCTTTAAAAAGGCCTATGTCGCACATTTCTAGTAAGAAAAGCATAATTTGATCTCTGGGCTGCTGCTTCCATGAGCATTAATTAGAAATCCAAGTGCGATAAAAATCCTTGACAGCTTCAGTATCTTTTCTTTTATCGTGATTCTATCTACCTGATGTTACCTACCAGTCCAGTTGTGACGATTTTGGTATAGATTAGCCAATGAAAGATCTGTGGCCCATAGTTGAAAAAATGAATCCCCTGGATCCCCCGGATCATAGTAAGGTAAAGATTCTTCCCCCCAAACTTTGGCTTGCATTGGAAAGAAAACTGTACCAACTCATGTCCAAGAAGGAAAACAGAGCCTACCAATAACATTATGCGAACCCAACTTCTTTGAATAATAATAAAATGAAAATGACATCTCTTTGGAAAAATAGAAAAACGTTCTAGGAATTTAAAACAGAGCCAGTTCTATACAATAAATTACAAAGGTCTTGGAATGGCAAATGAAAAAAGTGAAGGAAAACTTAGGGATGGAACCTTAAAAGATGAGCATCAGAGCTGCTAGATCTCGTAGGCTGAAGCCCAGTACCCTGCCTCTGCTACTGCTGGAACCCTCCAGACATGTTTCCCAGCTGGACGGGAGTCACAAAGGACTTTCATTGCCCTTCTGATGGGACTGAAACCGCCTGAGAGGCTTCTGCTTCGTGGATGGATGGAGTTCACACTTGCTTTACCCCTCTGTTGATGTCAATCAACTGAGAAAGTCACCAGCTCCTTTATGTGGGTAGCACCATCTTTAAAGCTGTTAGTATTGTCTTTCTTTGTCCTTTTGCCTTTCTGGTAGAGCTTTCCATTGCTGAAACAGAATAGACCAATTATAGAGTTGGAAATGCAGTTTGTAGCCTCACAGTTTCGGCACTAAAGACAGAATAAAAACATGTAGAAGCTAGCATGTGACTGTGCAGTCAAGTTTTCCCCTTAGTTATTCAGGATCAGCATGTCCTCCTTCTCTACAGTCTACTTCAAGAAATATTGGCCTGTGTGCTTCCATCCAACATAGCACTGCAATGCTTTATGCAATTGAACAGGTTCTAACCCTCATTCGCCATATTCATAACTTGGTTATATTAGTTCCCCTTTTTAGTTCAGACACAACTCACCTGAGTATTCTTCAACTTAATGGCTGATGATTAACATCTATGCTAATAAAAACCTTGGAACATAGCTCCCTAGTCTACCAAACAGAAAAGATCTTAATCCATGTCCATTCCAAAGAAAAGCAATCTAACAATGTGTAGATTACTGAACAATATCATGATGTTACATGAAAGTAAAATTTTGCTGAAGATAATTCAAAACCAGCTAGAGCAGTAAGTCAACAGAAAACTGCCAAAATTTAAGCCAGATTTTAAAGAGGACATGGAGACATGAAATATCACTAGTATACCCAAATGGATCTTGGCTGAAAGCAGAGGATACCAGAAAGATACTTACTTGTGCTTTATTGATTATGCAAAAGAGCACACATTTGACTGTGTAGATCATAACACTATGAGTAGCATTGTGAAGAATAGAAAGTCTAGAACATTTCATTGAATTCATGCACAGCTGACACCAAACAAAAAGCAGTTATACAACCAGAACAAAAGAATATTGCATGGTTTAGACAGCAGTCAGTGTAAGACATGGGAAAAAAAAAAGAAAAAGAGTTTACAAATTATCATGGGGGCATGGGAGAGTGAGGGATAGAGGGAGCGAAGGGGAAATGATGTCAACATATGTTCAGATGTGTTTGACAAAAAGGATATATGTATGGATTGTGATGATAGCTGCAAGAGCCCCCAATTAAATTAAATTAAATTTAAATTTAAAAATTGTTAAAAAAAACAAAACAAATAAACAACAAAAAACAGTAAAGGAGTGTGTCGTGGTTGTGTAGCTTCACCGTATTTATTCAGATTGTCTGCTGGACAAATAATTATTGTATCTAGCAGACATCAAGAAGAATGTGAGATCAGAATGATTTGAAAGCTGCATAATAGCCTGCAATAGGTAGATGTCACAACTTTTCTTA
The DNA here is from genome assembly GCA_004026705.1 of Nesogale talazaci. Taxonomy (NCBI): domain Eukaryota; kingdom Metazoa; phylum Chordata; class Mammalia; order Afrosoricida; family Tenrecidae; genus Nesogale; species Nesogale talazaci. Next base: position 158,785 of record PVJH01000342.1, read on the forward strand.
AATGGAATAGGACTTGAACCACTTAGTACTGTTGATGAATGAATGCTGCCCTCATCCTGTATTGGGCCGGAATAATCCTTATAAGACTTCATCCCCTATAATCAGGCATGTTATCAGAAGAATTCCTGGAGAAGTACCTAATGCTTGGACCATAGAGGGTCTTACAAATGATAAAGGTGTTCAATAAGTTACATTGACATTGTGGCTGCACGCATCCTTCTGAAGGTGGCACAGGACAGGGCAGTTCTGTGTTTTCGTGTATAAAATAGTGTTATTTTGAGTTGGTACCAAGTCGATGACACTTAACAATAACAATCACAAAAGTGTAAATCGGCATCTACCAACTTTTAAAAGAAAAAATAATAATGATAAGGACAGAAAATTGATTAGCCTATACAAATGCACACATAATAACTAAGAAATAAAGTATACATAACAACTATTATTCTTATTTCTTTCAAGAGACATGAAGCCAGCATAGATATTTATAACGTTCACCTTGGATAGGCTCGTTGGGACAATACAACCTTCTATTATTTATTTTTAGATCATTTTATTGGGGGTTCATACAACTCTTATCACAACCCATACATCCATCAATTGCGTCAAGCACATTTGTATATTTGCTGTCATGATCATTTTCAAAACATTTTATTTCCACTTGAGTACTTGATATCAGTTTCTCATTTTTCCCTCTCCCTCCCCAACCCTCCCTCATGAACACTTGATAATTTATAAATTAGTATTATTTTTTCATGTCTTACACTGACCAATATCTCCCTTCACCCACTTTTCTGTTGTTTATCCCCCTTGGAGGGGGTTATATATAGATCATTGTGATCAGTTCCCCCTTTCTACCCCACCATCTCCTTATCCTTTTGGTATGGCTACTCTCAATATTGGTCCTGAGGGGTGTATTTGTCCTGGATTCTCTGTGTTTCCAGCTCTTCTCTGTACCCAAGTACATGCTCTAGTCTAGGCAAAATTGTAAGGTAGAATTGGGGTGATGATAGCAGTGGTGAGGAAGCATTAAAGAACTAGAAAAAAGTTGTATGTTTCATCAGTGCTATATTGCACATTGAATGGCTCATGTCTTCTAGACTATCTTTCTGTGAGGGAATGTCAGTTGCCTACAGATGGCTTTTGTTCTCCACTCTGTGCTCCCCCTCAATCACAATGATATGCATTTTTGTTGTGGGTCTTTGAGGTTTGATAACTGATTCTATCAACACCTCATGATCACACAGGCTAGTGTGCTTCTTACATGTGAGCTTTGTTATTTCTCAGCCAGGTGGCTGCTTGTTTGTCTTCAAGCCTTCAAGAACCCAGATTATATATCTTTTGATAGCTGGGAACCATCAGCTTTCATCACCACATTTGCTATGCACCCACTTGTGTTCAGTGATCATGTCAGGAATGTGAGCATTATGAAATTCCAGGATAATAGAACAAAATGTTCTTGCATTGAGGAAGTGCTTGAGCACAGGTCCAATGTCTGTCTGCTACCTTAATATTAATCTATAAATGCTTGTACATACATCTATTGTCTCACTGCCTTATTTAGATACATTTATATGTGTACAGTCCTATGTGTAGACTTCTATAAATACCTTTGCCTTTTAGTTTTTCCACTATTTCCTTGTACTTTCCTCTTCTCCCACCATCATGTTTAGCCTTCATTTTGGTTTCAGTAATTTCTCTCTGTTACCTTGCCCTTGATCAAACCCTACCAGGCCTCCTACACCCTCCTGACCATTGATTTTAGATCGCTTGTGATTTCCTTGTCCCTGGGTTTGTTAACACCCACTTCCTTTCCACGACCTCCCCCCTCTCCCATGTACCCCTGGGATCCATCAGTCCTATTATTTTCTCCTCTAGATTATATACCCTGCCCTTCTTATATAGTTAGACATGCAGAGATAGTAATTTGCACAAAAACAAGGCAGAGCAAAACAAAGCCACAAAACAACAACAAAACCAATGTAAAAAAAAATAAAGAAAAACTTATAAGTAGTTCAAGATCTGTTTGTTGACCTTTACGAGTGTTTTCCAGTAAAGTCTGATGGGGCACAACACGCTGGCCCACAGTCATTTTTGGTATTTCCTGGGGACTTCATTGCTTGCTCCCCTTGTTGTTTTGTTAGACGCTGTCATTGTTTCACCTCTGTATGGTGGAGTCAGATTGGGCACAATTCCTGCACTGGGTTTCTAGTCTTGCCCCCTATAGTGTTCTGGGTCCATGAGGGATGCCATGCCTCAGGGTGGGACTGGCGCTAGGGTCCTCTGTATGTGTTGGCTGCTCTGAGAAGAAATATCATCCTTAGGACTTGGTGGACCAGGATGCATTCCACTCTCTCCTTTTCCCTTCATTTGCTCATGTGTGCTCTGATCAGACATGTACCTCTTCCTGAGCTGCAGCTTCAGTGCTGTCCTCTGATGTGAATTCTTCTGAGGAGAGGCAGGGCTTTACACTAAGTTGGGATTGAGACTGGCCCCTCACGCCAGCATGTTGAATACATATCTAACTCAAATCATTATTACAAAGAAATATCTGACTTCAGTGGCTTTGTTCTCAGTGGGATGTGGTAGGCTACCATAATAGCTGCTGTTTTCAGATGGCTATTGAGCTAGATTAGATGCCTAGCAATCACATCTATAAAGGAACAAAACATTTCCTGATTCTACACCATATTCATGATCATTTTTGCTTTGAGTACACAGTTACAGCTATTTCAACCTATGTATTTTAGAATATATCTCATTTTCATTGACCCTTTTCTTTATCATATATGATGCTCTTTTATAGAATTTACTCTTCCTTGGTGATGTGTCCAAAAGCATCTAAGTTGACCTTTCATCATTCTTTTAACTAGAACAGTTTGGTTGAATTTCTTCTGAGACTGATTTGTTTATTCTTTTGGCAGCCCATGGCATAGTTGATAACCTTTGTCAACACATCAGTTAAAATACCTCAACCTTAAAGACTCTTTAATTTATTAGCAAAGTCATATAGATAAGAAGCAACAATATTTGGTAAGTGGATAAGTGCTATGATAGACAAGTGTTTGAGCTTTGAGTGCAACATTTCAGCCTGTGTCCTGGAGGAAGCTTGACCTGAAAGAAGAATATTTAAGGTAAATCCTCAAGGATACACAAGGAAAGCTGTCATGCAATTTAATTGGAAAGATGTCCTAATTCAGAATTTATGATATTCCATATTTCTAGTGAGATCCTTGCTTGTGGACTCCTAAATTCCTTTTGATGATAATGTTTTTAATGTTCAACCATGCTCACCTCATCTTTTTGTCCTCCATTCACCTAGACTCACTGCTCAATTACATTTCCCATCTAATATTTGATGTTGTTTTCATGTTGACCCTGTATAGATAGTTCTTAAAACTGCACCACAGAGACAGTGAATCATTTATTGTGGCACTGCTAGTCAAAGTCTCTAATTCCCACCCAAAGACGTTTTCCTGCATTGGTCTGGTAAGAAGGTGGGGAAGAAACTGATTGGATTCACCTAGGAGTCACTGTGAATAGAATTCAAGGAACTCCATTCTCTGTGTATCAACGAAGAGGCATCTAACTACCAGCAAGAATCTGCAGTAGAGTGCATCCTCTGAGCTGGATATACCCCTGTGCAATGTGCTTCCTGGGTCTAGAAGACAGCTACCATCAGAGGAGTAGCAGAAGCACCAGGAGCCAGAGCATGCCTACTGAAGGAGAAAGTGATGCTGAAGGTTTTTGTTTATTTTTATATGCATAAAGCTGGCTAGTGAAGTGGGATATACCTATGCATTTAATTCAGGGATCTGGGTTTGTTAACCCAGGTAGGTGAGCTGAATGCGTTCAGGTTGAAGCTTCTAGCATTTATTGGCAGTCCTGAACAAACTCTCTAACATGTCCTGAGAACCAACTCTTCTGGGAATTTCTCCCTGGTGTTACATGTTAGCTTCCTTAATAAACACTTTAATCATGAATTCTGTCTTTGGTGTCTATGTAAGCATTGCAAAGGGCATCAGACCCTAGAGAAGTAAAACAGGGAACATGAATTAAGACAATATGTACATAATACTCAAGTCAGGCATTTTTCATTTGTTAAGCTGGTGAAGAATATTGAAAGTACCATGAACTGCAAAAAAAAAAAAAAAACTTGCTGTCTTGAGAGAAGTACATCCTGAATTCTCTGTAGAAGTAAGGATGGTAAGACAGCATATCATATACTTTGGATAGTCTCAGAAGAGATTGGCCCCTGGAAAAGAATGTCATGATTAGTAAAATGGAAGGACAGTGAAAAGAGGGGTCCCTTCATTGGGATGGATTGACACAGTGGCTTCAACAATGCACTCAAAGATAACAACACTTGTGAGTATGGTGCAAAACGGGGCAGTATTTGTTGTATATAGAGGTGCTGTGAGTCTGCACTGAGGCAATGGAACTTAGCCACAAGAAATGATAATGATTGGTTTTTAAAAAACTGGGATATATAGTTGGTGTATAACTTAACTATCTCAGGGTTCATCTTACCTCTATGGGTCCCAAAAGTTTGGAGTTCATAAAAATATGAAATTTTGCTCTGCATTTTCCCCCTTTAATCAGGATTCATCTATTTAATCTTTGATCAAAATGCTCCATAATGCTAGCTAAGCAGTATCTAGTTTTTATGGTGTTATAGAGGAAGTAGTTGTTCATGAAAGCAATTAGCCAGACATTCTGAATTATTCACTTTCCTAACTCTCTATATTGAATTAGCCCAACTGGCATACATTGGATAGCCACATGCAAGCTTTAATGAACCTAGGTGCCCCTACGTAGGAGATAAAAGCACTAAACCCTGTTTTATGCCAAGTGACTGAGATATCCTAGGAAACCAGTCTTCTAAATAAAAAATAAGAAACCCATGTGAGGATGATTACACAACTTTAAAACTACTCAATGTCACTAATTGTACATTTAAAAGTGGTTAAATTGGCATGTGTTTTGCTGTATATATTCTCAACATAATTTAACACCCCCAAAAAGTTTTGATTGAATAATACAAATGAATATTTTCAATAACCATTTAAATTGATCATAAGTCAACCAGTTTACTTCTTGAAAATTCATATGATGTTCCTTCTGACACCAATTTAATTCATAATTTTAATCTATCATTAAGTCATAATATTGCTAGCACTTATGATTGCAAAGTGCACAATTATCTCATGCTGTTGTGGCAGCCATTCATTGTAGTATTTAGGACATGGCTCTTGAAACCACCCCTCCTTGATTAAAATATGGACTCAAATTCTCCTCATTTCTTTGACCTGGAGCATGTCACCCATCTCACTGGCTTATTTTACTCATCTACAAAACAGTGATAATAATTCTGCCTCCATTGTGGTAAGGAGAAGCTTTAAGAAGTTACACATGTCGGGTACTTAGGTCCGTGAGTAACACATCATAAGTAGTATATAATGCATTGGCAAAAAAGAGCATTCTACTTCTGATGCACATCTATTAAGTTTATCCTTTTATACAACAATACCTGCTATGAATGTAATTCGCCTATTCATCCTTGACATTTCTGAATTGGAGAACTAATTATAACAGTTATGGTGGTGGCACTGAAAGACTTCCATGCTGGAGTTCTTGAGTTCTGTTTCTGTCTCTATTATTAACTTGCATAAGCATTTAATGTTTAAAGGTTTCAAGCCTCTTCTGTTCTTTGTAAAGAGTAAGGATTTTAGACTAAGTGAGACACCTGGTGTCATGACTCCATGACATTCTTTGCCATTGTCTAGTATGACTAAAAGCAGACTCTTCTCTTCCCAGGTATTATAGCGGCTTACAGATTATATCTAGATGGTCTTTTAATTCACAACTCCTCAGAACTCAGCTGTCATGCACATGGCTTTGCTCCAGGGAGCTTGCATTCATTCAGAGTCCAGGCGTGCACAGCCAAAGGTTGTGCTATGGGCCCAGTGGTGAGTATGTCAATTTGCATTTGGGAAGTTGTCAGAGGTCAGATGACAATAGACATCAAGGCAGGAGTAAGTGCAGATGACTCACACCGAAGACAGGTCACCTTTCTTTCAGGCAGGATAGAAGACTCTCTTTTGATAAAGTTTCACGTAAGTGCTACAAATATTTTATATCCCACTTCAATTTCATGATTGTCCTCTAATAGAGGACAGAATATACATTGTATTGAGTCAACAGTAAACTGGCATTCTTAGCGGACACAGATATAATTCTAATGAATAAAAGGGAATGTTTCTCTCATTAAGAATGCATCCACCAATTAAATAAGCTTACAATTTAAGTGAAAATAATTTTAAATTCACAACTATTACAGTACTGCAGCATAACACTGAACACTGCTCCCCACCCCCCAAAAAAGAGTTGATTGAAAGTGTCATATTTCTTTAAAGTGTTTAAAAAAAAGCAAAGATTTAATTTGAGGATAAGATGAGACAGCCCAAGCTACTAATATTTCCAATGACCTCATGCACATGTGAAAACTTGACAAAGACTAAGTGAGAGGTTGAGACGGAGCCACAGGAAGGAGAGAGAGCTTAGTTAGGGATGAACAGCATATAGATAGATAGATAGATGATAGATGATAGATAGATTAGATAGATAGATAAATATAGATATAGATATATAGACTTTATTGAAGGTAGTGAAGGACTTTGGAGAAGGGAAGGGACAACAGAAAAGGAGACAAGAGGTTCTTGAGTTAGGCCAGGGAAGCCAAAACTGAGCTATAGACATGTGGGCTGATGAAAGAAAGGGGAGGTTTCTTGTGCCCTATTTGCAAGCTTCAAGTCAGGAGGTGACCTGTGAGCAAATAATCTCTTTTTTCAAGCTTGTTCCCCAGAATGTTAGAAGGGGAGCTCTGTGCCTTTCCCTGGTAGAGGCTGATAAGATCTGTGAGATGCCAGAGGCAGAGGTTACAAAGTTCAGCAAGCTGTTCATCTCCTTCTTGTGAGGCTGGTGCAAAGGGGTGCAAGGGGCTGCACAGTCCAGGGGGCTGCCTGATTCGACCCTGCTCCCTACACTAAGGAAGACATGAGAATTGATGCATTTGAATTGATGCCTTTGAATGGTATTGACGAACAGTAATGAGTATACTATAGACTTTCCAGAAAAAAATGCATCTGCTTTGGAAGAAGTATAAACAGGATAAAGTGCACAACAGTTTGCACTCCCTGCTAACCACAAGGTCAGCAATTCAAAACCATTCGCTGCTCCCCAGGATAAAGATGATGCTATCTACTTCTGTAAAGATTTTTCTAAGTATTCAAAAGGCAGAGAGCCAAGTCTACTCTGCCTGATAAGGTTGCTATGACTAATAAACAACTTGATGGAAGTGGGTTTGTTTGGGTTTTAAAAATTGTGTAAACAGAATAGAGAATGGTGAAACATTACCTCATAGATTTTGGACATACTATGGGGGACTGGTCCCTGGAGGAGGAAATCATGTTTGGTAAAGTAAAGGATAACCCTAAGAGGGGAAACGCTTCAATGAGATGGGTTGGCACAATGCCTCTTACCAGGAGGCTAATCATGATTTTGAGCCTCTCCTTTCTCAGTTCTTGTTCTGCTGGTAAGAAATAATTCAGATAAGGGACAGAATTCAGGTCAGAGAAACAGTTTGAAAGGTAGAATGAGTGAGTTGATTGAGGAAGTACTTTGGTGTTGAATATCAAAGGGCCCCAGCTAATCTGAAGGCATAGAAAAATGAATAGCTTGAGTTTTATTCGGTTAATTGCTTTCTGGTGAGGCTTTGCTGTTGGCTGGCTTTCTGCAGTGTACCTTACCTTCTCAGGGGTGTACTTCTGCCCACCCCACCTCCCGAGCCCCTTCTCTTTCCTTGTCACCAGGTCAATTCAACCATTGTTGGGGTACTGTGAACACCCCACCTTTCCCTGCCAATGCCCTTTCACTGTCTCCAATCTCTTCCATTGATAAAGAAATGTCCTAACTGCCTTTGACCTTTCCCTTTGCTAAGTAGGCGTGGGGGAAATATGCCTGGACTTCCCTTTTGTTTTACGATTCCTTTCACTGTCACCTTTCTATCCATTTGCCTAGTTCTATCTCACAGGGAGCCCGAGAAGCGTAGCTGTTACTATTTGACTGCTAACTGCAAGATCACCTGTTCGAAACCACCAGCCGTTTGATGGGAGAAAGGCTGGGAGAAGAGGCTTTTCATGCCCATAAAGAGTTACCCTCTCTGAAACCTATCGGGGCAGTTCTACTCTGTCCTAATGGTCAGAACCTGTGAGGAAGAATCCACTTGATGGTTGTGAGCTTGAGTTTTGAGTGTGGTTAAAAGTGGCAACAATGGAATTAAATGGGAAAAATTGTAAGAATGACACAAGACTGGTCAATATTTTGTCTTATTTCACACAAGGACCTTATGAATCGAACCAAATCTAATCTATCTAACAGCACAACATTAAACTAATCTTTTCATTTCATTTGGCTGCCAGAGTTTTCCAAGAACAGCATTCAAATTATATTGATATGTTTTCGATATCCAATTTCAGATATCTGTGACTTTTGCCTATAATTCACTCGTATTAAAAAGTTTAAAAAATTCTGCTTTTTAGTTTTAATGTAACTTTCAAAATCCAATTAATAGTACATCAGTTTCCTAGACTAACAGGACGTGCTTTCATTTTCAGACAGAACATTTGACTTTTTTTTTCTTGATTAAATACACGTAGCTTCTTTCAAAGGGAAGACTCATAATTTTTAGATACTTTTTGGCAACGTTTGCTAATGTGCTACCATTTCATGCACTCTGTCTTCAATGAAGAGTGTATTATATAAATATTATCTTGAATAGTAGCTCTGGTTTTTAAATTCTGGCTTCCTTCTTGTTGCTCACACCTCCCATTTTATTTCACAGATCGGTTGCTTTCCAAGCTGCTATCATCCTCTATGGGCAGAGCTGAGCTCTAGACTTTATTGCCATTAGCACTTTATAGGCAGGACCCTTTGATGGACACTTACTCTTAACAGCAGCAATGGCTTCTGGCCAGCTTTCCTTTCCCATTCAAGAACAGGAAAGAAAGAATGAAACCACAGAATCCTTCAAGTAGGGTTGAAATTTTTCTCAAGCACATGAATGGCAAACTGAAATTCTAACTCTAAATTGATTTCCATGAATCTCCAAAGGATCTGCCATCTTCAGACTAGGGAGGCTTTGCTTTGTTTTGCTTTTCAGTCTACATCTTGGCCCAGTAGTAAGTGAAGTTCACCCAATGAAAAAGAGAAACCCAGACAAGGGATTGCCAGACCAACCCTGCCACCTCTTTAAGAGATTCTCTTCTCTGTCCTGATGTAAAGCACATAGTTTCTTGCTCTCTCGGGCACTTTTCTTTCGCCTGCACTCAGGATACAAACGCTTTTCCCAAGTCAGTGATCCAGCTCTAATCACTGGGATTGAGCAACAAAGTCTTTATTTAGAGCAAATTAGCTACCTGCTTCCAAGAAACTAAAACCCCTGTTTGTTGTCACACAGTCTCTGAAATAATTTTGTTTCAGTATCAATTGCAATAAATAGTATGCCCTGCCCCCAAGATTGCACATCCACGTATTCTAAAGAGTCTTAGATCTCTATCACAATTATCAAAGGGATCCCAGACATATCTATTCCCACTGCCCCTCATTAGTGACTCTTAAAAATATGTTCTGAATGATTTTTCAAATATTTTAATCCATCTGAAAAGCCACAGTTTCTCATCGTGAGTTGTATGTGCTAAAAAAAATTCAATTAAATACAACAGCACTGTATATATGTCTTAAAGGAGATGATTTTTTGTAAAGGTCAGTGTTGCAACATCCTTCCCTTTTCATCAAAGCCACAGCAAAGATCATTTATAAGTTTTAGTTTTAAATTCTTGTTGCAAGTTATAAAAAGTTAGATTCTTGGGTCAATTGTTTTCTTCATATAATATCTTTCAATAATAAGTCTTTGAATTAACCAGGCATTAGAGAATGATATATAGGAAAATTAAATTATCTGGAATTGCCTTGACTTCTTTACTTAAACCTTTTTACTCTCATGCTTCTTGGAGTTCTTAAAATTACTCTATGTAGAACTATATAATTTAAACTATATAATTCAATATATAAAGCCAATTACATCATTATGAAATATTAAATGATGAACTATTGTTTTCCTATTAAGTTTCTTTATCATTTTTCCATAATTATTAAAATAAAAAATAGTATAGGAGTTATGCACCTAAGAACTTGAATAATCTTTCTCAGTTGAGATAAAGCATGTCATAATCTTATACTTAACAAAAATTGAACATCTTTTTCACAATAATTTTCATATTGAGGAAAGTATTTTGAAGATAACAAATAAAGGTTTGATAATAGAGAGTATTTGTCAGCTTAAGGATGTTATAGATGATCTCTTTCTTCTGAGGCATGAACCTACGCTTCAGGAATAAACTCAAAATAATCAATATATTCAATAACCATTAAGTGATCAATCATTTATGAATAATGATTATGGGTAATGAATTAACAGAGCTTAAGCTAGTGATGATAAGAGAGTAAAACCTCCTGAAGTCCTTTCTGCCTTCTTGTCAACTTTGCCTTCCTCTAGTCAGCAGACATTTTATTTTTTTTGCTTTCTGCTTTTCTCTGGCCACTGTGGAATTAGGGATGACACTTTCTTTCAGAACTTTTCCCTTCAACTAATTCTTTTTTAATTTTTTTGCTAATTTCATCATAGGTTCATATTAATAAGGCTTTTTAACTTTTTAAATGATTATACCCTGAGATGAAACGAGCCAGCCATTCTTATTTCTTGAGGTCTGGCACGATGGCATTTTCACATGCTTCAGGTAAGCGAACTTAGAGAGCTGTTTTAATGTATAGGCATCTTAAGATGCTTGGAGTGGCCTTTGAACCAAGCCCAGAAATCTGTCACGTCAGGCAGAAGCGTATGAAAACAGCTTTGCTGAATTCCTTCTCTTCTGAAATCATATAAAAATTACTCTGAAAGTGGCTGAAGGTATGGACATACCAAGGCATAAGGACAATCACAGTGTGAGCTGATACACATTGTCTGAAAATCACAAACAATCACCTTGGTTGTGAGCTAGAATTTTAAGCTTAGCAGCGGGAGGAAGAAAGCATGAGGTTTGCTTTGATCCTGCTGACAAAATGAGGTATTCATACAAGATGCTACTGTCAAAATAGTTTACTTCACACTGAAGAGAGATTCTTTGAAGAAAAATGTTCAAAGTGCAGCATGTACTTACTTTATTTGCAAACAAAAATAAATCGTTTTTCATACTTGCAGGTGGAAAATCGAACTCTAGAAGCCCCTCCTGAAGGAACAGTAAATGTGTTTGTCAAAATAGAAGGATCCCGAGAAGTCTATGTGAAGTGGGAAGCCCCCTTTTCCCCTAATGGATGTGTAACATATTCAGTCCTCTTTAATGGAATTTTCTATGCGGCTCAAGGTAATTTGGTTGTATTATTAAAATGTTAAATAACATTAGAAAAATAATTGATTTTTGTTTTGAAAGCCCTTTTTAGCCACAGACTTTAATTTTTTTTTAACCTATTCTAAAAAGAACCTCAGCAGAAGAGCTACTGCCTCCCTCTGTTCTCTCAGTGTGGTCTGCAGATGAGGAGCAGTCATCAGTCTCCTCCAGGAAAACTTGGACAGGGTGAAGTCTAAAGTCAGCAAATCCCAGGGTGGCTCCCATTCTGCCTTGTGATTCTGGTCACTCTCAACTTTGACAATGGCTAGTAGTGTCTATTCAGTCTTCTTCCCCACTTAAGATGCTTGGAGCTGGTGCAAATGGTTTATTTATTATGTTGTTATTCCAGAGGCTGAAAGTTTGAGTCCCCACAGAGGTACTTCAGAAGACCTGGTGATCAGAAAGCAGTCCCAGGTTGCAAACATCTGATTTACATACAACCTGCACTTATGAACTAGGGCTCTGAAATGAATCTAATCACTTCAGTCATGGCCAATGAGGCGAACTGGAATAGAACCACATTTTTAAAATTTGCAAGGTTTGGAATAGGGAAAGTTATGGCTGAAACCCTAAAATGACAGACTCAGAAGAGGCAAAAGAATGTCCCTCTTTCAAGAGACCCCTGCATGAGACTGCATTACTGGCAGGACAGGAGAGTAACACACATTCTGAACACAACGACCACCATCTTTAGCAGGTACCACTGTCTCTAACTTTTCTCAACATTCAAAAGGTAAGAAATGTGGTTGCAATCTTAAAGGCTTGAAGGGCCAAGTGGACATCTAGCTCAGAAGCAACAAAGCCCACATGGAAAAAGCACATCAGCCTGTGTGACCATGAGTTGTCAAAGGATTCAGGTATCAGGCATCAAAGAACTACAATGTATATTATTATAAATGAGAGGGAGTACAGATGGGAACCAAAAGCCCATCTGTAGGTGAAGCAACATGCCCTTACAGAAGGGTTGCGGCAAGGAGGTGAACCAGTCAGGGTACAGTGTGGCAACAATGAAACATGTAACTTTCCTCTAGTTCTTAAATGCTTCCTCCCCACCCACTATCATGATCCCAATTCTACCTTACAAATCTGACTAGAATAGAGGATGTACACTGATACATATAAGAACCAGAAAAATGGGGAACTCAGGACAGATGATCCCTTCAGGACCAGGGGTGAGAGTGGTCATACTAGGAGGGTGGTGGGAAGGTGGGGTAGATAGGGGGAACCTATTACATGGATCTACATATAATCTCCACCTGGGGTACAGAAAACAGGGTAGTAGGTGAAGAGAGACATAAGACAGTGTATGATATGACAAAATGATAATAATTTATAAATTATCAAGGGTTCATGAAGGGGGGAGAAGGGAGGAAGGAGGAAAATGAGGAGATAATGCCAAGGGCTTATGTAGAAAGAAAATGCTTTGAGGCTCATGATGGCAACAAATATACAGATGTGCTTTGTATATGATGTATGTATGTATGTATTATTATAATATGTCATATATATAGGAAATATATATGTATTTCAATTCTGCTTATCATCTGTTCCCCCCAACTTCAAAAACTCAGGTCTGTTCTTGTTTGGCTTCCTCAGTCATGAAATGAATGAACCAAAAATTTGTTGGGTACCCTTTAGGAACCAGTCCCTATATGTGTGTGTATGTGTATAACTGTTGGTGCATACATTATTTGATGATAACATACATGCAATTTTGTAACATGCATCAAACCACTATTGTAGTTATTGCTATATTATTATGTTAAGGATGTTTTAGTGTGTTTCTGGTATTTTGTATGCTTAGAAATATACATTAACTACTGACAGGCACATTTAATTGATATTACATACTATTTGTGCATGGCTCTGAATTATGTAAAAATTAGACATAATGACAGACTTAGAAATGGAGCTCATTTGTAATCTGGAGGTTGGTTATGCTTCTGAAACTTCAGCCACTGAAAACTGGAGCACAATTCTACTGCGAGGCACATGGAAGGTGTCAGAGTCAACTTGGTTTGATGTATAGTTTTTTAAAATAATATGTATAAAATGGAAAAACTGTTTATGCAAAAGAAAGGAGCTTTCATGCTGTCTTCTATATTGAATTAAGTTACTTATTCTCACCAACTTCAAAGTTTTAAACTAAATTGGTAATGCTCATGTATGTCTTAGGAAATGGCAAGGGGATTACCTTGGACTTTTCCTGCCTGCACAGGGAGAAGAATCCAACCTTCTGTGTGTCCAGGGATGGTTCCCAGAGGGCAGAATGAAGGAGGCCTCCCCCTCCTGTGTTCCTTTGTCACACCAGTCCCATGGCTTGTGCCCAGGGCAAGTTTTTCAAAGCTCCCTTGATGCTGTTAACAGGCACCTAACTCAACTAGCCAGGCTTCTCTCCAAAGGCATTCAGCTGTACTTATGGACCAGGAAAACTAACACCGTCTCATGGTCTCTGCCACCACCATGGCTCTTTCTTTGTGGTCCCATGTCCTGTATGGATGTGGCTCTTCCTGCTGCTGGTCCTGGGACTCCTGCTTCCTCCTGCTTTCACCTGGAGGAAGAGCAAAGCTGCTGGACCAAGTTAGAGCCCCAACTCCTGTTGGTATGCGTCCAAAGGAGAGCTGCAAAAACTGTAGAGAGAAGAGCCAGATCAAGTGATTTCACTTTACTTTTGTGTTGAATAAATTAACTAAATGTTGCTTATGCAACATGAAGTTCTGTGAAAATGTTTAGGAAAACTGTCTAAATCAACAAGGTAGATTTGGTTCATAGTGTGGTTCTTATTTTAGACAAAGTCTAGCGTTGAAAAGACATCGGGATGCTTGCAGAAGGAATGCTGGTGGGGCTGTGTTTATGGTGGTTGGCTGCCTCCCCAACGTTCGCTGGTTTAAAACCTCCTGAATTTCCACAGGAGAAAGATGTGAGGGTTGCCTTCCACAGCTTCAGAAATCCTTACACCCTTGGGAGCAGTTGTATTGTGACTGCTCTGGTCAGTATGAGTTGGAATCATTCAATGGCAGTGAGTTTAATATCTTAACACATTAAAGACCGGAAATTTTAAAATCAAGAAGTTAAAAGCAACCAAATCAATGTGAAGGGGTGAAGAAGTAGTGGAGATCCAAAACCCATCTGCAAGTTAACACATTAAAAGCTGGATAAACTCAGGATCCGTCCGCAATGTGTTAAAACAGATAGCAAACTTTGACTAAAATGTAGAAATTTTTGAGTTTTGTTTTTATCAATCATATCTTTTTTAAATTTTGGCTACTAATTTTGTTTAATTATTTCTAGAGTGGTCATATTATTTTTAAGAGAGATGCCTTCACAATTTCATTTTTTTTCATATTGATGAGGTTGATTTGTTTTTCTTTTCTAAATATCAAAAAAACATATTATTGGGTTTTAATAACTATATGGTGAAAGTGGGCATAACAAATTTGGTCCTCATCTTGTAATTTCTAAATAAATCATTTGGTGGTGTCAGTTACACATTGGTCACCATGTGTCAACATTCTCTTTGCATGTTCCAGTTCCACATTTTAATTCTAGTTTTGCTGTCCCCTTCTCATATTTGCTTTTGAGTCCTTGTTGACCTTTTGGCATCATGCTGCCAGTCACTGTGTAGCAGCATCATTCTATGGCAGTCTACCCTTTACTGTGCATGCTACTCTGACTTTTCACTAAAAAGTGAGCTCAGAAGGTAGACTCAGTTCTTGATTTAAAGAGCGTCTTGTTGTATGAGTCTCAGAGAGGTCTGTGTTCGCTGCTGTTCCAATGTGTTGGGCTCTTTTATCTGTAACCAAGAATTTGAGTTCTACTCCGGATATTTCCCCTCCCCTTAAATCTGGGACTAACTACTGTGCCCACTATTCTAACGGTCTCTCATGGTAGCCAAGTTCAGCATCTCTTTCTGCCTCAGTAGGGCTATATGTACAGTCAAGACTTCTATTAAGGGTAAAAGAATTTGCATCAGACATTAACATATGTCTCTGTTCCAGAATCTTCTACCACTTTTAGTAGGAGTTACTGATACCCTCAGATATAAAAGCAGGTGAGCTAAGAAGAACACAGATGTTCCTGGATGCTAGAAGAATGCTCTTGTTTGCATATCCAGTGGGCAAGCTAATGCAGGAGTGGAGAGAGCGCATCACAGCCAGAGTCGTTCCCCTCAAACATGGGCGTGTCCCTTTCCTATACAATCAGGGCTTTGATGTGTTCAACTGTGGAGCATGTGTACCATTATGAGGTGAAGGAGTAATGATCAATCTGGGAAAAAAAGAAGCAATATTTAGGCGGGACCCCTGACAGCCCAGACATTTCCACCTAGGCAGCTGGGTGAATAATGCAAGAGCCACGTTCCCCCTTGTGTTTAATCTTGCATTGTTTTTGCAGAGAAAATGTCTGCTGGCCTTCTTAGTCTTGTCATCTTCGGTTGTCATCCCGTCTCTCAAACCATCAAAATGGTATTAAATGTTGCAAAGCTGCACGGCAAGAGAACTTTCAAAAGTCAGAACCCATTTGCAGCGCAGCCCTTGTAGAAAATGTATTCTGTTCTCGGCAGGATTTTCCTTCAGTTCTTTCCACTGAGAAGTTTACTGATTTCTCCCAGTGGAATCTGCTGGAATTTATCGGTTCATGGTTGGCAGTCACAGATTAAGGTAAATGTCGATCCGTAATGACCCTCTACATGTTAGTATTGCAGTAAAGCTGGGCTTTTATGTCAAAGATATCGGAGAGGGAGCTATTACACATGACAGGGGTGATCAAGGGACTCCAGACCAAGGCAAGCATTATTAAATATTGACTAGTTCTGTGATTTATGTAGAGCTGGAGGAAAAAAGTGACTTTTTAACCATTATATATTCTTCAGCAACGAAAACCAGCCATTTATCTCCTGCTGGCAATAAAGAACAGAGTGCCTGCATATTTTAGTGGCGGGAAAACCGGGTCTTATAAATGAGATGAACTCCTTCATGATAACATTTCAGTTTGTTAATTGCCAAGAGCACAACAGACAAATTGAAAGCAATTACAATATTTGACTTAAAGAGTTTGGTGGTGTGTGTTCAACTCTGAGGGATAGAAGGGGGTGATGTTTTATCCGAGGGAGCCAAGAAGCAAAGGGAGCACGTTGGGACTGGCCCAGGAAATCCATTCCATTGGTTCGCGATCACAGCCATCCACTACTAAGCTACAGGACTTCAAATGGTGCCCGGTCCTGTCATCAGCCTGTGGCTGAGTGGCATGCACTCTGAAGGTGGGCAGGTCTGCAGCGTTGTGCAGGGAACGAATTCAACTTGAATTCATCAAGCTTATTTAGGATTTCCTCTTGTCACTAGGAGTATGCAAAGCTTATTGAATTGCCAGATGACTACTTGGCTATTTCCTTCATATTATGAATAACTCTATTTCATCCTTTTCTGGCTGGCTGCTAAAGAGACGGGGCTGCTGAAGATAGAGGATCACTTTGCTGGAGGAAGCAAGTGCCTGCAGTGAGACCCCAGTTTTCCTGAGCAAGTTACCATCCTGTGTCTGGAGATCCAGAGGTCCCAGCACCCATGTCAAGTCAGATTTTAAAGTGGAAACTTTACAGAGTCAACACTAGGCCTCCTAAGGAAACCTGGGCGTTAGGTTTCTTGCGTCCTTGCAGAAATATTAGATATATACATGCATACACCTATGCACACAAGAGAAAGTGAGAGTGCTGACTATAAAAAATCATAGAAATATTTAGTAAGCAAAATGTCAGACTGGGAAACTACTGTGTCTTGACTTATCTTTCTTGTAAGTTTATAGGGGGTGTTTCACTAATGGTTAGAGTCTAACTCTTCTCTGATTAATTTTATTTTTTATATGCACACTGTGTTAAAGAAACAACAGTTTTGGCATCCCCAAAGGACTCAAATTTAGCTCCTTTCATTGTTCTGTGAGTTTGGAAAACAAAAAGATTAATGACAGGGCAACATTGAATCTTCAGGATGAATGGAGTAAGCTTTCCCTAAGAAATTCTCATGCGGCCCTTGAAAACTGGGCAGGGATATTGTTGAACAGAAAGCAATCCCTTAGCACAACTTTCCTGGCCTTTTCCCTTCCTGTGTAGTTTGCAATTTTCTTAAAATTCTCTTAGAATAAGACCTAGATCATCCCGTGTCCTTGGAGACAATCTACCAAGATTATCTTTGAGAAATCTCCAAAAGCATCATAATATTCAGAGATGACTTTTCTGCCTTGAATACTACTTACTTAGTAGATCCCCTGAGAACCCACAGTTTTTGATGGAACCATTCATTGTGAAGGCACCCTAGGAGACGAGACAAATGTATTACAAAGAGAATTCAACTATAGCCATTCCTTGTGTCGACACATGTATATACCGATTTTGCATTTTTTGTTTTTTAAACTCTGATAGCAATATTTTTAAATGTTCCCATATATAGTGCTTTATTCGCAAATATGTGTAATTTTCGTAACACGATGCGGTCTTTTTATACAAACAGTACTATGTTGTAAACATACTCCACCTTGCTTTGTTTCAACTTAACAATAATTCCAGACACCTTCTCATATGATTGCTTAAAGAATATACCCAGTCTTTAAACAATGGCATTGTGTTCTATTGTAGATTATATCACTAGTTCAACCAACTTCTCATTCATGAAAATTTTAAGTGGTTTTTTCTCTTTTGCTACTTCAAAGAATATCTATGTAAGTACATCCTTCTTATTTTTAGACATATATCAGAAGAAAAACTTTTCTTGAAATGGAATTGCCAGACCACATAAAATATGAATTTATAACCTTGTAAGGTATTACCAGATTTCCATCCATGGCAGCTGTGCAATTTATACTTTCACTCTCCATACCCTTGTCAACAGAATGTGCTGTCAAATGGCTGGTCTTTACCAATTTGACATGTGGAAACTCATATCTCACAGTATTTTGAATATTCATTTCTCATTATGAATTATTTTGAGCATGTCCTCATATATTAAAAAAAAATAATTCTTATTTTATGTCCAAGAATTTTCTATTTGTATTTGTTGTTCAGATTTCCGTGAAACTTTAGGAGCTTTTCTGTATTAGAAATTTTTTTTATTGTGAGTCGCAATCCTTTTCCTTTTAGTCATTACCTTTATTATTAGTGCTTTAATGCTTTTGTGTTTTTAAACCCTTATATTCAATGAACTTAGAGTTTGTATTACTATACTATGTAAGGTATAGATCAAGCCTTATTTCCCTCAAAGGTAATATCCCATTGTTCACAAAACCATTTCTTCAATAAGATATAAAAACTTTCTGGTTTGAATTGTCATTTTAAAAGGTACAAATTCATATCTTTATTTACTCTAGGTATCTCTGTAAATATATGTATATTTCTTAGATTTTAATGATTAAACAACTAGAATGTATTTTAGTATCTGATAGGTTTGGTCTCCCTCATTTTTATTTCCTAGAATTTCCAACCCACCCTTCTGTTTTTAATTCAAACAATGTTGATAAGTTGCCAGTTTCCCCAGAAACCCTACTAATGTTTTTATAGGAGTAGTTTTGAATTTGTAGGCTATTTGAGGTAAAATCAGTATCATTATGCTGTTGATTTTTTTAAATCAACAGCATAATGACTCCATTTTTCTCTGTGTCTCTCAGAAGAGATTATAACGATATTGCATATGTTTAGTGTTTATTCATTGATAACTTATAGTTATACTTGGCGATACTTAAATTGAATATCAATTTTATATATCAATACTGACAGTTAAGTAACATAAAAGAGCTCCTTTTAAAAATAGATAGATGTCACCATTTTATACCTGTCTTAAGAAAGCCATATTATAAAGGTTTATGCACCTCTATTGGACAATCTTTCATCTGGACTGCTCTCAGCATCTACATCCTTTTTGTCATTATGATTCCTTGTCACCTTCAAAAAAGCAAAGACATTTTACCAAGTGGGAAGTGATAACCTGATTGACAGATTGTCACCTCTTTCTTCTTCTTCTTCTTCTTGCTCTTTTTCTTCTTTTTTGGTCACTAACTACCACCTCTTTTTAAAATAAACCAGATCCAAAGTATATAGGAAGGCAACCAAAGGTGGTTCGTGAGCCCTCGCATCATTTGTAGATGAAGATAAAGGTAGGCAAACTTAGCCAACTTTTCCTTATGCTTCCAAAAAAGAACCACAAAAAAAAGGTACCAATGTGACAAGTACAAGAGAGCTATTTGGGAAGGATTTGTGAAAAGTTTGTATTTTTGTTTAAACAGTGGGAGAGAATACCTAGGAAGACATACTTCAAAAATAGACTCACCAACCAATGAGAATGGCAAAAATCAATAGATTGCCCATCTTTCACTGCAATGTTCCCTCCCTTTTCCTAGCATCCTTTCTAAAAGGAAGAATTAGCACCCCGTTCTGTGGGACTCTACCTAATGTGAAACAGCCATTCAATTATGAGGGACATATGACACAAATTAGTTTTTCTAGGGTAGTCAAGTGTCATTTAGTGACCTGGAATAAGCGACTGTTCAATGGTGCCTCCCTCACCTTCCACAGGTGAGTGGTCAGCTGCAGGGAATGGTTTACACATTAGGGCTTTTTTTTCCCCTCACGTTAGAATGAACCAACACTGTACATTTTAGCTAAATTATTGATAAAAATTCCTTAGAAAGTGTCGTCATTTCTGATTTGATGAAAAAGATGTGTAAATTTGGAAACTTGGTTTAGGTGCTCTGGCTTCTAAAATGATACATTCCCTTTAACCTGTAGATGAAAATATTGCCTGGTGTATGTTTGGACAAATAATCAGTTCTTACAATTTCAAAAATATTCTCAACTAAAAATATCCCAAAGTCTAATTATCAAGAAAACAGCCAGGAAATCATTTTATTATAAGAAAAAGAAAATATTCGAGATCCTATTATATATAAATATATATATATATATCTTTACTGTTTTATACATAGATCCTATTCTTAGTAGAAAAGTCAATGCCTTAGAACACACATCTTTTTTTCTTAGCAGTCATTGATGAGTCCTCTTCAGATAGCTTAATTCTTCATTATCCTCCTTTTTGAGTGCACTAGGAAGTGATTTTCATTTCTGGTTCATTCACAAGATTGTCTTGAGTTTCTACAGCAAAAATCCTAGGGTTGTATTAACTGCTAGCACCTTTGAGCCCTCGTAACTCTCACTTGCTCTGGAGAACTAGACTTGCTCAGGAGGTTAGTTTTCATCTCCAAATACGTCTTTATCCTGGTCCCCTACTTTGAATTCTGGGACAGAATAAGGATGGTTATTTGAGAAATAGAATATGTGATGTGCTTACCGAGGGAGAAAGGGGTGTGTGTGTGTGTGTGTGTGTGTGTGTGTGTCAATAAAGGACAAAGATCCAGCAAAAATCTCAAAAGAAATGTAATTTTATTTATTTTTAATAAATAGATATATAAAATCAAATTAGTAGAATGGTATCATTTTACTTATCTTTAAATGTTTTTCCTCAATATGGGAGGAACAAGGAATGGATTTTAGACAATCTTTTCCTGGTTCCTGTTTGGTTTGCCTGAATATATTCTCCCAACTAGACGTTAGTCTTTTAAAAGATGACTTTTAAAAAAAGGAACAAGGAAAGAGTAGAAAGAAGTCACCAAATCAGCATTAATCAGAGGTTCCGTCGCTTATAAAAATTGATGAGACTAAAAAAAAAATTGATTAGTTTGAAAACTGTTTTTAAAAGTACTGAAATAGAAATGAAGAGGAAAATGGTGGATGTTGATCCCTAGGTGACTGTGTAAGAATGGCTTATCATTCTAATCCCCCCCCTTTTTTCACACATGTGATTTTTAAATTTCACAATAAACACACTTTATCATTGCCATACATTAGACAGAGAGCAAGCTGGTGTGCGGTGGGGACGTGGTGGGCCTCGGGGGCGGGACATAGGGCAAAGTTATGTTGAAAAACCACTGCTGGCTCTTCTGGAAGGCAAGAGGTGCTAAGAGTGAGTCAGAAGGTTCAAGGTAGAAATCTGAAGAAAGTTAAAAGGACAGCCTTGAGAGATTCCTCAAAAAAACTTTGGTACCTTGTGCTCCGTTCACCTGGTCCCCTGTGGGCCGCTTGCGTTTTTTCCCCGTTACTTGCTCGAGGTGAGCAGAAACACCCAGGATCCTGCAGTGCAGACAAGGAAAGCACACAGGATGGTCACAGGAATAAACGAAACCACTTTTCCTCCTACCTGAGGCGTCCTTGCCTGGTGGAAAGCGTTCGCACGCCCAATTGTTAACCAACTGGAAGGAGAGGGGAACCCACTCAAAGTGCGTTGGAAGCAAGTCCTGGCGATCTCCTTTGGAAAAATTGCCATGGCGCACCGTTCTAGTCTGACACATGGGGGCGGCGTGGGAGGGCGTCTCGGAAGTCTGATCTGATTCTAGAGGGACTGGCCTTACTATTTATAACAGACATGGAGCAGTGTTCTTCGGGCACCAGGGAGATGGAAGATTCCCCTTTTCCTCAGGTAAGGGGATAGAAAGGAAGGGCATGAAGTTCTCTCTTCACTGATGACACCTGGAAACCCTCGCTCACTGCCGTTGAAGTGACCTTGACTCACAGGGGCCCTATAGGATAGAATAGAACTCCCCCTTAGGGATCCAAGGCTGTCGTCTTTATGAGGAATGCATGGGGGATTTAAACTTTTGACTTTATGTTTCTCAGCCCAATGCTTAACCCACTACACCACCAGGATGCTGTAGCTGACTACAAAAACCCTACCTAGTCCACTGCCATGCAGTCACTTCTGACTCAGAGTAACCCTAGCTAGGACGTCCCTTGGAGAGGCTGGGGATTGAACTGCCGACCGTGTGGTTAGCAGTCCAATGCCTGAACTACGGCACCATCAGGACTCCTGAATAGTGGAACAAAGGGAAACGCAACGTGTAGCCACTTCTTGTCTGCCCAAACTTTTCTGTCGTCTTTCTTTTTATAATGGAGTCAGTATCTCCTTTCAATACCAACCCTCCAACCACAGTGTCCGCCCCTCCACACACATCCTCAGCTAGAGACAAAGGCACAGAAAACAGTTATGTGCGTTGGAAGAAAGCACTGCCGCTGGAAGAAAGCACTACCAGCCCACACTCACAGCCTCGCAGTGGTGCCGTCCAGAATCAGCTGCCTCCTGCTGCAGTAGCTTGCGGTCATCAGGAAGAACATCTTCGCAGGTCACTATATTTAAAGGCAATTAATCTTGAAACATCTCAAAGAACCATGACAATGCAGGCTATCTTTCCAGGTGACTTGTAGAAATCCAGAGGCTTTGGCACACACTACCTGCTTGCCTGAGTGTCTTGCCTTTCTAAATAGATTGTTTTTTACAAATTACGGGAGAAGGGGAGAGAAGCAAGAATCACTGGTTTCCTTGAGAAGGCAAAGAAAATAATTATACAGAGAAATACCTTCCCCCCCTCCCAAGGAAGCTGCAGAAAAGCTAGTGCTGGTAGGAAAGGCACAGCTTTGTTTTATAGCCCCTGGTGGCCGCGTTTTAGTGTGGAGGGAAGTGGGCACTTTCAGAGCGGTGCTTGCAAGTCATGCAGTATATCTGACACGCGGCCCTCTGGGAGCGCCCACCGGTGGGGGGGATTGTTCCAGTGAGGCAGTACAGCTTGTAACGTGGAAGCCCGTTGGAGATCGGGGTAGTTGCTTGTCAGTCAGTGGAAGATAAAAGAGGCAGCTTCCTTTTCAGCAATTTGAATTCATTTTGCCCTAATGAGTTAGAGGGTCAGCCTGCAGGTGAGCTGAGATCTTATAAAGTGTACGTCAGGAGCGGCGGAGCGGAGTCCTGGGGAACAGGGTATGTGATGTCAACCTCGGCATGGGGAAGCAGAGGAACTCTGCTGTTGTAAGTGCATATTATTTTAGTATCATTTACTCTGATTGCAGGAGATCGGTGATGCTGGCGAGGAAGGTAACAGCAAGGTCTATGATTCAAACTTGCCAGCCCCCTCCAATGAGAAAAGCATGGTCATGTGCTCCCATGACCATTTACAGCCTGGGAAATCTCATCAAGACCATGGCAATGAGTGCAGACAGAGATTTGTGAATGTCATACTATCACCACTACTTTGACAGGGTTTCGGTTGTCATACATGGGGCAGGCGAAACACCCAGCTGCCAATTCACACATTGAAACAAACTCACCAACTACTTGATGAGAGAAGGAGGTGACAGTGTACAGCCATCAGAAGATATAGCTTTGGGAAACAGACTCCATCCTAGAGAGTCGCCGTGAGTCAGAATCCCCTCAATGGCGATGGATCTGGTTTGGGCTTTAGGAAGGTTTGGAGGAATTATAGCTCTATCCCATTTTATTAAAATGATATTGTATTAGTATCATTAAATGACATTATACATGATTAAATGTTATTTAATTAATAACATTTTATTAAAATTTTATTAGGATAACAGTATGACAATGGAAACACTGCAGACGTAGAGGTGATAGTATTACATACACAAATATCTATCAACACATTCATTTTCAAGGCATTGGATGTGCTAAGGGTTTCTAGTTCATATAAGTATTAACTGGACTGGTCAATATAATATAATATATTAGTATAACTATTAACTACACTATTTTAAAGACAAAAGAAAACAACCAAGGGACATTTTAGCAAGTGGTTTGATGATGCTCTTATTTTGTCTCTCTTCCTGATCATTCCAAGGCTTATTTTCAAATCAACCCAAGATAAAAAGCACCTTTGTGGTGCAATGGGTTAGGTAGTTGTACTGTTATCAGCTCTTTGGAACACAGATCCAGCAATCCACCCCCTAAAAATATCCCCTGGGTATATATATTCTCAACAATGACACAGTCAAATAAATGATTTTACAATAATCAGCTGAGCTATATTACAGGTTTCAACCATGGGGACATTTTTTAGATTCAAAACAAACGGTATGCATCTGGGAGGCTGGAGGGAAGGCGAAGGTTATTGATCCTCCACTATTTTGGAAGCAAATTTCTCTTCTGCAAAAAAGAGAGTATAGTTGCTATACATTGGCATAAAGTTCCCATGTATTTCTGGAGGAATAAATACACACAAATATCAAAACACAGGGAAACGTTTCACCCAGGATTAAGAATCATTACCATATGATTACTGAAAATATGAATGGGTAATAATAAGATCTACATCATTTCAAACATTGAGCTATAGAATATATATCCCTCAGAAATATTGACAATTCTGATTGTATATATTGTCACGCCCAATAGAGCTATAGAGTTGTGTAATTAGGACATATTCTTCCACAAGAACAGAGTTAAGCCTTAATTTATCAAACTTATTTAAGAACTCATCTGTTCACAACACTCACCCGGCAGCTTATTGAATTTGTGTCTGATACCTAATTGGCTATTTTCTTGACATAATGAACAAGTACATAGTCTATGCTATTGTGTTTATTGAGGCTCCAATGTGATGATGAAATGCAAATTCTAACCAGGGGCTGTACACTGAAGGTGGGGATTGTGCATAAAGAAGGAAGAGAGAAGCCTGGATTGCAGTGTAATGCTGGCTTAGGATCCCTGGTGAAAAGAGTGATAATATCAAGGTCACCAGTTCCAAACCATCAGCCACACAGGAGAGAGATGACACCTTCTGCTTTTGTAAATAGTTTGTGTTTGTCCGGGTAGAGTAGAGGAACAAATTTCATAGACACACATATGGATATAAGGGAATGGTTTATATACAAAACGAATGGAACACTGAGAAAGCATCCCAACCTAGTCCAGTTCAAAGTCATACGTCCAATATTAGCCCATATGCCTGATACTAGTCTATAATGTCTCCTTCCAACTCACGAAGTCACAGGTCTGTGGGTACAGAATCCCAGCGCTGGCAGGGGTCTCCCCATGGCTCCTCACTTCCAGGGCTCACGGTCCGTCAACAGCATCCAGTGGTGGCAGAAGCAACTCATCACTGGCAGGGGTCTCCATGTGGCCTCTCCAGCTTCAGAGGTCTGGTTCCATCAGGGCAAAGCCATGTGACTTCTGCTCCGACTCCTTCAGCTTCTCGGATGCTACCATCTTGTCTTGTCCGTGGTTCATCGTCTGAGACTGACTCCCAACAACTGGGGAAGATAGCTTCTCATCTTCATGAGGGAAAAATCTCAAGATTTCCCAGAAGTCTCAGGAGAAAACCATGACCACACAGAGACCTCATTGGCTACTCAATGGCTATCTCCGGATTAACAGGCTATACTTCATCCCTACATGTCAGTTATAAAATTAACATAAGCACATGACCACCACACAGTTCCAGTCTCAAAAACCCACATCAGCCTGATGGCATTGAGGTTTTGGTTGGTGACTTCAGTTCATGTTTCAAACTTTGTACAGTTTTTATAATCTCTCAAGTGTGTCTCCTCAGCCAGTAATCCTAATAACTTATCTTTGACTCTGGAGTACTTTACATGCTTAAAAAATAAACACAGACCCTTTTATCGGAGGGACATTTTTCAAAATGTTAAAGCCATCTTCAGAGCCACAACTTAGCTGATTTTGGGATTCCAGGTTCAAACAAGTTGAGATCACATGGGGAAACCAGTCTGCTATGTCCTAGGCTTTGTGAACATTTATGAATGATTCACTGAAACATTGTAGCAGTGGTGGTGGTGGTTGGTTCAGTGGAAGACTTTCACCATCCAAGCAGGAAGCCCAGCTTTAATTCCCAGTCAAGTCAATGCACTTCAAGTGTAGTTGCCTCTCACTATCAGTTAGAACTATTATGCTCATTCAGTCTCATCAGAGCTTTCAGACTAAGGTGAACAATGAAGGCCTGACAATCTACTTGTGAAAATCAACCAATAAAACAATGCCTCGGATTTACAAAGATCATATTTGTAACAGGAGTCTAGGCAGTCTTTAGTTCTCCGTGAATCAAACCAACACAACAGCAACAAAAACACCAGCTTTTTATAGAATTTGGAGATTAATTATTTGTCATTAGGGTTATAAATTAATTTACTATTTTCCCTACATCTCATGGACTAATATCAGGAGAGATTAGTTCCTGGAGATGGACATCATGTTTGGAAAAACTAAGGAAAATGAAGATAGGAAATCCTTGGAGGAGATGGATTGACACAGTGGCAATACCGATGGACTCAAACCTAAGAACCTTTTGAAGAAGGGGCAGGGTGGGGCGGAGTTTCATTGTGTTGTGCATAGGGCTGCCATGAGACAGAACTGGCACTGAAGCATAGAACAGCACCATCAATGTCTCTTTCAGAACATAGGAGCACTGCGGGCAATTTTATAGCTAAGGAGTAAGAATTAGGTATCATACAATTAAATGTAGCATGTACTTGGCATATTTTATGAGGCAAGTCAGTAAATATGATGGGTACTTAGGGGATCATGATATGCAAAGGAGAAATAGTCCCTTACCAGAAGGTGATTTTGAGAAGGAGATAGACATTAACCAATAATAACATAAAAATATAAAACTGAAAACTTTAATACGTATATGAAAGTAGAAGCATATGTTTCTAAGATGGCATATTAGGGATTTTTAATAGAGATCGGAGGGTCAAGAATGACCTTTTTTTTTTTGAACAAATGACATTTAGGATAAGATATATCAGATGACTAGACACATGCATAGAAAAAAATACAGTGAAGAGGGTTCAAGATGGAGGGAATGGCATTTGTGAAGGATGTTGGAGAGTGAAATGTGTGTAGCTCAGAGAAGATGGTGACCACTCCGACCATGAGAATTGCATGAGCTAGGCCACAGCTGCTGCAGGCACAATCCTGGAAGCCTTGTTGGGGATTTGGGCAAAGAAAGTAGTTATAAACAGGGGTAGCACTGAAAGTGTGTAGGTGATGATCTTAGATTGGGATGTGTTCTTCCCTCCCCCTGGAGATATTTTGATCAAATATATTAATTACAACTATCATATTTTCACGTTGACATGTAGTCATTTATTCCCATGAAGATATACTTATGTGTCTACATATGTTTATGCTTATATGATATACTGGATATATTACTATAACATCTTTGGGGTCCTACATTACTGATTTAACAATATAGCAATATTATTTCGAGCATTGCACAAAAAAAACACCCTTAAAAAGAATTCTTAATGGATGTGACATCTATGCAGGCTCCAACATACATTTGCTATTTTCTTATGCTTGGATAGTGTTTGTTACTTTGGCTATTAGAAAACATTTATTATAAATGTCCAAATCTGTATTTCTTTAACAAATGTATATTATATGTGTGTATTTGGTATACACACACATATATATATAGATGATAGATAGATAATACTTTCAAGAAAGATCACCTCAGTTCAGATGCCTTCTGGCAGTATACATATAATTAAGCACACAAGTATATACTTGTGTTAAATTTGAAATATAAAAATAATAGGTTGCTTTCATTTGCATTTCTTGTATTCCTATATATCCCAAACATTTCCTATATGTTTACTGTTTGCTTGTCTTATTTGTTCTCATACTTTGCCCAGGATAGCTTAGAGGCATTGGAATTTGCTTTCCTTTGTGGGGGAGGATTATGGATAATACTTCTAACTAATTGCCAATTTCCAATACACATTTTTTGTTTGTGTATGAGTTTTGGAAGAGTTATTGGGGTAGTGGAAATAGCTAAGCATTTAACTTACTAACCAAAGGCTGCTGCTTCAAGCCCATCCAGAGGAACCTGGGAAGAAATACTGGTTAATTTGTTTCCACAATTTCTCACTGTCATTGAGTCATTGCTGACCCTTCAACTCATAGTGGGTATGCTTCCAAGACTATTCCTTATGAGAGTAGAAAACCTCTTCTTTCTCAAAAGGAGTGGCTGGTGGTTTTGAACTGCCAACCATGGGAATCACCACCTGATGCATAACCAGGAGGCCACCACAGAAGGTCACAGGCTTTCATAACAAATGGAATGCAGTTTTATTGGGAAACACATGAGCTCACCGTAAGTGGAATCAACTCAGCAGCAACTGGTGTGGTTATGGATTATCACCACATATGGTTATATGGTTTAGGAAATGGAATTTTAGGTTTGTGATAACTCAATCTCTGCTTGTGTACCTTTATAAAAGTAAATTATGTTGAGTTGAGATTATTAAATTGCTTTATTTTTCTAAGTTGATCAGAAATTTAACTTTACATGTGTTTCTTTCTGATGTCCCAATTGTTTTGACTCTCTATTCCTCTCTGCATTATCATAATGCTGATTGAACATTTTTCTTGAGCATCTTAAATATTTAGAAAATATATTTGTATCATCTAGTTCAGTTCCCACATTCCCCCTGCAGGTTATGGGTCATTTTTGTTAAACGCCTTTATTCTCATATGCATATTCTTCCAACTGCACATTTAATTGAGTTGAAAAGCTGCCACTGTTTTTTAATAGACTCTCATTTTCATAAATTAAGTCTCGAAACATTTGCATCTTCAAGTATTTCTTACTGAGAAATGTGCTTTAATTCCATTTATTTAGGCACTTTACATATTTCAGCAAAGGTTTGTCATTTTCTTCATATAAGTCATATATTCTTTATTAGAGTTAGAGGTAGCTTCTTAGCTTTAGTGATTTGATAATTTGCTTTTATTTTAATGTTAAAATAATTATTAGTAGCAATATGTTTCTATTATATTTAAATATACATTTATAATATTTAAAAGAATGCCATTTTTTCAGCCCTTACACTAAATATTTAGTTCTAAGCTAACAATTTTTTCAGCTTTAATGCAGAAGTACTTACACTTAAAGACCATTTCCTTGGACCCAGCCTGCTCTGTCTTGGGAACTGTGGTAGTCATCTAATCTGGTGTCATTTTGAAGATTAAGAATATAGGAGTGGAGTTTAACCTGTCAGTCTGGAGACAGCCAATGAGACCTCTGTCATGGCTTAGCTTTCTCCTGGGAAATCATTCTGTATTTCCCACTTGGAGGTAAGAGACTCACTACTCGGTCCCTTAGAGATGCTCTACTGACACGATGTAAGGCTGACTCCCTGTGAGACATCTCTGAGGAGAAGCCACATGAAACTACCCTAGTGCCCTGAGTCGGACAAGCCACTTGGATGTAACCAGACCTCTGAAGCTGGAACAGCCACAGAGAGACTCCTGCCAGTGCTGAGATGCTTGAGAAGCCACAGAGAGGTCCCTGCCAGTGCAGAGAAGCTTACAATGCCACTGGATTCTAAGATTTTTTTAACCCACTGGCCTGTGGTTGGCCTGCCTTTGGCATCAGTGCATTCATTTCATGAGTCTGAAGAGGACGTTATAGATTGATATCAGATATATGGGCTAATATCAAACTTATGACCTTGGACTGGACTGTGTTGGAATGCTTTCTTAATGTACAGTCGCTCTTGTATATAAGGCTCTTTCTTATATACATATGCGTGCTTATGAATCTGTTTCTCTAGTCTACCCAGACTAATACAGGAACTTAACTAGATATAACTGAACATAAAAGAAGTCTAGCGCTGAGCCCCAGTGGCGTAGTGGTTGAGTGCAGGACTGCGGCGCACAGGGTTGGCAGTTAAATCCAGCAGCAGCTCTCCAGGAGCAAGGCTGGGCCTCCCACTTCCACCAGAGGGCAGTGATGCCCCCCCACAAAAGAAAAGATGTCTAATTTTATAATCCCTACTTATGATAAAGCTTGAAAAATGAGAGCTCTTCTTTGAATACAGCAAACGCACCCATTCTGCCAATCAATGTGCCCTGGTGGCTACTCATTGGGCTGCAATCCGCAAAGGTAGTTGTTCCAAACCACCAGAAGCTCTGTGAAGGGGGAAAAGATGGGTTTCTCTCCTCCTGGGAGACTGAAAACTCACACCTGCACTTTTATTTTGTCCTGGACTTTCACTCTGAGTTTGCATCAACTCAATGACAGGAAGTTGATTTTGGGTCATCACAAATAAAACTCCTACATCATCTGCCTTTTAAAATAAACCACAACTAAATAACTGGGTCAATTATTTGTGTTTTCAGTCATTAAAATAAATTAACCAAGCAAATACATACAAAAGGCTTACACTACTTTTACTCAATATTACAGAAATTCTGAACTAATCAGATAAATCAATGACATATATACAAAATTGTGCTCATGACAATTTGCCTTACAAAAATTATTAATTTCCCTTAACAAAATGTTGATTTTTATCAAAAGCAATTCGTCTTTATTTAAGTAAACATTTCTACTTCATAGAGTAGTAGATGCACATACCAAAGTTATTACCAGGATATTTAAAAATTGTTAGTAATGGAGTCAAGTATCAGCTTTAGTTGAATTTAATTAAGGTGAAATTAAATTTTAAACTCAGCCTCTTAGTTGTGTTAGCCACATTTTAAATACAAATTAACTACATGTGAAGCACATGATTACGTATCAGCAGACTTGAAAATATTAAAAGCTACATCAGTGCCAAACTATTGCGGATGTTTTGTCCAAGAATATGAAATAACTGATCTGATTTACCTCTTTGAATTAACAGGTTAACTGATTGGCTCAATTGAAAGAATCAAATAATTGCTTTGGCTCGATGTACAAATCACCACTCTTTCCTCAAGTCTTTTCATTTTCATTAAGGATAATATATTGCCATGTCAAATTATGCTAAAACCATTTCCCTTAGTGATCTTTGTTAGCCATATTTGGGATAGACCTCCATTTAATTGTCAGTATTATGCTCCAAGTGAAATAAAGAGCACTTACTTTCTCAGTGAAATGATTATTTTAGTTTATCTAGTGTGAATTTCAACCCTCACATTTTAGTCATGCTTCTCCAATGTCTTATAAGTCATGTGAATAATTGCAATAAGCATTCACTGAGTGATTCCCTCAGACTTTGGATTTCCAGGTTCATCATTTGCCCAGGAACGCTAGAAGTATGTCTCCTGTCAAATGGCCCCTTCCATCAAGTTGAAGGCAGCAATTCTACCCCAGTTGTACAACTTAGTGTAATGGCATTTGGCAGTATTGCCGCTTTTTTATATGACTTTTTTTGTCTAGTTCAGCATTCTAAAAAAAATAAATAGTTTTTTCATTCAGTGATTGAAAGAGTTAAATAGTACCAATTCATTACCACTCACAAAAGGATTTATTTTGTTCTCATAAATCAGTTTTATTCCACATTTTTATTATTCCCTTGGGTGAGCTACTCCAATTGAAATCAATAGAAGTGAAAGTGACACAATCAATCTAGATATTTGATTATGGATTGGATATCCCTAGATATGCTCAAAGCTTTTGAGCCAGTTCCTTTCTAATCATTTCTTGAAAAAATGAATATTTTATTGGCATCTATGACCTATGAGCATGTTTTAAAAACACATGATCTTCATTTGTACACTAGCAGCATAAGTGTGATGACAAAACTTTAAACATGTTAACTTAATGTCATTAATAAATTTACTTAGTAGTTTTATTAAGATAAAGCCAAGTTTACAAAATAACTCTCTCCCCAAAAAACAAACAAACAAATAATGCACTTCACTAATTACTAGAATTGGTGACTATAGGCTGCATTCTTAGTATATATTAAGGAAGTGATTAGCTGTTAACTATTTTTGGGATATACATTTTAGCATCTAAGTGGCCCAGGTTAACAATAAGAAAACAGTTAAAGATACATAAAGTGTCTTTGAAGGTATTCAGCTGGTTCTTTTTGTTTCTTTAATTATCCAGACTGGAAAGCCACCATCTGGGGTATTTGAAAGAGAAAAACAATTCAACTTCAAATTAAAGAGCAAAATTGATTAAGCTGTTGCTCAAGAGGCCAACATTTATATATCAAACTCTCTTTGCTTTACAAACAAATTTATATCTTATGATCCTTTACATATTGAATGCTTATTTGGGGACTCATGGTACCTCATTATACTTCTCCTGCCTCTGACTCTAGCCACCTGTTCTTGGTTTTCAAGCCAAATTTTAGCAAAGACACAATTAAATCACTCTGTAATTAATCTGTGAACATTCCGAATAAGGCAAGTTTTGGCATATTTCTCTTTTTAAAGTCAATTCCAAGATAAAATTAGCATTACATTTACCTTTTAGAGTATTTAACCTTTTACATATTTTTACCACGATCTGAAGTAAGGACATGTTTTCTAGTTTTCAAATAACTTCTGATTGTCCTGGAACCCGCCAGAGATATTCCATGGGATAAAGATGTCTGCTGTTGTAACTATTACAGCCTTGGGAACACTCAAGGTCAATTCATACAGCCTTCAGAATACAATCTTCAGTATGGTTTATACCTCACTGAGAAGAAAAAAAAAAAAACTTCTCACAACCAGAACAATAAGCAACATCATGGTAAACTGAGAAAAGATTGAAGTTGCCCAGTAATTTACTTGGGTCCAAAATCAGTACTGTGAAAAAAGCAGTAAAGAAACCAAAATAAAGATCACAGTGGGAAAATCTGTCTTGATCGTGCTGCAAAATGGAAGACATAATCTTGAAGCCAAGAAGCGCATGACTGAAGGCATCATATTTTCAAAGTCCAAACCTGGCCAGTTAATAAGACCAAATGAACTGATGTTCATACATTATGGCAATTAAGTATAAGCATTCTTCGCTTTTCAGAAACTAACTTCATACTACTTTATTTTATGAAGAATGTTGTTTTCACTGAATAAAAGAAATCCAAATATGATTTTTACTTTTACAAAAAAAATAAATAAATAAAAAGCGTAGTGACTTGCAGCAAGTCACTAAGGAGACAGTGTGCATCCAAAGGAGTCTTACCAAGTCCTTCCCTATGAAAAGAACTCTGGTGATTTAGTGGACCAAGTGGGCTGACCTAACCCCAAGATCAGCAATTTAAAACCACCACCCACACTGAAGGAGAAAGATGGGACTTTGTGTGCCCATAAAGAGTTACAGTGGGCTGAGGCCCGGTGGTGTAGTGGTTGTGCGCGGGACTGCGGCCTACTGGGATGAAAGTTCAATTCTAGCTCCACAGAAGCAAAGACTGGGCCTCTTACTCCCACCACCAGAGGGCAGTGATGCCCAAAAAACCAACAAACCAACAAAAAAACAGAGTTACAGTCATGTGAGGGTATGAGTGACAGTGTTTTCTGAGAAGTACGCTCAACATCCAGGTGTCATGCTTTGGAATTAACTGTATCTGTGAATACTATGTGTTAGTGTTACTTTAGGTTTTATGTGTTAGCTTGTATGATATAAGAAATGCAGACATCGATGACACTTTGCTCTCTGCTTTATGCCATTTTTGCTCACATAGAGTTTCATAGGAACTCTCTACTTTGGAATAGTGGAAGAAGCCAGTATATTATGGACTATCAGAAAAGGAGCAAATCTGGCTTAGAATTATAGTCAGAATGTTCCTTAGGAGAAATAATGGAGAGATATTGTCATATATTTTGTATATGGTATCAAGAGGAACCAGTCCCTGGAAAAGAAAGTTGTGCTTGCTGGAGTCATGGGTCAAGGGAAAGGAAGAATACCCTCAGCAAGATTGATTGATAAAGTTTCTGCCACTATCAGCTCAAACACAGCCAAGGTTTTGAAGATGGGACCCATTTGGGTTTGTTAAATTGCGTATAATAAGATCAATGAGTTGGAACCAACTCTGGCAGCCAATAATAGCAATATAACTTCTCTGAGACGCTGTCTTTTTAACTTATTTGTATAATCTTATTGGGTTGTGTATATTTTCTGCTGGTAAATTTGGACTCCTCACTTTAATATGTAAGGGGGCAATTGCATTTTCTTTTGTCTTTTTTCATTGCTATTTTTTTTTTATTTTTTTAAAGGACACCTATTTAAGAAACACAAACTCCAAAATCCATTCATTGTAAATGCCAATGTTATCAAATGAGGGTCTTTTCAGACCATTCTCAATGCACAAACAGCCAACACACACAAAGCTGGCTAAAATGAATTGAATGCTTTAAAATTAAGCGGTTCAAAAAGTTGTTCAGAAATTATAAATGTATTATTCATTTGCTTTGGGTGTTGATTGTCATTGACACAATGTCCCTGAAAAACAAGTTTGTGCATGAGGCAAGGGACACTAAGATCGGCTATAGAATAGCCACCCTCCCATCAGTACCTGTAGTAATCCGGATAGACCAGAGAACCAAATTTAGGGAGACTCTCATGTGTTATGTACACGAGCAGCTGAATATTGAGAAAAAGTCCCAGCCTAGTCCACATCAAGTCCATCATTTTGAAATTAGCCCACCTGTCCAATGCCAATCTATAACGTTCTCTCCAGACTCATGTTACACGTGCAGGAAGATCACAGACCAGTGGGTGGGAAGGCTTGTGAGCCCAGTGGCAATGTAAACATCTCAGCGCTGGCAGGGGTCCCCAGGTGGCTCTTCCGGCTCAGGGCACTAGTGTAATTCCATGTGTCTTCCCAACAGTGATGTGTCACAAGGAGTGAGCAGAGAGAGAGAGAGTGTGTGTGTGTGTATCTCACCTTCAAAAAGTTTGTGAGAAACAATAAATATAATGAAATTTCCCCATGAACTTTCTGAACCCCTTCATGTCTATGTCCCTGGAATTGCCTGTGCAGCTCTTTTCCTTGTTATTAGTCTGTGCTCCTTCTCAGTTCCTCATTTGATAGATCTTTTCAAAGAATAGTTCCATGTTCCTACTTTATTTTAAAATGTTACCTATAAGCAGACTTTTTTGTGAGTTTTCAACTTATCCCTAAATATCCTCCTTAAAAGGTAGTTTATTTCTTCAGTTTATTATCAATAGCAGAATGAGTGTTACATAATACCCTTTTATCATTTAGTCAAACTCTTGTGTAACCTACTACCCCTGGAAATGTGATGAAGAACCTGCCATTCTCTTTGAGAAATACGACAGAGCTGATGCAAAATCACACATATGGTAATGGTACGTAAGATTGTGCCATGTCTGGCTGGGAAACAAGCTTTTTTGATGGCTCTGATAATGCAAAGGGAAATGTAGATCAACCTCAGGAAGAAGAGAAATGAAGGCAGCCTCAGACCAACTCCCTTGCGGTAACTACTGCCCTCAGTTCAACAGCGTTCACAGACCTGAATACTGCCAACAACCATGAGATCTTGAAATTCTTCCCCAGCAGAGCTGCTTCCAAATAGTCTTGAGATGGCACTGGAGTCTTGACCAAGACTTTGATAGCAGCCTTGTGAGCTCCTGAAATAGATGACCCAGCTAAAGTGTGCCCAGACTTCTGCCCTATAAGAACAAAGAGATAACAAATGTGAATTGCTTTGTTTTGGTAATATCATTAGATAATAAGAGATGATTCGTACGGAAATAGATGACAATAGGACTGACAAAAAAAGTAGGTGGAATTTATCAGCAGCACATGATACAATGCTCGTCCAAAATGACTGCCTGTTTCAAATGAAGAAATTGGGTAACTCGTATAACTTAGTGATTAAAAAGAAAACAGTGAAAAATTGGGACTTGGTGCTAGACTCTCCTCTGGAGTCAGTAGTGGCGGTTGAGCTGTCCATTTGATCACAGTGACTCAGTGATGCTGAAGGTGCAGCATGGACAGGAAGGTGCTACTGACTCCTAAAGAGAAATTAGTCATGTTCACGTCCAGTGATTGGTACCGAATTTGAGACCACTGTAGCAGGGAGCCTGTTGTTTGTGTCTGTGTTCGTTGGCTGTCCTGTCCTCTGAGGTACCTCTGGGTGGGTGGCAGCCACCAAATTCTCAAGTACTAGTGAAGCACTGGGCGTTCTGCTTCCCTGAAGAGTTAGAATCTCTGATACTCAGAGGGGCAGTTCCACCTTGTCATATGGAGTCGCTAGGCATGGGTGTCCACAGGTGGCCTTGATTTTGGTTGGTTGGTAAGTGAAACGCTTAACACCCACACCAACCATAGACTTAATGTGTGCTTGTCCATACAGCTGTTAGCCAATTGAAATAATGGCAAGTGTGTTGCTTTAGAAAAATAACATTTTGGTGAAAGGATATAAATAAGTAAATTGAACAAAGGAGATATTCTGACTTCTTAACTTTTAGGATAGCTAACAAAAACAAATTTCAAAAACAGGACATACTTCTCTATGTTACCAGGTCAAGGAGAATCTCTATATTTTTCTTAGCGGGTATAGCCATAGACCTATAGATGTGATTTATATCCTGATGTTAATGAAATAAGATCTGCTTTTGAAAAACCTGGCTATAATACACAGAAGCAAGTTGCTGAAATGAAACCATATCATGAAGATGTGAAAAATACAAATGCAGTGAACCCTGCAACAGCTGAGGGTGGACAGCCCTGCCCTATGTTCCCCTGCCTGGAAAGTTCTCTGCCTCCGACAGGCTGCATTCTTGCCTCTTGTCCATCACTCGTGTAAATAGAGACATTTTACCTCCCCTTCTCGGGTGCCCACCTTCCACAGAGCCCACACTTCCCCGGCTGAGCTGTATCTAAAACATTTAGAAGGGTAGCTATGCGATGCTCAGACTTTTCCCTTCTTTACTCATTGAAATGAAACCAAGCAGAGCAAACTCCGAGGGTTGTCTGGGCCCAGACCGTGGTCATTGTTCTGCCAGAGGGCCGGAATAAGGGCAGGTGCTGCTAAAGCACTGGCAGCGTCGTGCTTCCACATTGAGCTACTAATTAGTAGGTCAGCAATTCCAAACTACCAGCTGCTCTGAAGCGGAGAAACCAGGCTTTCTACGCCGGTGAAAAAGTGGTTTCAGGAACCCACGGGGGCCATTCTTCGAGGGGCGCCATGAGCTGGAATCCGCTCTATGACAGCGTGTACCGTTTCATGTGGGAGAAAAGTCATGATTGAGCCCTGCTGGTGCAACAGTTAGGGACTCTGATGCTAGCCGAATGATCAGTGGTTCCAATTCTGAACCCTACCCTTCTAAATGGCCTACATGGCGTTAGGAGGACACATTTACTTTGGGGTAAACTAACTGGACGTCCTATTTTAAATCAGCGGAGACATGGTGCCCTGATCTACCTAGATTTCTTTGCTTGCAGTCACGGCTTCTTCCCCACGCTACCTTCATCCCCAGTCTACCATTCAGTTCTGTCCACTTTGGCACATTTGGCAGGATTCCAAGCTCCTGAGGTGTGGCGTTGTACAACACTAAAGCTGAGACCTCCATGCAGAAAAAAAAGAACACATACATAGCATTTCACTTTTACAGTGAGAAGTGGGGAAATTAGTTACCACCTTTTCTCCTTACGGTGTAATTGGATTCAGAAAGAGACTAACTTAACGCGGGACCGGGTCTGACATATAAAATCCTCACAGGGTAACAAGAATCAGTTTGGTTTGTTCGCTGTCATTTCTCATTAAAATCTTTGTCATGAGAATGGATTCATGTTGTGCCATTTTCTGTTCTTGTTACAATCTTTGTCACATGAATAAGATATCAGGATGTTAATGCCTGGCATACAGTATGCTGTGTGTGATGATATTGTACAGGCTGTGCTGACCTTTGCAATATTAGGTATTCTGATTGGTTGTTCATTTCACTTCTTTCCTACAAGTTAATAAGGCTGTAAAAAGAAGAGAACTGAAATGGCCAGCCAGTCAAATTATAGAATATTGAAAAGGTCAGAGCCATACAGCAGAGAGGGAAAAAAATTATGGAATATATGGTGCATTAAAATTCTTGTGACAATGATTATAACAAGAATGGGAAAGGATACCCATTTCTGTTATTTCAATCTAGAGAACCCCAAAGGATGATCATCCCAGGACAGATGCTTGACACACACATAAAAACAGATGCTTGAATCACACATATAAAAACACCTATTTACACCTTGTATATATATTCTAATTGTGAAGAAAGTATCCTATCTTTCAACAAATGTGAGTGTTGCAAATAAGCTTCTCATCTTTGAAACCAGCACTAATGCAAATATATTAGAAGGACTTCATATTGGTAGCTGTCAGGAAGGTTCCCTCTACGTAAAAGGTGCTTGTGAGATGAGGCTTATTATAATTCTTTCTTCATTTCAAAATTAAATGAAAATGTCCAAAGCTAAAATAAAAGTAGTGTCAAATATATTAGTCTTTTTGAAAACCCCAGGGACTATGGTTTATCCAGAAACAGCAACTAGCTTCTTTGAATATGTTACATTTTCAAATATAAATTGTTCTACTACAAAACCAGATCTTTCTTGTAATTCTGGTGATTGCTGGTGAGTGGTGAGTTCCCAGTAGAAAGGAAGAGAGAAGAGGGGGGAAATGGTGATGGTGGTGGGGAAAGACAGAAACAGAGAGAGAATGAC
This sequence comes from Nesogale talazaci, assembly GCA_004026705.1. NCBI lineage: Eukaryota > Metazoa > Chordata > Mammalia > Afrosoricida > Tenrecidae > Nesogale > Nesogale talazaci. The sequence goes on from PVJH01000342.1 coordinate 197,569, forward strand.
AATATTTCAGGCACAAAATCCCAAAGTTACCATACTTTCTTTCTCCAGCCTTCAATAATTATGATTCATTTAAAAATGGTTTAAATATCTATTTTAAATTTTCTAATAGAGCTCATGTGTTGGATTGTGTGTTCTGGAGATGGAGTTAAGTTAATGTTAGCACTACACTTTCTGTAGATGAAGTAGTTCACTAACAGACACAACGTCTTATAGCCGAAAGCTAGAAAGTCAAAGGGCAAGATTACTAGGAATGTCAGATGTGATGAAATTAATTTTGTAAGCACAGGAAAATAATCTGAGCATGATGCTAAGATAAGTCTTCACATTAGGTAAATAATCCTTAAACCATTAGTTCTCAAATCTCAGCAATTTAAGAAATCGTATCCCATTATTGCTGGCCCCTACCCCTTGCTTGATATTTTCAATTCAGAAGGGCTAGGGTGGAATCCTGGTGCATAAATATTTTTGAAGTCATACCTCATAGAGCACTGACATGAGCAACCCAATTGTGCAAAGAATCTAGGGCAACTCTCAATCAAAGACTAGACCCAGAAAGTAGATGAGAGGAACTCAGATTAAAGTTTGCTACTCTCAGGGGTGTGTTCAGGGAGGGAGGGGAGCTAGGGGAGAGGGTGGGAGCAGTGGGGGGTTGTGAATCCAGAACACAGACTCTCAAACAAACCTGGGACATCCACTTATACTCACAAATCGGGGCCCAGCTGAGGCTGGCCAGATAGGAGTGGTCACCTGTGATAGGAAGTTCTTATCAGTTGAGCATTTTCTAGCCTGATTCTTGAGGCTGAACCATCGGGGCTGCATTTTCCAGCCCACTGAAAACAAAGTTGATGCAGTGGAAAGTGGTAACGCCCACCCTGACTCAGGGCAGTGTGGTGGGGACACCTGGAGGGCTGGTGTCTTAAGAACCCAACCTGTATTTCTAAGAGTCAAAGGTGGCAAAGTTCAAGAGAAAGAAGGGAGAAAGAAGGCAGGGAAGACATCTGGCAATCTGGTATTGGTTCTGAATCTGAAAAAGTCTAAGCTTCACTGAGGTTGAAAAGCCTGTAAGTTACCCTAGGTCTGTGAACTGAACCGATGTGAGTGGGGGTGAGAGAACATTAGACTCACTTGGCTGCATGGCTCCTGGAGATGTTCAAGTTCTTTTTCAAACTGAGCAAAATGGTTATGTAATTGCATACTTCTCATAATTATTGAGTAATTACATACTTCTTATAATTACTGAGTAATCATTGTTCTATTACTAGGACTTAATGTTACAACTAATTGTATAATTACCATGTATTAATGTTGTTATCTGGGAAACTTAGAATAAAGTGGTACTTAATATATTTCCCCCTTCCATGGCATTTTCAGAGCTAGCATTTGTTAAATAGCTGAAATCTGCTTCAAAAACAACCAAACCAAGTGCAAGAATCAAAATGTCACCAATGTTATCCTCATAGGTGTTTATTTGTTGATCATAGATTTGCACCTGATTTGAAATAGACAAATTTGTATTTTGTGGCTTAAATTTTAGAATATATAGTAAATTGATGTAGTTAAAAATGTTTCCCCTATGTTTAGTAAGAAGTCCATTTATCCTCCTTCTGGAAACAGAGCATCTGAGTCCCTGTTGATCAAGGTGACCTTTTGGAAATTTTACTTGTCATGTGATAATAGTTGTTACAACTAGAACTGAAAATGCTCCAGGGAAGTAGACAGCATGGGAAGCTTAGGTGATTTTCAGATGTGAAGCTACAGTTGTTCTGAGTTGCTCAAATTTAATTGTATCTAACTCTTTTGAGTGCAGGAACTATATTTCTTACTAATTGTTGACATGTTGCCATCACACCATAATAATGGGTCTTCACGTAGACTCCATCATCTCTAGTCGAATCAACTAGTTGCTGTCTGCAGCATATAACTTATTCAAGTGTGGTCTTCATCTAAGGCTTACTCAAACATGAATGGAAATGATCCTGCCTATTTTTTGAGTCATGGGTATTATGTGTTTTCTACTCCCATAAACATTTACAGTCTCAGAAATGCATAGGGGGCAGGGCATCAGGAGCCAGCAATGACTTGATGGCAGTGAGTTTGGTTTGGATTTGGGGTACCAATTATTCTTATCAAGAAACCACACCTTTGGATATGAAGTTTCTTCCTTCCAAGGGAAAATCCAGTGTAGTAAATTATACTATGTTAAGAGTGGATTTGTTTTCTAAACACGCCTGTGTCTACTCCTCTCTCACAAATCTGTTCTGATTTTTGGATAAAGGTGTACATCTTTAAGGTTTGTATACACTTGAACCATATTTAATTACAGTTATCATATAACTGGGTATTATTTGCATCCATTGACATTTATTAATTTCAAAGTTTATTGTATAACCTCATGTGATAATAAGATGGAGTTGGTGGGATTTTCTTGATAACATTTGTAGAATTTTGATTGTGAACACATTCTTTGTGGGATGAGGCATCATATAAAAGGTCATCTAGGGCTGAGCCCCGGTGGCCTAGTGGTTGTGCGCGGGACTGCGGCCCACTGGGCTGGAGGTTCGATTCCAGCTCCATGGAGCAAAGGCTGTGCCTCCTACTCCCACCAGTTGAGGGCAGTGATGCCCAAAAAACAAAAACAAGCAAACAAAAACAAAAGGTCATCTAATTACTACTGAGAAAGTAAGGTAATCCTTATCCAGTTGTCAGTTCTAGATGTTTGTCTACCATATATCAGTTGTATGGATTTGAATAAAAACAGTACCAATACTCCTGGCTACCAGTTTTTGACAGTTATCATGAACTGAGTATTATAAATCAGTTCTATAATATAAAACTGCCTTGGAGGAATTATCAGCCTCAGATTTCAAGTGAGATACCCCAGGTGCAGAAATAGCAAGTGGATTAGCAAGGAGCATGCCATTAAAAATGTGGCCAGGAGTTAAAATACAGGACTTGCTATCCTTTTCTGCGTACTACTCACTGCTACTAACCTGTGTGAAGACATGATTTTTTTAAGTACTATTGGTGTCAACTTGTGTTCTCTAGTACTGTGATACAGTGAATTTCCTTGATATGACCCCTCTAGCCACAGTCTGCAATTTCTACCCAAAGATTGGGTACCCAGTGCCATCACGTTGGTTCTGATTAACAGCATCCTTGAGAGGGCTTCTGGGTCTTTGTTCATGTTTACAGGAACAAACAGCCTCCTCTTTCTCCCACAGAGCAGCTGTTAGGTTTGAACTGTTGACTCTTCTGTTAAGTTCTGACACATCACCAGGGCTCCCAAAGTGGTGTTGTTGTTGTCATGTGCCATCAAATGGATTCTGACTCATACTGACCTATGTACAACAAATGAAATACCACTCAGACCTTGACCATTCTCATAATTGTTAATATCCTGCTCGTTATTGCAGTCACGGTGTCAAGGGCCTTCCGGGTTTTGACTAATCCTCCACTTCAGCAAACATGGTATCTAGGTAGGATCATGCAAACAGGGTGTCTGAACCTCTGACTTGAGAGCTGGCTGATTTTGCCATTCCAATAAGTATAGAATGAGTTGTCTCTGAGGTAAAAATATGGGATCTCATGACCATCAAGAAAGAGGATGCTAAGATTCTGTGCATTGAACTAACTACCTTTGCCCTGCACACAGATAACTATGATAACTGAAAAGTAACAGTGCTGTGAAATATGCCCATATTTCCCCTTAAAGTTTGATATAGTTTGTGTATTTTTTATTGGAATGCATATCTTTGCAGAATATGTGTGGCAAAACAGGTGTACAATTAATAAAATATTTTTAACAATGGAAGAAGGCTACTTTAAATAAATCTTTGTATTCAAAATGGTTATTCTGCATTTTAAAAATAACTAACACATTTCTGAAATTAAGCACTGTGTACAAAAAGAAAACTGACCCATCTAAATATTTTGAAAACATTTTTAACATATAAAGTGAGGGGAGTTTTATGACACAATTTCCCCTCATAGCTCTTTTTTTAATTTACCCTAATTCCTAACTCTTCTTAACCTTACACATAACCTGGTGCTGTAGGTCATGAAGATCAGGCAGAACTGTGAGCAGGCAGCAATATTTTTATATATCCAAACTCAAAAAGCTCAAAATCACTGCCATATAATCGTTTCTGACTCATGGTAACCCTGTAAGACAGAGGAGAACCGCCCCATGTGTTCCCAATATTATAACTCTTTTGGAAAGTAGAAAGCCTCATCTTTCCCTTAAGAGCAGTTAGTGGTTTGGGACTGCTTGCTGCCCTTGCAGTTAGTAGTTCAATAAATAACCCACTGTGCCACCAAGCATCTTTCACCTTGCACAGCCACTCAAATCTGAATTTGGGTTTGCTGGTGTTTTGGAAGGGTGGTGGTGGGATTGAGGGAGGATCGAGTGAAAAGGATTCTTTTGTACCATCGGGTCACCCCTGCCTTTCCCCAGGAATCTCAGGAATGGACTTTTTGTTGATAATGGACACATATCATCTTCTGTTCACAGATGCTTTTCCAATACCCTGACTAATCCTGATTAAGATAACTTTTTTAAGAAAGTGTTCTTACCTATAGTTGGAACAATTTAAAAAGAAGTTTTAGAAACAGCTAATGAGTTAAAAATAGCTTGTCCTGTGATCAACTCATATGCTTGTATAAATGTGCATTTTTACTTTCAGTATATGCAGTATACTTGTGCTGTGGTTTCACACTATCTTAGTATATTAGTCCAGGTATTTTGACCACAATGACTTAACCACTTGATCACAAAATTGGTGGGGGATCAGTATGGTGATGTGCGCTCATCATTATTCTCTTCAGTATGGTATGTTTTAAAAGCCCCAAGAACAGGCAAACAATAGCAAAAAAGCATCCTGATTTTAATAACTCTTTCTTCTTTTTAAGTAGCAGGTGGTTATGACACCACTTTGAATGGCACCCGAGTCATGTACACCAGTGGAAATAGCAGCCTTTGGGTGCTTATCGATGGACTAATTCCATTCACCAACTATGCTGTTCACGTGAATGCTTCAAATAGCCAAGGCAGTGTGATAAGTGAACCTGTCACCATTTCAATGCCTCCAGGAGGTAAGTTTGTGAAAAATAATGTCACTCTAATTGTATACAAGTGCCTTAGAACTAAGCCTCTATTGAGCACCCTTGTGTATGGTTCAAATACACACAAATAGAACTTACAGTCTCAATTTCATTTATTGTTTGGATGCTGACCTTTGTTTTATGAAGACGCATCAATACATTATATTGGTAATCTTTCACTGCTTTGCTGAGGATGTTTTGTGAGAATCATATCTGTACACATATGCACAACTATTGTTATCCCACAGTTTTGTATGAAGACTGGGAACTTCTTGTTTGGGGAGTCGAGTGATATTGAAAATTCGAATTTTATATAAAAGCAGTTAATTTTATATTTATATACATCTTAAAATTTATTTCACATTTATAGAAAATTCTCATTTAAAAATTTCCACTGCAATACTTCTCATGCCTGGTCTGTTGAAGCTAAGATCTATGCATCTAAGTCTTCCCACTTTACAAAATGAAGGCGGGGGAAAGATAATATATAAAACAGGAAGACTCTTTTACCACTAGAAAAAAACACCTTTAAATTATATGCCTTCCTGATTATAGTTCACAAATATCACAGTTATATGTGAAATGTGATACAGCCCAGACCTGTTTCAATATTTCTATGAAGAAAATGACAATGTATCCAAATTACCATTATTTTGATATGCAATCAGCTTTGATAATATGGCCTTTGAATGGAAAGCAAGTCTGCAGATAAGAGCCTGATTCTCTACTGTGTGTGGGAATATGTGCTTTCTGAAAATAGGGAAGAAAATACTGGTCTTAAATCCCCTCCCTGGAACCAGTGTCCAGGACGAATGAGGATGCCATCTCCTGCTCACAACAGATTGCAAGGCTGGGGACCCCCTTAAAGACACAAAGAAGTGCAAAAGCAGCAAGTCCCTCTTCATTTGAGAAAAACAAGGGTTGCTTCGTAGTATATAAGGATCTTGTTGGTATAGTGGTTAGGCAGTGGGCTGCAGGCTCAAAATCAGCACTTTGAATTTCTCACTCCAGAGAAAGGCAGGGTTTTTTATCTACCATATTTAAGAGTTCCAGGCTCATAAACTCATAGGGGTAGTTCTACTCTGTCCTGTAGGGTCACTGGGGGTGTGTTTGAACTTTGAAGCAGCGATTCAGTAACCCAAGTTGTATAGAACACCCTCCACCCTAAGAAAAGCTCATGATAGCTTCTGTTATTTTTAGAAACAATTCACTATTCTCTACTTTTTATATCTTATAATTGTTCATGAAAGTGTGTTTGTTGAAATCATGATGGCATTGCTTAAAGAGACAATGTTTGGAAGACATATTTGGGGCTGATTAGGTCAGATAGCCACATCTATCAGGAACTAAGAGAAAGAAGGTAAATGATATGTAGTTGTGAGGGTAAAAAAGCATTGCTACAAAATCACCAAAATTAAAAGAACTCACTACCACTCAGTCACTTCTGACTCACAGCTACCCTGTACGACAGGTTAGAAATGCTCTTGTGCGGTTTTGAGACTGTTACTCTCTAAGAGAATGGAAAATTAAATCTTTCTTCCAAGAAAACTTAGTGGTTAGCAGTCATATGTATAATCCAAATGTGAAGCTCTGGCTTTCTCAACGCATCTTCCCCCTACATCTCTATACCCAGCTAAATGCAGTGTCATCTCTCTGGCCTTTCTCAAAGAATTCTGCCCTCTCCAAGTTACGCTATAACAAAGCCGCAGCTTTAGCATGCTCTTGGCACTCAATTTGTGTTCCTTTGCAATGATGCTGAGTTTGGGGAACAGAAAGACTGAGGGCCAGATCAGGAAAGTAGGGTGGATGGGGCCAGGTTTCCCAATGAAACTCTTACTGCCTTAGATTCCTAGGTCCCTCGTTATCCTCCCGGAATGAGAAGGTGCATCATCGTGATGGGAATACATTTCTCTGCACAGCTCTCCTAGCCTTTGTGTCATCAGTTAAGTTTTCCATTTTCTTAAAACTTGTTTGTTTTTTCAAATGAATTCCCATTATTTTCCTGTGCCCCGTGAAACAAATCCATCAAGATGACCCCTTTGGAGTCTTAAAATACCATCTCAGGGGTGAGCCTCGGTGGAGTAGTGGTTGAGTGCAGGTCTGTGGCCCACAGGGCTGGTGGTTCAAATCCAGCAGCAGCTCTCCAGGAGCAAAGCTGGGCCTCCCACTGCCACCAGAGGGCAGTGATGCCAAAACAACAATAACAACAACAACAACAACAACAACAAAGATTTTAAAAATACCATCTCCATAGCAATCTGAGCTGACCTCCCGGCCTTGAATTGAGCTTTCTTAGTGGAGCCTCTGTTTGTTTTTGTTTGTTGGTTTGTTTTTGTTTGAGGTGAAGACAGGGGAGTGAACTTGTCTGGCATGATGGCAGAGGAATTTTTAAACGTATTTTGTGTGGAATAAACCTACCATGTGTGAATTGGAACTCTAGTAACAATATTGTTGGCTTATCCTCATAAATTTAAGAATAGAATTTTTATTTAAAAAGTCAGATTTGGCTGAGCCCTGGTGGCATAGTGCTGAGTACGGGACTGTGGCCCATTGGCTTGGCGGTTCAAATCCAGCAGCAGCAGCAAGGCTGAGAAGCTCCCACAACCACCAGAAGGCAGTGATGCCAAAAAAAAAAGGGTCAGATTTAAGAATAGATTTCTTTTAAAAAAAAAATCAAAGACCCTTCAGTATACTTTTTTGTTGGGGAGGGGGGGCTTCACTGCCCTGGTGGGAGTAGGAAGCTCAGCTTTCCTCCTGGAGAGCTGCTGCTGGATTTGAACCGCCAACCCTGTGGGCCACAGTCCCACACACAACCACTATGCCAGCCTATCTTCAGTATATTAATCTTCATTTTAACTCAAATCAAAAGGCTGAATATTAGAAAAGGTAGAAAATTATTATGATTTTATATGCAGATAGTATCCTTCATTCATATTTACAAAAAGAAGCACATTTCCTACTTTAGTAGAATTTTTAAATTACCAAAATAATACTTTTTTCCAGATATATATGTCAGGTTCAATGAGTTCTATTATCATATCTTGGCATTTGCGCACATTTAGACAGTTGGTTATCTGCAAGTGATCCATGAAGCTCGTCAGTTCAATCCCTGTTCATGTGTTTAAGCAAGTATATTCTAATAATTTATACACATGCACACACAGAAAGAGGAAGATGATTTACTTTCTAAGCAGAGGAAATGGCTAACATGGTCAATTGCTAACCAAAGGGTTCAAGTGAGTCGACGTAAGACATCTAAGGATGGCAAATCTCTGCTAAAAAAATCAGCCATTGAAAACCCCATAAAACACAAGTAAACTCTGACATCCATGTGCTTGCCATGAGTCACAATGCATTCTTTCCAAAAGAGTTGGACAGAGACACATGCTGTTCACAAGCAGCAAGCTCCATAAAGACGAGACCTCACAGATGAAGGGTACCATTCTATGTAAACATGGAGAAGCTCGCATGTGGTTTTGTGGTGGTGTAGCAAGACAGAATTAAACTGCTTACGGAGGTTTCTTGATGTAATGATCACCTTAAGACTATCAAAGTCCACTCCCCAGACCCGTTCACTCACTCACTTTATTTGGGTACTCAAATATTGGAGAGAAAGCACTTACCAAAAGAAGGAGCAAAGTGTCTTTAAATAGACAGTGGTTTGCTCCGGTTTATTACAGCCATTCGGACATACTTTTCTTTCATCATTAGATTGTTGTTGATTACAATTAGGAAACTTATAGCTTTGAAATTATCTTTTTTATGACCTTGTGGCAGTTTAAAGGTGATACCTCATTGATTAAATAGGTTTTAGTTCATGCTTCCTTTTACTTAATGATCTGAAAACATATTATCCTGATTTACACATAGAATCATGCTGAAAAGCATGTGGCATTCACAAGAATATGTGTGTTTAAGTAGAATTAGATTAGTACTGAGAGTTATTAAAGAAATCTTCCATGCCTCTGTCCAGTGAACTGTGCTTCATACTGAAATGAATAATAAATGAACCAGTGTACAGAAACAACCTAACTTATGGGTGGGCAAAGTTCTATATGCTTTTTGCTTTTCTATTTTACTTGAATGGCTTTCATCCTTTCCATTTCCTTGATTTAATACTAGAGCGCCTTTTTTAGTGATGTCAGAACCCTCGTGATAGCTTTCAGTGCTGGATTATGAACATTTGTGATGATGTGTCTCCTGGTAGTGCATTATAAGAGCATAATAAAAAGGGGTAGGAAAATCAGAACTACTAATTCCCCCCAACCCCTTTTATCATACCGTTTGCTATCAGATGTCCTTTGATACAACGTTTGCTTCCAGCCTAGAGAGTATCCAGCAAGTCTTTCTACTCCCATAGAGAGTGATGCTACCGGAAACCATCAGCAGCGGTTCTACTCTCTCCTAGGAAGTTGCTGTGAGTTCGAATCGGCTTCATGGCAGGGAGTTTTGTTGTCTGTAACCCTTACATGAGCAGAATACCATGCCTGTCTTGGGAAGAGACACCGAGTGGGTTCAAACAGCCAATCTTTGCCTAGCAGCCTGGAGTTCAGCTGCTTTGCCACCATAGCTTCATCCGACAGGCTAGGAGTATAATAGAAATTTGGTGAGTTAATCAGGAAATAAATCAGTTGAAATATCTTAATTACCAGTTTTAAATTGTAAGCTTGTCATTGTTCCGCCCAATTTTCTACCTGAGCAACCATATATGGTAGTCAAGTGTGAAAATTGTACTTTCTCTGTGCACTCCTGTCTATTTCATGAATGCTATGGTTGTACAATTGCAACTGAGGACCCAGACCTTTGGGGGAAAAGGAGTCCCTTCAAAATGTGCCAGCTCGTGACCTTGATCCCTGTCATATTGGTTGCTTCCTTAGGAAAGCGAACGATGACCAGATCAGATTTGCCTAAGAGTTTAGAAAGCAGGGGGAGAAGAACATGGTTTGTTTGGAGTATTGTTTTATTTTGTTTAAATTGTGTGACATATTTGTACCTATAACTGTGCACTCAGCTGTTTTATATTTCCACAATTCCTGAATTTTTTGGTTGTTTGTAGTAACATATTGCTCTTAGCTTGCACTACAAACGTTTTAGGAATGAAGGCTATTTAGCCTGCGCTCTTGAATAGCATTATGCTGCAGGTTCAAGAGTTCTAGGAAAATAATTTAAAAAATAAAAATGAAATCCAAATGTTAATCCATAAATATGAAACTTTCCTGTGACCTCTACCCTTTCAAGGTCTGGAGTTACTAATGGGGTTAGAATTTCAACTCTTAATGGGGCTCAGTGCATTAGTGCTTGGTATGCATGGAATTCAGCATTCGGTTTAATAAGTGGTTGACATTGGTGATGTCCCTTAATTTGCTTAAATCTAATTGGCTCTTTTATCAGTCAAACCTGTATGGATTGGCAATTGATCAGAAAGGGTCAGCCATGACTCCGCATGTAGTTAAATGATGGAACCACCAGTTAAATCCACAGCTGCATGATAATCAGTGAAGGAAGAAGAACAAATGTGCTTAGAGAAGGAAGGCTAAGAAGCTTAGAAGTTTTGCAGGATCTTCAAGTTCAGAACAAAGGCATTATGGAGTATATAAATTTTAAATACACTGCATTTTGCCTCCAGACTTAAAGCTTTTTTTTTTTCCAGATGAACTGAAACCTTGTCTGAAACTGTCTTTGTTACATCAAAGAACTACTCAGAAATCTAACAGAGACAGAAGAAGCTTAAAAGGGCATAGTTTAAAATGATTAATGACAAATTCCATACTGACGAGGTGGAAACAGATTTTTTATGAAAGTTTTATTTTTTTTCCTAAAAGGAGTCAATTTATTCTATTTATTTTTCTCTGAACTGCTTTATGATCAGAGTAAAAGTGACCAAGGGCCACCTTCATTTGTAAACATGATCCAGTTTTCCTATGACAGTAAATAATTTGTCATGTAAACATTTAAATTGCAATCTACAAACTCCAAGAGAATATTCAGCTTGAGGACAGTGTCTTTCTTTCAAAAACATATTGTGTTCAAAAAAAGAAGAAAAGAAAATCTTTAAAGAGTCAGGATGGCAGTGAACCCTTAATTTTCAATAGCCTTTTCTACTTTTTCTCCCAAAGAAAGTAAATCAATTTGGAATTAAAACCTGACCACTTATAAAAGCAAAGACTCTGGGCCCCTAAAAACCAGGGTTTGAAATGACCCCTTTTGCTCACTGGTAAAGTGACTTTGGGCAAGTGATCAATTTATCTGAGTCTCAGTGTTCTTGTCCATAACACAACTAAGGATAATTCCCATCTGCTAGACGGTTTTGGAGAATTAGGCAGCCAAATAGCTGCACCATTATGAGTACAGTGCTCATCATTCGATGCTTCCTAGCTTCTTGATCTTGATTTGCTCCTAACATCCTTAAGTTCTTCTTCACTGCTGGCTAGAAAATGTCCCAGGAGATAATAAAATTAAAAAATAAAAACATTTACTGATATCCAGTAGATTCTGAAACAACCATTGCTGCACAGCTGTCAGTCTAGAAGCAGAGAGTCTCTTTTCTCTCGGGCTAGTGGGTTTGAACTACTGACCTTGTAGTAAGCAGCTCAGCGCGCAGCCCACTATGCCACCAGAGCGAAACACAGGAGCGTTCATACAGTTGGAAGAGAAAGCGTGGTTTCCCCTCCTACTTCCCTTTTCATGTTTGTACTCTCCTTTCCTGGTAGTGCTAGTCAGCCTGCTTCAGGGTGACTGTGCTGCATATTGGATAATAAAGCAGGCAGGAGACCTAGGAAGTGATTTTCCTTTGAAAGTCAATTTAATATCTCCTTCCATGACTTTTGGATCATAATTTGAAATTTACTTTTGCATCAAACTCTCCTTGGTGATTTTGGGATTGCAATGAGTGGGAAAACAACGTATTTTTCCTTAATCAATTTATCTTCCCTATCATTAATAGTCCTCTCTTCCTATTTAGTCATACATTAAATGAAATGCCTGTCTTTTTCATTTTTATTATGCCATTACAACTCAATGCAAAGAAAACCAAAATCCTCACAACTGAATCAATATGTAGCATCATAATAAACAATGAAAAGATGGAAGTTGTCAAGGCTTTCATCTTGCTTGGATTCACAATCGTGTGCATGGAAGTAGCTGATAGAGATCAACAGCATTACACTAGGTCAAACTTCTGCACAAGATCTCTCCAAAATGCTGAGAAGCAGGGCTGTTATTTTCAGGACTGAGGTGTGCCTGATCCAAGCTATGGTATTTTTAATTGCTCATATGCATCAGGAACTTGGATAAGGAAAAAAGAAGACTGAAGAAGAATCGATGCATCTGATTTGTGGTGCTGGCAAAGAATTTCGAGAGTAACATGGATGCCAAAAGGAAAAACAAATCTGTCTTGGACGAAGCACACCAAAGTGGTCCTTAGAGACCAGGATGGTGACTTTGTCTGGAATACTTTGGACAGGTTGTTAGGAAATACTGGCTCCTAGAAAAGGCCACTATGCTTTGTAAAGTAGAGGGGAGGTGAAAAGAGGAAACCACTGGATGAGATGAGCGGGCACTGTGGTTGCAACAATGGACTCAAATATCATAACCGCTGTGAGGATGGTGCAGGAGGAGGCAGTGAGTCTCTCTGTTGTGCCTGGAGTCTCTATGAGTTAGAACCAAGTTGATGGCACCAAATGATAATGAATTTTTTCATAAGTCTGTACTTTCATTAATGTGTTAATTAATGTGAGGCAGAAATTGGGAATTTGAAATTACCAACTAACTAGGATTTTTCACCTTTTTATGGTTATCCTAAGATATCTATTTTAAAAAGTGAAACCTTTGAATTGTAACTTTGCATCATTTTTTACAAGAGGGAAATATCAGTAGTTACTCAGAAAGCATGCTTTTAGATAACTGACTAAGATGCTTGATTTTTAGGAATGTGGAACAATAATGACATTAAAACAATATGCCAATCATCTTTTTTTATAGAATGATCTATAAAGTTAGATTTTGTTAATTCATCACAAGAATGTGTTTTAACTTATCTATTTCTATGTGACAAATGACTCTCAAAACCTAGTAACACAACAACCAACTGCTCCTTATCACTTTTCATGATTCCACAAGTATGATTTGTAAAGGTGGTTTTTTACTGGTCTTAATAATACTGCTGCATTTCCCTCGATGAAGGCTGGGAGAGCGAGGTCTCTGTGTATGTGAACTTTCATGCTTAAAAAGACAAGACAAGGCTTCTCCAGACAATGGTTGATTCAGAGTTCAAAGAGTCAACCCCTAAGGTAAAAGCCCTTATCAAATCACTACTTCTCTTGAGCAGGCCAAAACAAAATTTTTGTATGATGTACTAGGCCATACTGTAACAAGACTAGACCATAGTGTAACAATTGACCATAAATATCTAGATAAATATAATAGACTTTATTAAATATATTGCATAATATACTTGATAAGATATACTAAATATTTATACTTATGCAAATATTTAATAAAACCAACCACATTTATCTAAATATTTATGTCTTTGTTAAATTACTGCACCAAACATATCATACCTTCTACCATATATATGTGTATATATATATATATATATATTTCAGAATAGACTCAGAAATTTGCAGTTAATTATAGAGTAGCTAAGACAAATGGAATAAAGAATGAAGTCAAAGAGTTGAACGGAAAATTTCAAAGGAGCTCCAGAAGACAAAGTAAAATATTCTAATGAAATATGTAAAAACTTAAAGTTAGAAAATCAAAAGGAAGAACATGCACAGCATGTCTGAAACTGAAAGAACTAAAGAATAGAATTCAAGCCTTGAATTGCCATATTGAAAGAGTCTATGGGCAAACTATCAAATGAAGCAGGAAGTGCCAAAGAAAGATGGAACGAATACTCAGAGCCACTGTACCAAAAAGAATGAGTCAACAATCCACCCTTTCAAGAGTTATTATGTGAGCAAGTCAGTGGTGCTGAAGGGAGAAGTTCAAATGCACTGAAAGAATCAGCCCCAAACAAGGCTCCAGGAATTGATGGAATACCGAACAAAGTGTTTCAACAGGCTGCTGAGCACTGGAAGCACTTATTTGTTTGTGCTAGGAAATTGGGAATACGATTACTTGACCAATTAATGAAAGGAGATCCACATTTTGCCCATTCCAAAGAAAAGTAACTTTACAGAATGCTCAAATTATAGACCAATATCATTTATAACGCCTGCAAGTAAAATTTTGCCTAAGATCATCCAACAACTGTTGCAGCAGTACATTGGCAGCTGGCAGATGTTCATGCTGGATTAAGAGGAGGACATGGATGCCATTGCTTATGTCAGATGGATCTTGGCTTAAAGTAGAGAACAGTAGAAATATGTTTATTTGTGTTTATTTACTATGCCAAGGCATATTAACAAACTATGGATATGTATCTGAGAGAAACAGGTATTCCAGAAGATTTCACTGTGTTTATGCACAACTTCTGCCTGGATCACGATGTAGTTGTGTAAACAAAGCAAGATAATGGAGCATGGTTTAAAATCAGGGAAGAGATGCCTCAAGGTTGTAGCTTCTCTTCACACCAATGCAATATATGCGGGGAAAATCGTCAGAGAAGCTGGATTATATGAAAAGAGTGTGGCATGAGGATGCGAAGAAAGTTTTAAACAGCATGCACTATGCAGATGACAAAACCTTGCTTGCTTTAAGTGAGCAGGACTGGAGGCACTTCATAACAAAGATCAAGAATTGCAGTCTTCGATATGGATTAGAAGTCAATGTAAAAAGACACCAAAGTCTTCACAGCTGGACCTCTAGGTAACATCATGATAAATGGAGAAAAGATTGGTTGAAGTTGTCGAGGATTTTGTTTTGTTTGGATCCACAATCTGTGTTCATGGATGCAGCAATCAAGAGACCTAAGACACGTTGCCTTGGATAAATCTCCGGCAAAAGACCTCTTTAGAGAATTGAAATGCACAAATATGACTTTTAGCACTAAGTTGAGCAGCTGCATGATTTTGCCATGACCAGAAAGCAAAAGAAAAGGGGCGGGGCTTGCCGAAGGATTTATCTCTTTGTCCTCCAATCAAACTGTGACCTTATTAATTCCACATGTTCTTATTGGCCACGTTGACACAATAAAACTACCTATCAGAAGGGTCAATTTTTTAAAAATCAAGATATTAATAGTGTTTCATTTTAAATAGTTATAGCTTAAAACTGTAGAGGAAATTCTAAATTCTACTTATTCATGAGTGAGTTTTTCACTATTTTTGTTGTTTCTTTAGTCTTGAATTTGAATATTAAGTTTTCTGCTTACAACTATAAGCTGTGAGGGACAGACTGTGTTTGATTTGTTTAGTTTGTCTCTTTAGTGTCTAGAGCAAGGTATTTACTGAATGAATTAATAGATGAATACATGAATTATAAAAGCATATTTTAAAATCATATTTTATGAACATGATAACTTGTAAAATGAACCTCAAAATTACATTTTGCTATTGCTGTAACTTTATTTGGATAAATAATTTTCAGATGATTAGTTTTAAAGTCAATTTGGATCAAATTATAATCAAATCATCTTAGGATTGTCAAGATTACTTTAGCAATGAATGAACAAATAACCAACTTTTAATGTTTGCTGACCTATTAAGATCTGAGATTGGTCAATTTAGAAAAATTATGCTTAAGAGATAAACATGTTTTAAAGGTCTAGGTATACATTAAACATTTAATTTTTAATTAGAAATATAATTATATCTAACTCGGGATTTTTTTTCTAATAGAAGGCCAAGTTTCCTTTATCAGTTGGCTTTCTATTTTTAGGGTCAGCCATTTTTTCTGTAAAAACACATCCTTTGCTTGCGATTTCTAGTTAAGCTCCTTTAACAGTAGAGCAACACATAAAAGCACCTTAATAAAAACACAGTCTGAATGCAGAACTTCTTTTTGTTTTGGTTTGTTTTTGCAGTGCTCCCAATCTGGGGGCCAAATTTTCCTATAATGAAATTTTTATTAAGTCGTCATCCTTTTAAGTTTTGTAATAAATTGATTTCATTTTCAAACCAACAGTTTTCCCTTTAGTTTAGTATTTACCATTTTAAATTGTATTTAATTAAATTATGTAATTGCGATTAAAAGCAAAACTATCATAAATATCTTTGGAAAATACAACTGATGTTTCAGGCAGTGCGACTGTGATCCAGACTGTTGCTCTCCAACATTGGAGGGACTGATGACCTGTCTTTGTGTTACAGATCCACTGGATCTGTGTTGTTAACCTGGTGAGGCAGCTGAGAGGAGCTGGGCACAGGCAGCATTGACTATGAATGAGAGGGAAATGCTTTGAAGTGGCAGAATGATCCACCCTTTAAGAAGTAATGCTAAACAAACATTACAGGAGTAATGCTAAACAAACAAAATAGACAAACTCACTATCATTGAGTTGAGGCTAACTCATGGTGACTTTATGAAACAGAGTACAAGGGTCCCTGTGGGTCTCTGAGACTATACATCTGAATGGGAGTAGAAGGTCTCATTTTTCTGCCTGGGTACTTAGAAACCAGCTGTCTTCCACCACTCACGGTGACTTCACGTGTGACTTCCTTTTAGGGAGTAGATTGGCCAGTCTTTCTTCCTATTGTCCTCGGTGGAGCCTGAAACTTTCACCATTCAGTTAGAAACCGAGTATCCGATCATTTTCACCACCTAGAAAAAGTAAATTCCTCTCTTGGCTCCATTAGAGCAGATTTTCCCTGAAATAAAAAGAAAAAGGTATCATTGATTAGATTTCTTCAATTGATTAGCCACTGTGTCTGAGATTGTTGCTAGTATGACTTTCTCAGTTAGCTTATTTTTCTCTTGATATTCAGGAAAGGCAAGCAATGTTCATTTCTTTGCTTTTTTATGTATAATCACAACTGAACTCTCCTAAGAATGCAGGGAATGCTACTGAACGGTGGAGGGGAGCAAGTGAGGAGGGGAACACTCCTACTTTATAACAGGACTGCTATGACAATTAGGAAGCGATTATATTCTAAAAAAAATAGTTTTTTTTTCTTTTTTGAGAATCTGATCACCTATTTAGGAATCAACTTTAACAAACTAGGAAGTGCAAATACAAGCCATGATTTATCTCACACATTCTTCTTCCAGAGCCTGTTGGTGTCATGAGTGAGCAGTTGAAAATTGCCAGCTGCTCCGAGAGAAAGAAGAGGCTTCCTACCCCTGTAACCAGTTACAGCCTAGACACTCACAGGGTTGGTGCTACCTTGTTCTATAGCCTCACCAAGAATCAAAACTGACCCAACAGCAATGAGTAGGTTGTCATTCCGTATCCACTCTAGCACTGAGACTTAGTATAATATTTTTATGCCTGTTAAAGCTTGAGTTTAATACTATGCCAAGATGCTAAATTATTATCTTTTTTTGAATTATGGCAATGTTTTCCTTCCAGGCATAAAGTTAGGAGTCCATCAATGTATATTTGCAATTTTGTATTTGCTCAAAATCCACTCTGTTTTATTTGCTGTTGTAGGTAGCAACGTCAGCATGTGAGTTGGTCATGGGATATTTTTTTAATGGAAAGGATACACAGGGATGTAAATAAAAAATAACCTTAGCTTTAATAAAAAAAAAACAGTGAACAGTACATTTAGCTGGTATATTACCTTACTCAAAGGGTAGAAGGAGAGATAAGATTAACTGCTTTTTATAATGTAAAAGCCACAGTGAAAATATAAGCTTGTGAGGGATGGCATTCTTTAAACTAGCAACATTCTACTACTTAAACAGATGGTTTGCCTTTACTTGCAGTATATTTAAAAACTATACCACGTATCATACAACTCATCCATATGAATCTTTTGAATAGTTGTGCATAATGTTTTACTTCTGCATATGTCTTCCCAAAGTGCTGCTATTTATTTTCCTATGGATAAAAACCCAACAACCTGGAGAAAGTAATAAAGTAGGTTGCTTCTATTAATAAAAAAATATTTAATTTTACAATAACATAAATTGGGAACTTTGGAAAACACACACACCAGGCCATTTAGATTAACTCAGTGCTTTTGCCCAAGTATACTCTGAGAATAGCACCAAAATGTTTATGACTGTCTTAAATGTGATCTTAAATCCTTTTATGAGGAATTTTACGTCTATTTTTCAATTTATAGTTTACCCAGCTCTCTGTGTGTGCCTGAGTGTGCGCACACATGTGTGAAATTACACACCCTTAACTCAAGAGAGGAAATAATCTTCTGTTTCATAGTTTGTAAAGTCCCCGTCACTTTTCATATTCAGCATTTTGACAATGAACTTCCTTCCCATAAAAACATGTTAGAAAAGGGTGAACTTCTGAGCCATGGAGAAGAGGGAGGGAAACTTTGAAGTGTGCTTACTTACCATGGGCTCCACAAGCCTCCAGCAAAGGCTGCTAGCTCTCCACATTTACATACTCTCTTGTGGTTTATGTAGACATACACATGCCCAACACAATTAAGTGCTATAGCCAGAGCATCCTGGGGCAGAAGAGCGACAAAAAAAATAAAGTCAGTTTCTTTCTTCCTTTTTTTTTTTAAACTGAGGGGAGAGGGGTGAGAAGTAATGCTCCTTTAAGGCCCATGGTATTAGAACTTAGATTTTTAAAAAGAATTAGTACAAGCTCCCTTTTCTGTTTTTATCCTAGAAGAAAGATTTATCTATAACTTTAAGGTTAAAAAGATTCAAGACTGGATGCCTGGCTTTACAGTTTGAAAGCAACTTGAAATTTTATTTGAATTCTTAGAGTGCCCTAAAGAGATTATTGCTTATCTAAAAAAAATAATAATCACTGTCTACTCTTTCCCTTTGTTATAATAGGCAGTGACTTGCCTGAAATTCTACCTGTCTTTATAAATAGCTTTTTAAAAAGTGGAAGAAAAGAAAAATGAGAAATATGTAATGACCGTCTTCGAGGTCGTTAAAGACCTCATCTTCTCATCTTCCTGGAGAACATCAGGAAAATCCCTGTTGTGAGATATAGACCTCAAACCTCTAAACACTGGTTCTCAACCTTCCTCAGCTGTGCTCCTTTAAGAGTTCCTCATGTTGTGGTGACTCCCCTACAACCTTAAATTATTTTCATGGCTACTTCATAACTGTAATTTTGCTATTTCTATGAAACAGGTGACCCCTGTGAAAGGCTCATTCAACCCCCAAAGGGGTCATGACCCACAGGTTGAAAAACACTGATTTAATGCTTCTAAGAATGATAAGGGTTATGAAAAGCTCAGTGGAGAATTTATTCTGAGTGCCTATAAGTCCACTAGGGCCCCCATGATGATCATGTTTACAATGGAGACAGATGAATCTAGGAATGTGTAGATGTATGATACATTTAAGGAATTAATGTTTCCCTTCACACGTGAGCCATCAGTTCAGATCTTAAACTTGTGCCATCTTCAATTTAATTCAGTGTTTCATGTATACTATTGTGTTTCATACCCCAGGAGGCACATCTGCGGCAAGGCCAGGACGGGTGGATGAAAGGTGGTAGATGGAGGCTCAGTGCCGGCATTCCTCCCTCTGCTGATCTTCCCTTTCTACTCGTACATTCCTCTCACCATAGACCTTGACTCTGGATCCAGTCAGAAGTTAATACTACATAGTATCATGCTCACGAGAGGTGATAATTGCCAGATATTTGTGCAACCCACCTGCCTCCATACATTTTTTAAAAGATTGTCCCATTCCCCCCGCCCCTTCTCTGCCCATGTGTTGTGTGTGGAATTAGCCATGTCACCGGCGCTGGTGATTCAGAATGTTGTGTTTTTCTGCCACAATTATTTTTCAGGAACAGCGTATATCCCAATCTGAGTCAATATGTTTTGGGGAACCAGAATAGGCAGCTGAGGTTTACGATCTTGCCTGTGTGAACTGGAGACAATGTAGGTTTGCAGCTTCTGCCAGCCACCTTGCCCCTGCAGGCTCTGCAAATGGAGCTGCCAGCTAAGAAAATGGAGCAGAGATGGGAGTAGTGGGTTGGTCAGATTTGGTGCCTCGATCTCTTCCTTGGATACCAGCTGTGTGCCTATGCCAACTCTTCCCCTGGATTTTTATGCTGTGGGACCCAATTAATATTGTCCTCATTTAAATCCATATGTGTTACAAACAAAAACATGGAAACCACAAAATTGTTGAAAGAGAGAAATGCAGCAAAGAGGAGAGTCTTTATAGAAAACTTGGAATTGCTCAAGAAACGTACATCTAAGTAGGCTTTGAGAGAGCTCCTAAATGTAGAAGCCTCTCGAAGGAAACCTGAGGCCACTCACTATTTTCATCTCTCTGAATCCTGCACTCCAGCACCATCGCTGCTGTTAACTAGCTCTCATCTCTGCATCAAATAACCTAACTATGAGTTGGCTGTTCATCTCTAATGATTAGACCACCTGTCCTTGCAGTGGGATCTCAGATGAACAGCATCCAAGTTATCTAGAGTTGCTGCACGGCAATTTATTTTCTCACAGGTTATAAATCCAAGTACAGGTGCAGGCTGTGAGGAAAGGCTTTCTCTCTGTGCCGAAATGGAGGAAGCACTTGGCTACTTCCTAGTTTCTTGGAGATCTCCAAGGGTCTTGATAGCTATCTTATCCCATCCCTCTCTGCTTACTTTATCTTTTATATTTTTTAAGAAAATGGCTCAAGATATCCTTTCCTAACTCGTTAACATAACAAAGACCATCCTTTCCCAAATGTGATTATCACCACAGGTTCTAAGACATATTGGGCAGGGGAGCGGTGGAGGTAAGGGGTGGTGGTGAGGGACACCACTTGGAAATGTGTTTGAAATGTAAATGCTCAAGCTCCACTCTAACCATAACAGAATCAAAAATTTTGAATTGGGTATTTTGACAATCTCTATTTTGACAAATTCTCTTGATTATTTTGATGCACGCTCGTGTTTGAAAAACATTGTGCAAGATCAGTGTCCACAGTGCTGCCTTCAAAACAAAAACAAGTCAGCAAACAAAAAATGCATTCTGTTTCCATGCCTCTGTCCAATATAATTGGGGTATATAGTCCCCGGGGAAAGTTGGTGGAAAAGAACTGGCACACAACTTGTCTTTGAATAAAACCTAGCCAACTCTGTTGATAGCAGAGGGTCCCACCCCATGTGTTGTAGAGCACAACCATACTCCCTAACCCTTTCAAGGTGATCAAGAGAACTGGAGGCCTCTTTGGTGTTGGGCTTGCTGCTGGAGGTGGTAATCCTATCATTCTACCAGGGCTTAACCCTTTGTCCCACCTAGGGTCTCCAGAAACTCAAATCCTTGGAGTCGGTTCATGTTCCATGTACAAAAGTCCCGTACTCTGCCATTCACTGTTTCTCTGTGTGGGACAAGAACAGATATCACGAGTAGCCAATTCCAGATGTTGAGTCCTACCTGTGGCACCAGAATGCAACAGGCATGATGCTTTTATGCACCGAAGAACACTAATCAGCTCTACTGTGAAGATGCTGTCAGCTAAATTTCCTCAGCTCTTCAATTCCTTCACAGAACATCTGTTATAAGGAATTCCATGTAAGTAAAACCTCAGTCTCTTCCCTCAGGGGAATGTTCTGTAATGAGACAGGCTCGTGACTGCACCTCCTCTCTAGGGTTTCAATCGTGGTTCCTCATGTCGGGTACATCTTTATTCTGGACTCTATGGTTTTCTGGCCATTTGACCTCACAGTTAGTGTTCTTTCTTGTAGACATTCACAAATACGACTCCCCAGAGTAGGCTGATCTAGTTCCCAATTGCCAAAAGAATAATTAAAATCATGTAATTTTTGTTCGATAAAAAGAATGAATGTTCTTGGGTGTAGTAATCACTCACACTTAGTAGACTGTGTGCAGGTGCTGCTTTGCAAATATCAATGCATTTACATATATATGCATTTACTTCTCACGGTGCCTCTGAGGACAGTGCTATCATTATTCCTATATACGATTGCAGACACTGAGGGAAAGAGAGCTAAGGCGCTGCCACCGGGAAACATATGTAATACATAACAGCCACCATATGGAAACCCAGAACCTGGTTGCTGAATCTTCTTCTTTGCAGTACACAGAATTGTTGACTTGACTCTCCATCCTCGGATAGTTCGCAACCTTGGTTGCCTAAGAGAGCACACTTTCTGGGCTCCACTTGTACCAGGTGTCTGCAGATGCAAATTAACTCTACAGCAATGTCAAATATCATTTCAAAGGTATTGTCTATTGAGGAAGCAGTCATGCAAACCTGTTGCAGATAGACTGAAGAGCTGTCCCTAACTAGTTACACTATCCCTGTCCTTGAGTTTACATTCTAATAAATGGAGGCTGTGGAGAGGGGGGGTGCGGCGTGGGAAAGGTGAACAGTTGAATAAAACATTGCAAACTTTCAAAGAAGTAGAAAGATGATGCAGCATTGTGCAGGGAGCACCACAAACATACCCAGAGTTCAAGCATGGACCTGTGTTCCTTAAGGGTTGCTGTTCCCAACTTCTCAGAAAGAGATCACCTGAGGTTCTTTTTGGGGTACTGATGCAACCTGTCACTTAATCCTCAGATGTCCTATGAATGATACCATCCAGAGGCTTCACTTGTGTGTGTAGGAGCCAGAATACATAAAAACGCAGTTGAATCCGTCCTTTTTGCCCAGTGGCTATAATACTTGTGTATCCACCAAGATGGTTAGCGATATCAACTAGATACTCCTGGATAAGGAGAGAGGCAGAGCTCAACCTAATGTTGGGTCAAAGCCTGCTGTCATAGCCTTTTGATATCAGAAACGCTGGGACCTTTATCTGTTTGCCCCTTCACCTTCTTGTTTGCTGGACTCTACCTGCCTCTGAGAGATGGGGTGGGCAGAGCAGCTCAGGTGAGCCTCCCAACCCTGAGAGCTGTTGGTGCAACATCATATTTCCATTGACTTTGGAGATACCTCACTCTGCACCCACTAGCCTGTGGTTTCCTGCTTCCTGCCTCTCCTCTCAGTCCGGCTGCTTGCTGTCTCCTGGTGTCTGAGAGGGTTCTGATTTGCATTGGACTTGTGTCACATTGGGCTTGAATGTCTTCTTAAGACATGATTACCTCTTGATTGGAAGTTCTTTCTTATACATATCTTAGGATCACTGCTTTTATTTCTCCAGACAGCCCTGCCTCATACATTCACCATGTACTTTCACTAGCTTCATTCAGAGCCACCCATGAATTTACACCAAACTCAAGGGACATGAGGACATTAAAACAATTCTGAAGCTTATCTATTTAGGAGAAAAAAATGTATTGAAAGTTTTCTGAAAATAATTGGTTTTTTGCCCTCTAAATTCTTGATCAAGATGTGAGCTACACCGTATGCTTCCTGCTGTGGCTTCTAATAGAAATTTTAAGTTTTCTGATTTTGTTTACACTTACAGAGACTTTTGTGTAGGTATAAAACAGAATATTTTATTGGTGAGTATTCCAATATGAGTAGCAATAGTACTATTATAAATAACTATCTTGTCCCCTCTTTGGGCCTATCATAAAATTGAATTCTATGTAATGCCATTTTCCAAAGGGAAGGAGTAGATGTGTACCACTTGGGTCCATATAATTTTCACTTTTGTGAAGACTGACTTAATTTACCTGATAATGTAAATTTGGGAGGATATTTTAAAAAAATCATTAAGATAAAGAGAGTAAGGAAAGTTTTCTTGGCATAAGTAAATAAATCCTTTCCTCACTTTGGTAAAACAATTTTCTATCAATAGATAATAATAACAGTCAGATGAGAGCTCCCACATACATCAGATCCCTGGCTAACCCGGCAGTGTGGCCATTCCTTTGTGGGTGAACCATTCTCCCCAATGGCAACAACAATGGCAATCTATGGTGTCTGAGTCAGGAGAAAGGGGGACAGTTTCCTCATTAAAATCTTTGATTAAAGATGCAATCACAGGAGAAAAAAGAGGTTGACTATATTGAGGTTGTTCATATGGTTGAGTAAGTACATGACTATAGCCGTCAAGTTGTCCACTTATTAAACACATCAACTGTGGTGCCAATCACACCATTGGTATTTAATTCACTTGTCATGCTCTGGATGGTATGAGCAAGAAGGTGGCAAAAGCCTTGAAGGGAGAATATTAACAAACTCTAATATGCAGATGACACAATGACCCTTAATGAAAATGAAGAGGACCTGAAGAAATGACCAATGAAGATCAAAGTATAGAGTCGTCAATATGATTCTTCCTCAACATCAAGGAAACAACATCTTTAGAGCTAGACCAATAGGTGACATCATGATCAATGGAGAAAAATGGAAGCTTTCAAGGATTTGGCTTTATATAATGAATACCCATGGAGGAAGCAGTCAAGGCATCAAAAGATGCATTGGCTGTTTAGTCCAGGTAAACTAGAGAAACAAATTGATAGACACACATATGGATATAAGGAAAAGCTTCATATACAAGAGGAATGGGACACTGAGAAAGCATCCCAACCTAGTCCAGTTCAAAGTCTTAAGTCCGATATTAGCCCGTGTGCCAAATATCAGTCTATAAAGTCTCCTTCCTACTCACGAAGTCACAAGCCAGTGGGTGCAGAGTCCGGTAGGGGTCTGCCCATGGCTCATCAACAGCATCCAGTGGTGGTAGAAGCAACTCAGTGCTGACAGGGCTATCCATGTGGCTTCTCCAACTTCTGAGGTCTGATTCCATCAGGATAAGGTCATGTGGCTTCTCCTCTGGCTCCTCGGATGCTGCCATCTTGTCTTGTCCATAGTTCATTGTCTCTGAGACTAACTCCCAACAACTGGGGAGACAGCTTCTCATCTCCATGAGAGAAACATCATGAGATTTCCCAGAAGTCTCAGGTGAAAGCCATGCCCACATGGAGGTCTCATTGGCTACTCAATGACTATCTCCAGATTAACAGGCTAGACTCCACCCCTACATCTCTACCATGAAATTCACATAAGCACATGACTGCCACATTGGCTTAGGTTACTCTGCATAGGGGTTCACTGGAGAATGTACCCTGGAATTGGAAACATGGGTAATTCAGGACAGATAATCCCTTCAGGAGCAGTGGTGGGTGTGGTGATACCAAGGGCAGAGGGAGGGTCTGGACGGTGGGGGGAACCAATTGCAAGGATCTATGTATGACCTCTCTGGAGTATGGACAGTGGGGAAGTAGGTGAAGAGACACATCAGGCAGAGTTCCATATGAAAAAGTAATAACAATGTGTAAATTATTAAGGATTTATAGGGGAGAGGGGGGTGGAGAATAAGAGGAGATATGGGGAGCTGGTACTGGGGTCTAAGTGGAGAGAAAATGTTTTCAGGGTGATGATGGCAACAAGTGTGCAAATGTGGTCTGCATACAATTGACGTGTGTGCTGATCATGATGGGAGTTGTATGAGCCCTCGATACAATGATTTTTTGAAAAAAAGAGGGGGAAAGAGGAACTTATACCAAGGGATCAAGTAGAAAATATTTGGAAATGAAGATGGCAACATGTGTATAAATATGCTGGATAAAAAATGATGTATCAAAAAAAAAAAAAGATGTATCGAGAGCTGTAAGAGCCCCCAATACAATCATTGGGAAAGAAGGGGAAAAAGACAAAAAGTTATTTTACAGATTGCGATGTACCTGACCAAAGCCAGGGAACGTTTCATTGCCTCACACGCATTCAAATTCTGGATGGTGAATAAGAGATACCAAAGAAAGATTGATTTACCTGTGACTTAGGGTATTGAACACACCATGGACCGCCCAAAGCAAGAGAACATCTGTGTTGGAAGAGATAACTAACTGCCTGAGGGTCCCTTACAGGTGAGGATTGCAAGACTTCATCTCGCTTACTCTCCTCATGTTGTTAGAAGAGACTCGCTCAGTGAGGAAATTCAAATAATTTACCAACTGGTTCAATGTCTTGTTGACCATTTTAAAATTAAGAAAGAAAAATTAAACACCAAAAGGAGTTTGTTACTTCTTGTAGTTAAAACTTAAATGAGAACCGTAAGAGAGGTTCACAAAACTAGATTATGCTATCACTAAAAGTTGTAAAATATTACATGATAGTTGACATGAACAATACAACAGCTATTTAGAGATATTTGTATTGCTTTTTAATCAGTGTCCTCAATTCTAATATGCTTCCTTTTTATGTGAGCATCGTCGGCTATGCGATTTATCCTTCACCATCTTCTCATCTCATCTAAGTCAGGTCCCATTCCTTTATTGGTAAGCCAATTAGATAATCAATGGTCAAGCTGTTTCACATATTAGAAATAAGTGACTTCTTTTCTCTGAACCTAGTATGTTTATATCGAGAAACTCCTTTTGGTTTCTACTGACTCATACAAATTGTTCTGAGAATAGTTTTAGCTCTTTGAATACTTACAGGAATCGCATAATTCACTCACAATATCTCATGGGAATTTGAAGCCTAACACAAAGTTGAAATGTATGACAATGTGACCCCCTCTAATTGTTTGGCACTTATTCTCTTTAACTTGTACTTAAAGAGCTACTGAAGTAGCAAGTACAGGGAATAAAATTCAATACTTCATTAAAGAATAATGAATTTTATGAAATGAATATATAATTGCAACAATAATCCCATCTAGTTTTTTATGCCTATGCATGGAATGAACATTAATGCAGATTCTTAGCATCCATTGCTGCACAGAAGAATGTTAAAAAAGAGTAAAGAATATAAACTTGTAACCACGCACCTTAGAAAGTACCCTGACTACAAGTGCCATGTCAACAACAAAAACTTAGGTATTGGTTCTACTGAACTGGTGCACACTGGTAGAATCCCACTACTAGACCAGTCTCAGGAGGACACTATTACTGGGAGAGGATTCTCAAAACTTGGAAGATCCTCCACACAATAGATCGACAGAGTGGCTGAAATGATGGGCTCAACATAGCAATACTTGTTTGAAATATGCTGTACTCAGCAGTGTTTCACTCGGAAATATCTAGCAACAACAGTAGCAGCGTCTCTCAGACCCCCAGTTCATTTGCTGACTGAAGACAGCTGGTGGAAGTTATATCTTCTCTAACCCTCAATTTATCATCTGAAAGGAGGTTTTATAATCACAGCATTTGACTCAATGCACTTTGGTAAAGGGCAAAGATATGCTGGGTAAAAACATTGAGTTGTTTCTTCTTTTTTATACCTGTGTTAGTCTGGGTTTACTAGAGAAACAAATTCAGGGACACCCATAGGTGTGTGACAGAGAGCTTTATAGCAAAGAGCAATTGTATATTAAGAGAACACCCCAATCCAGTGCAGATCAAGTGTGCAAATCCTGTTTTAGCCCACATGCCCCATACTAGTTTATGGATTCCACTTCAGACTCACTCAGCACATTCAATAATGCCAAATGCAAGAAGATCAGAGGCCAGGAGGTGGAAATTCTTATGGATGCAGTGACAGGGGAAGCATCTCAATTATGATGCAAATCTCCATGTGGCTCCTCCAGCTCTCTGAGTGTAGGTCCTCCACAGGAAGGTGAAGCAGAAAAGGAATGTGGCTGCCTCCAGGGAGAAAGAGAGACAAAACCCAGCCTCCATAGCCATTTATCTCACCTTCCAATCAAACTGTGACTTGGTTAAACTCCTCACATGTTCCTATGGTAACCTAGTTGCCACAATAAACCTATCACAATAGCACTAGAATCAGCAATCAACATCAATATAAGTAGCTGTCAAGACACCTTGAATAATTCTTTTCTCCACATTGAATAATTATGTTGCAAAAAGAGTTTTATGAAATTTAAACAAGCAATGATATCTGTTTGATAACTAAGCTGCATTTGACCCAAGTCATGGTCTTTTCAGTCACTGCAAATGCATACAAAAGTTAGGTTACAACAGAACACAGAAGAGAAGGAGGAGGAGGAGGAGGAGGAGGAGAAGAAAGAATCTTTACATTTAAATTATGATATTAGAGAAGAATATCTAATATACCATGGATTGGCAAAGAAGGAATAAATCAGTCTTAGGTAAAATATAAAACTGTCCTCCAGAAATAGAGTTTGACACATTTATTTCAGAGACATCATCAGGAGAAAATTGTGAAAATTACATTTTATTGGGTAAAGTAAAGGATCATTTCAAAAAAAGAAACTGTCAGTTTATAAATTAGTCACAACAGTGGTCTTAAATATACCAATAGGCATATGTGTATGATGGTTAAGTTGTATATCAAACTGATGGATTCCCAGTCAATTAGCAATTATGATGTCAACCCTGTGATGAACTCTGATATAAAACAATCACTTCACCACTTCCAGGATGAGTGATTGTAAAGTGATTTTTTCAAAGGTGTAACTGGCATCCAATATGTATGGATAGTCTGGAAAAGTTCTCTGGTATTTCGCTTAGTCTAGATCCTGCATCTAGTCTAGATCCTGCATCTAGTCATATTCATCTGTCCTCTGATTCTTTGGACTTGAGCAAGCAGCCTGCCATCTTGCTTTAGGATTCAATAGCCTCCTTATCCAATGAACAGAAACCTCCCATTTTACCTGCTAATCTTGGATTCTTCTATCCTTGTATCTATGCAAACTATAAAAAAATCCCTCCAGCCTGATACCTGATCTACAAACTTGTGATCTGCCAGATTCTACATGCAAGTGAACCATTTCTTTAAGATCTCTCTCTCTCTCTCTCTCTGTCTCAGACACACACACACACACACACACACACACTCTCATAAACTTCACTGTTTTTGATTCTCTAGACCAAGGGTTCTCAACCTGTGTGTTGCGACCCCTTTGGGGTTAAAGAAACCTTTCACGGGGGTTGCCCAATTCATAACAGTAGAAAAATTACAGTTATGAAGTAACAATAAAAATAATTCTATGGTTGGGGGGGTGTTACCACAATATGAGGAAATGTATTAGAGTGTCATGGCATAAGGAAGGTTGAAAACCACTGCTCTGGACACTAGAGTCTAGAGAATCCAGCATAAGATAGTGCCGGACCTAGCAATGGTCTCTTCTGCTGCACAAGTCTGAGCCAACTTGAGAATTAACAAGAGAGGAGGGATGTATTCTAAGAAGAACAGCTGGAATACAGGGAATATTTGTTTAAAGTTTAAACCTGTATTCTATATAATAAACCCAAGTTATGCCTATGTATTTATTTACTAGAAAAGTTAGCAAATCCTAAACATCTGTATTTCTTTTCCATGATGATTCCGACAACTATCTCTTAAAGCTAAGTGTTTGAAGACAGCAGACCGCTTCCTTGTGGGACACTAAACAATAAGTGAGGACTCATTTAAGGATCAAAGAAGCTCTTTGGGAGCGATCACGTGGCTAGGAGGATAAGCATGTTTCATGGATTTGTGCTCTCTATCTTGGTGATAGCCTTTTCTGCAGTCTCAGAATCTTAATGTTTAATTTAATAAAAAGGTCTTTGAGAAACACAACAGGAGGTTGTTCCTGGTAGTTCTGGCATTGAAGAAATTGAAATGTACATTTTTTCTCATTTATCAAAGAAAGGCAGGGATCTAAACTGACATTTTATATCAAATGAATTATGAACTGTGTATTTTGTACCTAAGGGAACAACAACTAAATTAGAGTTTGGGGTAAAAGACAGAGAAAGGCAAAAATAGATTTTTAATAAAAGGTGCAATCATTTTTGTTACTTTATCTGGTGGTGACATGGCCAGACACATTCTTACTGGACAAGTAGCTAATGGCTAAGGCTACTCTGAAATCTGTAAGATTTAAATATTTTAGAATGTTTTTTCTCCAAAAGGACCAAATTTAAATCCCTTATCATGTGCTAGATTCTGTGGCCACTGAGATATTCTGATGACCTCAAATTAACTTTTTCTTTTTCTCAATGTTACTTTCTGAGAAAAAAATGAAAATTTTTGGACAAATTTGATATGCTGAGAAAATATGAAAGTATGGGGTTGATGTAGCAGGGAGGGTACAATAATCCATGGGCTGAAAAATTTCTGTGCATATACCATGTCCCATCTGATTGACATATTGCCTACTCTCATATACACTTTAACACATACCAAGTCTTCAACTACGATACACACAGAAGCATATAATCCTACTGATTAAGGGTAGATGGTACATGAAATTAGATTGATATCTTAATTTTCCCACTAAGACCTATGAGGGGACTTCAGAAAGTTCTTGGGAAAATTGAACTAAACGATAATAGAATTTCACATAAACTTTTGAAGTCTCTTTATATCTGACCTTCAATGAATCACACAAATCTATTGTTGGTGTTTTCTTCACTCACCTTAAAAATGGTGGACAACAAGAGTAATGACTATAAAGTGGATAGGGTCTAAACACTATTGTATTATACAATGACCTTCTCTCTCTCTCTCTCTCTCTCTCTCTCTATATATATATATATATATATATATATATATATATTCTTGAATATGCATATTCAAGAAGAATAGACATGAGATCATAAGCATCTCAGGTTTTAGCAGTTGTTTTTGCCTAAAGTCTCACAGTGACTCTAAAAGACAGAATGGAACTGTCCTGTGGGTTTCCAAGACCGGAATCTTTTACAGGAGTAGAAAACTTCATAATTTTCTCAAGGATCTGCTGGCAATTTTGAACAACAGAACTTGTGGTTAGCAGAAAATGTAACCACTATGCCACTGAGGTCATCATCAGTCATAATTGACTGGATGGCAGTGAGTTTGACTTTAATTTTGGATACTTGAAGGACAAGAAGTATTAGAATTAAACATGTAAGGGGAGAAAACAGATCCCATGGTATCTATACAGCGTACCACAAAAATAGTTTATGAAACTACCAGCTGAAAATTCTTAAAGGGTAGGATGACTATGCTTTGTTTTGCTGAGCAAAGATACCATGTTACTTCTCCCTGATAAGATTCTTCAATAATGTCATTGCAATATGTGCTGTCAGTAGTGAAGGAGTATGCGCATCAGAGTCCTCGGGTAGCACCAATGGCTAAACATTCCACTATTAACTGAAAGATGGGAAGTTCTAATTCCCCTAAAGGCCCATCAGAAGAAAGAAATTGAAATCTGCAGGACGTGGGGTTGCCGTGATTCAGAGTCAACACATTGGCAGTTGACTCTTTAAATTATTACAAAAACACTCTTCATTTTGACTTCAGACTTTCTGAAGATATATAAAGTAAAAGTGGCAAAATCCTTGGCACAAGTCCTTACTATCATATGCTTTCTCATATTGGTGCTACTCTGGATAACAGCTGTGGGACAAAATCACTGGAAGCATAGAATTTTCATTAATATCCTGATTGTAGGAGGGATTTTTGCCCCTAACTAGAATTACACATTAACCATTGTTGTGGTTTGATTTTAATTCTACCGCTCATGAACTGACTTCAGTTCTTGGAAGTTTTCCAGCCTTTAATCCTACCAATTGCTACTTAATTCTCTTAGTAGAATACGTGCAATTAATAGCCTACAAAGGAAAGTACTGCACCTAAATAATCTGGGTGTTTGTAGACTATTTAAACAATTTATGAATTAGCATGCATACCATATCTAACCCCTTTACTAACCTGACTTTTAAAACCAAGCACCTCTGATTTTTCAATCATTAGAAGACTAAAATTTTGTCAGTTATTCAAAGATCACTCAATTTCTATGTCCATTATTTTGTCTCATACTAGGGTCATTGGCATTTAAAAAAAAAGCTTAATTCTAAAATCCAAAATATATTTCCACGACAGCCTGTGTCAGTGGTTGTCAACATTCCTAATGTCTCAAACCTTTAATACAGTCCCTCATGTCGTGGTGATCCCCCCAACCATAAATTATTTTCATTGCTACTTCATGACTGTAAATTTCCTACTGTTATGAATTGGGCGACCTCTGTGAAAGCATGGTTCAGCTCCCAAAGGGGTCGCAACCCACAGGTTGAGAACCTCTGACCTCCAGCATTTTTTGCTATTGCTCCTTTTAGAGGCACACAGCATGAGGAACTTTACTCCTTTCTTCAGAGGGTGGCTTTGACCTCTGGTGAATGGATTCATTGACAAAAGCTGTGTGTTAACCTTGCTAAGTATATCCATATTTTTACTGTTTTCACAAGCAGACTTTTTATTTTAGCATCTCATTATCATTAAGCTGTTAACAACATATCAATTTTTAACTTCACAAAGATGACAATTTTCTGTGAATTATTTTAAATGATGCAGATTAACTATATTTAACTGAAAATAGAGTATGTTTAATCTAGATGTATTTTCATTGTATTGTACATATTTTGATTTACCTTTCCAAAAGAAAATTCACCCTAAACAAAAGATTCAAGTCATCAAAGGGCTAAGGAGAAAATAAATTAATCTTGCTGCTTGGATACTTACTTGGTTGAATATGATGTTGAGAAAAATAATAAGCATACTGCAGAATATTCTTAGGAATTCTAAGAGGAATTCAATTGTCAAGTGTCAAAAGAAAAGTCTTAAAGACAGTGTCTAAAACTACGAAATCTCTGTAAGGAAAGAATTTGTTTGGTAGTTTGAGATGTGTAACAACAACAAGAAGATTCTTTGACTGTTATGACCACCACCTTCATGCACTTCTAATTAGTCTAGCAAAGTGGCAGTTCCAGATTCTAGTTGAACAAATAATGTAACTAAGGAAATTCAAAGCCCTTCTTTTTCCCAAAGTGCTACAAGCTACAATTCTCAGCTTTGGGGTATTTCAAAATTAACAGTAGATAATTTCAGTTTGTCGGATATTTCCAGTTTAACAAAGTCCCAGAAATGGTCTTACAGAGTAATTTGAAGCAGTGCTTTGATCTTAAGCCAAAAAAAGATGTAGGAGTAGAATTATGTTGCCTTGGTCTTGTGGATACTAATGTGAAGTGGAATCTTTTCTTTCTCAAAATGGTCAATAGCAATTAATATTCAGTGGTGTCTTTTTATTCTGGTGCCCTTGACTGACCTCTGCCCTCCTTTCTATACCATTCATATTATATACTGTAACTGGGGCTATCCATGTTCTTTTCCATTCCAATTACAGCTTTCTTAGTGAACACTGGGACAATTTGTAATTCCACGAGGAATAATTACTAGAGCCTAGTCTGACCTGCCAATTGGACTTCATATAACACTTGAAAAATATTTGCACCAATTTTGATGGATGTATTTTCACATGAGGAAAATTGTGTTCAACATGGGGATTCTACTTTAAAAAACAAACCAGGTGAATTTCATTAAAAGATCAAAGACAAATGTTTCATCAACTTCTGGTGTTATTCAGTAACACACTCAAAAATATTTTATCTTGCCACTGACATGAGAAAGAAATGATGGATCTCTTTTATGTATACTCTCTCTTCCTAGACAAAACTTTCTTTCCCAGATACATCTCACTTGTGCTGGTGACAACCTTGAAGAAAATATTTCTTTAACCCAGCTCTCTAAAGTTCATAGTCCTGCTTATGTGTCTTTTATCTGGTTATCTCTGGAGCCTTCTCTTGGCTCTATTAAAGTTAAAGGTATATATATATATATATATATATATATATATATATATATATTCAGAGGGAGAAAAAATTGTGAGCCTCAAATGAGAAAGACAAAATCAGACAAAGAGGCAGACAATTTTTTCAACCTTTACAAAACAAAAATCTTTCCAAAAGTGTCTTATTTTCCTCCCAACACCTAATTGTCTAATTTCTGCACTCTCAGTGCAGTATTGAAAGAGGTTATCTCTGTAGGCTCCAGTTGAAAAAGTTGAGAAGCACAAAACGGAGGCCAGTCCCTTTTTGTGTCTGTGAGTCTGGTCAAGGTTCTGACTTGTCTAGCTCATTGGAAAGAAGCTTAGCTTAAAGTGAAAATTAGGCACTGGATTTTGGAGTCGAGTCACTGGATTTAAACACCTATTCAGTTACTTTGATAAAAAAAAAAAAGCTGCATGGTACTGTGGAAGTCATTTAATTTCTCTAAACCTTAATTTTCTTGATTCTTCCATACTTTACATAATAGATTTCTATAAGGATTAAACAATGTAATACATATACAACATTTAATCCATTGCATAGAATAAGATATAGATTCAGTGTTAAGTATTTTAACATCTTTGTTGTGGTCACTACATAATCTGTTGTAAATTTGAGAGACTCAAGAGAAAAGAAGTGTTCAGCTTGCCGGTAAGGTCGCCATTTGAATGACTGGAAGGCAAAGAGATAAATCGCTCACTGGAGGCAGGACACAGATTCTCTCCTCGTGAAACCTATCTGAGAAGAAACCACATGAAGCTACCCTGAGGCAGTCAGAGATTCAGAGCTGAAGGAACCACATGGAGACCCCTGCCAGCACTGAGACACTAACAATGCCACTGGCTCCACAAGACTTTCCACCCACTGCTCTGTGATTTTCCTGCATTTTGTATCCTTCCATATGTTGTGTGAATCTGAAGAGGAATTGATAGACAGGCATTAGACATGTGGGCTGATATTGGACTTAGGGCCTTGGTCTGGACAAGACTGGAATGTTTTCTCAATATTCACTTGCTCTTGTATATAAACCTCTTTCTAATATATGTGAGTGTCTATGGATTTGTTTCTGTCGTCTACCCACATGAGCACGTTGTCTTTACATATGAGAATTTCTGGTTGCACAGTGCTTTGGATTTGGGCTACAAACCAAACCATCAGCATGTTGAAACAACCAGCTTCTCTCTGGAAGAAAGATGTGGCTTTCTACTCCAATGAAGAGTTAACCTTCTCAGAAATCTACAGAAGCAATGCAACTGTGTCCTATAGAGTGGTCATGAATCATAATAAACTCGATGGTACTAAGTTCTTTGTTGTGTTTGTTGATATATAGACTTAGCATATTCAAAGTCCAGTTAAACCTATCCATTAAGGTTGTTCATTTATTTAATAATCTGTAATATAAAACATTATGTTCAACTTCTATTGGTCTTATAAATGCATCCACTCTATGGGCTGCAAGACTACCTGGACATCTGTAGGAGACCTGGAATGGGTATGGTGTATCTAGAGTTTAATTTTACTTGTTTTTACTGAGGTACTTATTAATAAACTCACATAATATGTTTATGTAGCATATAAGCAATGATGAAGGACAGCAGCTAAGGACATTTTAAGTTTACTTTGAGTATAAAATTGCAACTTAATGTATGTTATGGAAATGTTTTCAGTGTTATATTTGGAATACAAGAAATCAATTTGTCATTCTCTTACTTGACAATTTTTAAAAACTAAAGTATATATATTTATCAAATAAAAGCTTCTTGTAAAAAAAGAAGAGTACTAAGAAGTCATTATGAATTGAATGATCAGTAATTTCCTTGCTGATTTACTTTAGTACATTGGCTCTTATGAATCTTAGAAATAAGTTTGATGACAATAGAAAACCCTAGTCTAGGTTTGATTTAATCCATCTTATTATTTTCTTTGCTTTCTTGTGATTAATCTTAAGTGTTTCAAAATTATTTTAAATCATGAAGTGATCACTAAAGATATGAATGCTGTTTTAAATTGTGGTAGAGAACTCAGATGGTACCCAGTGATCAGAAAGAATATCATCTGGGATCGTAAAAGCTTGACTTAAAGCAAGTAACCATCAGCTAAGTTCACATGGAAGAAGTACCTGAGCACTGTGATCCAAGTATTGTAAATAATAAAATCAAAAATCAGAAGAAGGAATTGAACTTGAGCTTAAATTCTGAGCTCCTGGTTTGCAAAAGGTTATGAGTCACAGTGAAAGCCCAAATCCATTTGTGGAATCCCCACACAAATGACGTCTCCGAGGAAGTTCCTCAGACCACTGACCAGGCAAATCTATGTTCTTATTCTTAGACAGAGTGTATTGAAAGGTGGTTTAATGCAATTATTGTTGAGTTAAAATTTAACGTATTGTTTGTTTTCCCTTTAACCCATTTAAAATTTGTTCTAGTTTCTGTCTTCTTCTGTTTTATCTTGGATTGAAGTTTTTCTGTGCCTTCCCATGGGATTGAAGTTTTCCTGTGTTTTATTTGTTGGTGATGCTTGTGGTTTTGTATAATTTTCTTTATCTGTGGGTAGATAAGCCAATAAAGAGGGCGATGGGAGATAGTAAGGAGCTATTAACATTGTCAAAGAATGAAGAAAATGTTCGAAAATTGATTGTGGTGAGAATTAAGCAACTCTTTTAACTATATCTCAACCATTAGGTTGTATGACACATGGATTGTATGCCAATAATTCTTTTTCTAAAAATAATGAAAATAATAGTTCTATTGCCACATACTTCATATATCACAACTTCAATTTTCAATTAGATTGAGAAGAGTTATTGTGCTTACTTCGGCAGCACATAATACTAAAGAAGAATTGTAACATTTTACAACACAATCAGTGCCGAAGCATTTTCTTCTTGTGCTCCTTGTTATTATCTTCCCATCCCTCCCACCTACCCTACCATCCATAGGTAATTACTAATTCCAGCTACTATCTTTATCGTTTAGGTATCCTGGAATTGATATATATAAAAGTACAAAACACAAACAGGAAGCAAGCAAACACAATACAATAATAACAAAGAAAAACAGAGAAAATTCAATCAAACAGAAGGCAAATAATACTAAAAACTGAAACGACTTTAAAATTGCTCCGAAAGGAAAGCAAATGATAAAGTGTTACATTTTGACCTACTACATCTGCCATAATAGAATCTACAAATTTGAAATATAGGGAACCCATCCTCTCTGACTCATAGCAAGGCTATTCACTTCTCTGGACTATCTTTAGAAAGTATTCATAGGTAGCTTAATCCTTTTGCAGATGGATTTTGGACTTCTACTGTCATCCATAGTGTTCCACAAACCAGGCATTCATTATTTAAACTCTGATACTACTCCCTCCTTGAAATAAGGATTTTATTTTTCACAATCCTTGGGTCACATTGGATGGTGTGCTTCTACTGTGTGGACTTAGTGGATTTAGTTGAAGCTTATCTTAAATGGTTGCTTGTTTTTAACCAAGTCCTTAATACATCAGATGCTACTTTTTCTGATATATAATCTGATTGGTATTAAACAAAACAATGTGTATTTGAAATGTGTACAGAACGCTCTGAAGGAAAGCCAGAGTGTCATGATTGGAAGCATAGAGGGCACCAGATGATCTAATCAAAATCTGAGATCATAAACAATTATATAGATAAAAATACTGCCCAGCTTAATTTTATTTTTACCCTTTCAACTTACCTTTAATTTTAAAAATGAAGCAAGATATATAAAACAGAAGATAACCCCATCCATTATTTTTCAGAATTCAACCTCATCTGTTCATCAGATAGCAGCTATCTCCTTGATAAAAAAAAAAGCATATTTTAAAACTAAACCAAACCATGTCATTTCTCTGCTTAATACATCAAAGGAAGTTAGGGCTATCCCATCTTCTGAGCATAGGTTCCAGGATCCTTAGCTGGCGTACCAAGCTCTTCCATAAAACCTTTGCTAAATTCTCAGATCTTCAAACAGTACATTTTTATAGCACATTGGACTTTTTGATTCATACTAATCCATCTTTCTATCAGACACAAATAGTAGTAATTTAAAAAGACTACATATTGGGGCTGAGCCCTGGTGGCGTGGTGGTTGTATGTGGGACTGCGACCCACTGGGATGGAGGTTCAATTCCCGCTCACAGGAGCAAAGGCTGGGCCTCCTACTCCCACCACCAGTGCAGTGAAGCCTAAAATTAAAAAAAAATAATAAAAAAATAATAAAAATAAAAAGACTACGTTTTGAAAACACTTCCAACTTAACCTTTTCAAACCAATAATAGTGGAATCAATGAGCAATGTATCCTTCATGGTGAGGCCAGTCCTAATCAAAGAGACTGCAAGGGGAGGAAAGGAAGAAGGTAAGATCACTTGTTAGAAACATAGACTAGTAGTACAGTACCATCACAATTAAAAAATATTTATTTTTTGTTATTGAGAAAATATACAACAAACAAATTCAACCATACACCAATTCAGCCTTTTTGCATGTACAGTTCAGTGACATTAATGACATTCTTCTAGCTTTGCAGCCCTTCTGA
This sequence comes from Nesogale talazaci, assembly GCA_004026705.1. Taxonomy (NCBI): domain Eukaryota; kingdom Metazoa; phylum Chordata; class Mammalia; order Afrosoricida; family Tenrecidae; genus Nesogale; species Nesogale talazaci. The sequence goes on from PVJH01000342.1 coordinate 235,743, forward strand.
GCCTTCTTTCTCTTTCCAGTGCCCACCCCCCCAAACCATAAGCTCACTGACCTTCATTTCTATTCTATTTGTTGCAGCTGCTGTTGTCATTTGACCACAAAGAAATAGCTCTTAAAATAGTATAATGGTTAAGTTAATCTAAACTATTATTTGGTTTTACAAAAGTACACAGAGACATTTTGGATTGAAGTTTTAAAGATTTTTCTTTAGGCCGATAGTTTCAAGAGTTCCTTAATCTTCCATTGTTCCCAAAAGTCTGGAGTCCATGAGAATCTGACAGTCTCTCCCACATTTCCCCCACTTTGATCAGGAGTCTTCTGTAGAACCTTTTATCGACATGCTCAATAATGGTAGTGCATTTGTCTGGTCTCCTGGCGAAGGAGGTGATTATTCATTAGCAATTAGCCATATGAGCACCATCTTCCCCCTATTGATGATATTCATTTCTGTGTTGCTCTACGTGAGTAGGGACTACTTGGTGTATCCTAAATAACCTTTGGGAAGACCCCAGACACTATGTAATGAACCGTAAGTTAGAACAGAAGCACCCAACACATCTTTAAACCGACTAACTGGAAAGTCCCACAAAAGTGTGACCCCCAAAATTCCAAGTTCCAAAATGCTCTATGTAAGTAATCTCAGCAGCTGCTTTTTTGGGGGGTTGTTTTGTTTTGGATTTGCTACCAAAAACCTGTCAAAACCCTTGGCCAATTCTACATGTACAGATGTATAATGTATTCAGCAATTACAATAACTGATCATGCATCCCTACTCTTTATCCATGTAATTTTTCCACCATGAACACACATTTTTGAAGATCTATTTTTTTTCAGTTTTCTTTTTTTTCCAATTATCTTATTGGGTGCTCTTACAGCTTTTATAGCATTCAATACATCATTTGTATCAAGCCTATTTGTACACATATTACCATATTCATTTCGAAATATTTTCCACTTGAGCTCTTGGTATAAGCTCCTCCTTCTCCCTCCCTCCTTTTTTTAATGAATCATTTTATTGGGAGCTCATGCAACTCCCATCACAATCCATACATCAATTGTATGCAGGCCACATTTACATACTTATTGCCATAATCACTTTCAAAATATCCTTCTTCCATCCAGGCCCCCAGTATCAGCTCCCTATATTTCCCTTTCTTCCTCCCCCCCTTTTAGTACTTCCAATACTTATAGTTTGGTGGCTCTGGAGAAAAAAAATGCAGGGCAAATGTTTCAAGCAAGATGCCTATCTTAAGCACTAACATAGCAATGAAAACAGTCACCAGGAGCTGAGAGGTCATGTAGAACACCATTTCTTTCTGCATGCCATCATGTGCTGGTACTGCTATAGCAGAACAGCATAAGTAAGTGGATGGGGAAAAAAAACAGAACTGTATTTTCTCAGCTTCTGAGGGTGAATTTAGAACATCAGAAGATCTGTATTGTGTTCACTCAGGAGGAGACAATTCTATATGTAGAAAATCCCAATGTTTCCATAAGAAAGTTACAAGAGGCTCTGAAACTCAGCCAAGTTGTAGAATACAAGATCAAATTGCAAAAATCAGCTGTTTCCCTATACCAGCAATGTATATTCTGCAAAAAAAAAAAAAATCAAGAAAACAATCCCATCTCAAAGCAATGACATCTCATTGAATAGAGAACCCTAAAATAAACTTAAACAGAAATGTGAAAGCATTGTACACTGAAAACTATAAATCATTCACAGAAGGCTTAAATAAATAGACAGTTTGTGTCCTTGAATAAGAACACTCAGAAGGACTATGTCATCAATGATTCCAAAAGCAATCTACCAATCAATGCAATCACTATCAAAATCCCAAGCCATTTTTGTGTAAAATGGAAAGCTGATTTTCAAATCTGCATGAAAATGTAAGTACCTCTAAATCTGAGCAGTCTTGAATCAGAAAAGCGTGAGAAGATTTATAAGTCTTGATAATAATATATACCATTAAGTTGCAAGAATCAAACTTTTTTATATATAGATATAAAATCTATATATAGATCAATAAAGTAGAATTAGGAATCTAGAAATAATCTCACATATAGGGTAGATTGGTTATCAATGAATATTTTAAATCCATTCAGTAAAAGGGGGAAAAAACTGTCTTATCAATAAGCAGTGTTGGGACACCTGGATTTCCCCTGTAAAAGAATGGAATTGTACTCATCCCTCCCATCAGATAGGAAAATTATGGATCAAAGAATTAATAAAAGGTTTAAAATTATGAAAGTCTTAGAAGAAAATATAGAGACAGTGCTTGCTCTAGGCCTAGTTTTTGACAAATTACTCATATATATAACCCTAAAAACATAGACAATAAAAGTTAAGGTAGATATAGTGAACTTCATCAAAATGAAGAGCTTCTGTGCATCAGAGGACTTTGCTGAGAAAGTAAGAGGAGATCTACAGAATGGGAGAAAATATATGGAAAGCATTTCCAAAAAAACAATCAAAAACAAATTAAGCAAACAAGCGATTTATTTTAATGGGTAAAGACTTGACTAGATATTTCACCAAAGACAATGTAGAATGGTCCACAAACACATGGGAAATGTTCAGCATCCTTAGTCACAAGGAAGATAGCAATAAATACCACAATTAAAAACCACTTCAGTCTATATAGGATGACTATTTTCAAATATAAAAAGGGTTGGGGATGATGAGTAGAAATGGGAACAGTTATCCACTGTTAATGGGAATTTTAAACAGGTCAGCCATTGAGTAAAACAGCCTCAGATTTCCTTAACATGTATAAACATAGAATTACTATATGATCTAGTGTGTTAGTCCAGGTAGACTAGAGAAACAAAATCATAGACACACATATGGATATAAGGGTAGGGTTTATATACAAAAGGAATGGAACATTGAGAAAGCATCCCAACCCAGTCCAGTTCAAAGTCGTAAGACCAATATCAGCACATATACCCGGTACCAATCTATAAAGTCTCCTTCTGACTCACAAAGTCACAGGCCAGTGGGTACAGAATCCTGTCACTGGCAGGGGCCTCCCCATGGCTCCTCGCTTCCAGGGCTCAGGGTCCATCAACAGCATCCAGTGGTGGTAGAGGCAACTCAGCACTGGCAGGGCTCTCCACGTGGCTTCTCCAGCTTCAGAGGTCTGGCTCCATCAGGGTAAGGTCGTGTGGCTTCTCCTCCAGCTCTTTCAGCTCCTTGGATTCTGCCATCCTGTCTTGTCTGTAATTCATCATCTCTGAGATTCACTCCCAACAACTGAGGAGATAACATCTCATCTCCATGTGGGAAATACTGTGAGATCTCCAGGAAGTCTCAGGAGAAAGCCATGCCCACACAGAGGCCTCATTGTCTACTCAATGGCTATCTCCAGATTAACAGGCTAGACTCCACTCCACATCTCAATCATGAAATTAACATAAGCACATAACCGCCACATCTAGAAATTCCAATTCTCAGTAAAATCCACAAATAATTCAAAGCATGTATTCAAAAAGCTACTTATAGGCCAGTATTAATTGCCTCCATTCACACCAGTCAATGGAAGAAACAGCCAAGATGTGTATCAACAAATGAATAGATGAAAAAAAATGTTGTCTGTACATACAGTGATATATTTTTTCAACCATAAAGAGGAATGAAGTTCTGATACATGCTACAGAACATTGTGAACATTATGTCAAGTGAACATTGTATCAGTCTTAAAATAAAATGTACTATATGAAGATACTTATATAAAAAAATCTACCATAGGAAATGCCTGAAGAAAAATCTTAAACCATGGTGACTAGTGAAGAAGAGGAGGAAAGATTGGAAAATTATTGCTTAAGAGCCACAGTTTCTGATTGGGGTAGAAATACATGGAAAAGGAAGAGTGGTAATGGTTGAACATCAGTGTGAAAGTGATTCATGCCCATGAATTATGCACTCAGATGGATTGAAGCAGTAATTTTTATTCATTTTTTATTTCAGAAAAAATAAAGTCAGATCCCCTGTGGTTATTTAGCCTGAATGCACAAGGAGTATTTAATTTAGATCCATGGCATCACAGTTTTTAATGGGAATTATCAAACTCGGAAACATCCAAATCCAGTACAGTTAGATAATGGCTGAGAAATCATACGATGTGAAACTGAGGAGGAAGGACTCAAACCTTTGAACCTAAAGTAGGAAAACAAAGTGATGACTGGACCTTACAATTCCTGATTCCTAGAAATTAATGTCCAAGGAGACATGGTCTCAGGAAGTAGTAGGACCCAGGTAAGGTCTTCCCAAGTCCAGGGCTATTTGCTTGATAACTCAATACCCACCACCTAAAAGAAACTCAATTTATTTCTGTTGCAACCCAATTAACTTCTGCTATTTATTGAAGGTGCCCCATTTCACATTCATTAGGCCTCAAGGGTGGCAATGTTGACCCTAAGATTTGTAAAGGCAATAACAGTTGTTAATTCCACAGCAGAGAGAGCTTTCCCACACCAAGGGCCATTCAGTCAAGTACAGAGACGGCTATTTTACTACCAATGATAAAGAACAACAGAAATTCAGTAATCTCCTCTTTAGGCTATTCCAGGCAAGAAGGTTTTCCACAGTAGGAAGTTACAGCTGGTGACTTTTATGTTTATCTGCCTTCCATATTTAAAATGCATTTAAAAAATATTATACTCGGCTGAGCCCCGGTGGTGTAAGTGGTTGAGTGCGGAACTGCAGCCCACGGGCTTGGCAATTTAAATCCAGTGGCGGCTCTCAGGAGCAGCACTGGGTAGCTCCCACCACCACCAGAGGCAGTGATGCCCCCCCGCCAAAAAAAAAAAAGAAAAGAAAAAAATATTATACTCAAAGATTGATTTCATTCCATGCCTATAGAGAGCACTTTGGGGTAGTTACATAATCTGGTGTTACTTTGAGGATTCAAGCAGGTAGTCGCTTGATGACCTCATTTGGAAGCACTAAGGAGATAAATAACTTGCTGACATTGGGACACATACTCACTCCCTGTGAGACATCCCTGTGGAGAAGACACTTGAAGAGAGGCTGGTGGACCCAGACCTCTGTAGCCAGAGATGCCATGTGGAGGCCCCTTCAGCACTGAGATACTTACAACACCAGTGAATCCACAAGTCTCCTTGCCTACTGGCCTGTGATCTTCCTGCATTCACATAGTTGCAAGTGTCTTGTGAGTCTGAAGAGTACTTTAAAGATTGGTATAGGATATATGGGCTAACATCAGATTTATGGTCTTGATATGGACTGGGCTGGGGAATTTTCTCAATATTCAACAGGTTTTGTATATAAAGCTTTTTTATACACTATGTGGCTCTATGAATTTGTTTCTCTATTCTACCCAGACTGACACACACTTAATGCTTTAATGTATCCCTTAGGAACAAAAAGATGTAAGTTATTAGAAATCTGTGGGCTGTGATTTGAAGCATTTGCTGATGAAAACCATACTACAGACTTCAGAAGTCCTTAAAATTAAATGTAAAGACTCAAATCTTCACAACTGGAGCAATAGGTAGCGTGATATTTGGGGACTAGATTGAAATTGTTAAGGACTTTGTCTTGCTTGTATCCATAATGAATTCCCATGGAAGCAGCAATCAAGAGATCAGAAACATGGGTCACAATCAGTGAATCTGCTGCACCAGACTCTTTAAAGGATGGAAAAGGAAGGGTGCGCTTTTGAGGACTAAGGTGAGCCTGACCCACGTCACGGTGGTTTTAATTGCTTCATATGCATGTGGAAGTTGAACCCTGACTGAGAAAGATCGAAGAAGAATTTACACATTTGTACTGTAGTGCTGACAAAGGATATTAAAAAACACCATGGATTGCTATGTGCAGTGTGCTCCTGAGAGACCAGGATGGTAAGACTTCATCTCACTGTAATTTGAACATGCTGACAGGCGAGTTGGTCCCTGAAGAAGAATATCGTGCTAAACGAGCAGTGAAAGGAGAAAGGCCTTGAAGGAGCTGGAGTGGCTCAGTGGATACAACAGTGGGTTCAAGCATGGCACACTTGTGAGGATAATGTCGGACCTGACAGTATTTGGTCTGTTGTATGTGGGCTCATTATGGGTTAGATTCGACCAATGGCATCCAACAGCAGCATATGTCTTTCCCTTGAGAACACAAAAACGTACACACTATTGGACATCTGTGGACTTTGACTAATCTGGTAGTTCTCACAAATCCACACTAGAAGATTCATGCAGAATGATAAGGGAACAAAATCTCTCATGCTAAAAAATCAGGTCGGAGGAATACTATTTAATTATATAAGTTGGAAAAATAAATGAAACTTCTCTTGAGAGTAGTTTACTCAAAATTGCAAATAACTTGCCTTTAAACTTATTTCATATTTATTCTATATCAGAATTGGCTTACCATAATAAGCTGTGTGTGGGTGTGTGTGTACTGTAGAAGTAGGTGCACTTGTTTGTTTGTTTTTTTAATTTAACAGGATATTTTGAACTCTCTCTTTGTCAATTGTCAATGTTGTGATTTGGGGTAAAACTTGCAACTCCTCTGAGCCCTTGACTCTGTACTACAGCAAGATCACACTATCCTTCTAAGGGTTGGAAACAATTATGTTAAAGAACTTGGCACAAATTGTCTATTCCAAAAGTCAGCTCTTAGTCAGTAACTATTTTGAGGACATTAACTATTTTTTAACCTACTTGTTACTATTTAATTCTGCTGTGTGTGCATCCTTGTGCTCAAGGTTGACTGTCCATTTGTTAGCACATCTGTATATTCCTCATAATTAATATCTGTTTTAATGACATATGGTTTAGTGACTGGAAATTGAGCCGTGCCGTCTGTTTCCAATTTGTTCATGACTCAATGACTCATTATATGAATCTGAACTTCAGTTTTCCATTCTGGAAACTGGAATTAACAAACAAACAAACAAACTGAAACCTGTCCATATCTAGACATTTTAAAACAAGATAAGGAAATGTGTGTTCCAACTTGTGAATCTTTGCCAGGCATTGAGCTATGCAATAAAGAGACATATAAATAAAAGTCCAGAGTTTCTCTTACGTTTATCAGGAAAAGATAAATGAGGATGCCAGAAATCTAATCTGTGAAGTGAGGGAGTAGTTTGTGATGGGCTGGAGTCAGATTCCAAGTGAACCCAGCTGGAAACATCACATCTGAGTGGTGAGCACAGGAAGTGCTGATGGGAACACCAGACATTAGAATTAGGCTGAGAGCATTATTAACCCAGATGAGCTCATCTGACAGTTCCCCAATGGCAACGCCACTTAAAGACATGGTCCTTGAAAAGGTAAAATTTAATGCACATCTGAATTTCAGGTTCTAACACCTGAATCCCCCAAACTACTGACAACTCTCCTCTGTGTATACATTGTAGTTACTTTGGTTATTTGAGGCACATCTTATGTCTGTCCAAAATATCAAGTGTGTAGCTTTATCCCCCTTTAAAAAATTATCTTTTTTATACCTATCCTCTACTTCCCTCACACCCAGCAAAGAGCCTGCTGCATACTGATATTGAATAGCTGTAACACAGAACTGAATCTACCATAAAAACAATGTCTATTTTATATTTTGATGCATTCCACTATATTGAAATTCACAGACACACACAAACATCACTGCAACAGGAAAGACTATGTATGCTAAGTGGTAGGGGAAGGACATGGGAGCAGGTGGGGGATGTCCTTAGAGGACTTCCCCTGTAACTTCTGTTTTCTAGTTCGTAAGTTTGGGAGTCACCAACCTTATGTCAGATGGAAACAGGGCCTCTGTTTCTGCCTTTTTATTTTTATATTTCTGTTTTAACAGTTTTATTAGCATATAACTCATATATTAGATGACTTACTGGTTTAAACCTGTTTTTAAAAGTTGTTCAATCATTAGCACAATCAATTTTAGAATATTTTCCTCATTCTTGTGCTCATTATTATTAGTTTTCCCATTACCCCCAAATTCCCCTGCCATCACTCTTAGAAACTATTAATCCAGTTGCTAAATATATAGATTTATCTATCCTCGATTTCATATAAGTGAAAGCATACCCAAAACAAAATTAAGCACAAGCAAAAATAGCAAAATAAAAGAGGAAAACCTGCAGTTTTCTGTAAATCCCCATGAATAAAAGGTTTGAAGCAGGTAGACATCATTTTCTGTTTTGATTTGTTTTTCTTTCTTTTACATAGAGGAAAGTTCACATGCATCATTTAAAAGTTTAATAAAAGCCTATATTCAAAAAGTACACCACATACGTGGGTCCAATCCCTGATTTAATATATTGCTTAATAATTTGTATTCCTTTTGCCTTAGAAAGAAGGTTAAATTTGAAATTTAAAAAAAATGCCTTCCTTTGAATTTATGGATCAGGGTAGCTGTTTTATTCAGTTCCCTTGTAGAATTAGTATTTACTGGACAAGATGTGTTGATTCAGGAGCCTGTCTGTGGAGTGCTTGCCCCATGAGGGTCATATTAAACTTGAGAGAAGCTTTTTGAGCAACATAGCATCTTGGAGGCAATATATCAAGCTGATAGCTACACGGCTCTTGTGTTAAGAAACCAGGGGTGGAATTATGGCTGGTTCCCAGTTATTGCTTTGGTGCTAAGGAGCCTCTGAGGAATAGGTCTAGGATAAAAGGGGTTAAACAGAGGGGAAAGAAAGGTTTCTAGGATTTGGTGTAGCTGAAAGTGTACAAGATGAAGAATAATAAGCAGAAGATGAAGAATCTCTTTGGAACTATTTTGCACTTTAAATAACCTAGAGTTATCATTTTAACAGAGCACTGATTTTAGTGTCATTCAGAAGAGAATTCATGACATTTAACTCATATGAGACCTACTTTGGGGTTCTTCTCTGTTCTTTATAGCATGACAAGAGTTTTGAACTCACAAGTGGATTTATGGGTGCATAGTAAGAATGCACATTGTTAATATTTATGACTGATCAAAACTGATTTCCCACCAAGTTTGAATCATCAATGCAATTATCACACAAGAAGTAGTCAAGAAAGGGGGCATGGTATTTTATAGGAGTCTGATATCTTATATGCACATTGTACTTAGCGTTTCACCAATGCTTTTGCAGTACCTTTCGTGTGTGCATTTATTGTAAATCAATTAAAGATATATATAAAATAAAAAAGGCCATTGCTAAAGCTATTTGAGTTCACAGAAAAAAGTTCAATGCTTGGTATGTAGCAATGAATGTCTTATAACTCAAAGATTTAAAGTTAACTATTGATTGATAGTTGCCCTGCTCAGTATTTTATTTCATTTCCTTGCATGTCTCTGTCTCCCAGTTGAAAAAAAAATCTCATACCACTAACCCTCATTCAAGCCCCCAGCTCACCCTCACACAGGGCACAAGGCTGGTCTTTATTTTCCTCTCAGGCAATGGTAAGCTCGGGGGGTTGTTGTTATGGAATCTTCAGCAGCATAGTTATCCATTTTCTTGAATGGGAACACTCAGTCTCTGCATTCACTTCCACACAATGGGTGACTCTCACTCCTCTATAGCATAGCCAGTGACTCTACAGGTATGCAGGCTGCCTTACCTTCTACCACAAAGGACTTCATGGATACATCTATTTTATTTTAGGAGAAAACATTTTCTCCTTGGAATCTTTCTAATTCCTAAATGATCATTTCATCCCATTTCAACTAGATCATACTAATAAATTCATTTCCACATTACCCATTTTCAGAAATCTTTCCTTTGATATCATGGGCTTCTCTACGGGATAGACTATTTTCCACACACCGTTAGCACAAGATTCCTCAAAGACTTCTATATGTTCACTCCATCCACTGACTCCCTTCTAATTCACTTAGCAGCTCTCTCTAATTGGACTGTCATGCTCATCACTGCATTGCACCTATTCTTGGCAGGGTCAGCAAAACTTCCACTTCAACAAGTGCAAAGTTTAACTCTCAGTATTCTTAGTTACAATCTCAGTACCATCTGACATAGTTTATATATATGTATATATGTATGTGTGTGTATATATATATATATACTTTACTTGGTTCTTGTAGTGCTCTATTTTCATATGTGTGTATGTGTATATATATATATATATATATATATATATATATATTCTTTACTTGGTTCTCAGGGTGCTCTATTTTCTTTTTCCCCCCTCTTCCATTGACCGCTCCTTGGTTGTGTTTGCTTGTTCCTGTAGAATCTTTTTCCTGATAGCAAATTTTGTTGGATCCCAGGACTCAGTTATAGACATCTTCTCTACTCTGCCTACACTCAATCCCTATGTTATCTCCTCAGGTTTCCATCTTTAAATACAGAATCAAACTCATATCTGCACTGCCTCCTTAAGATCTTCTTTAAGACACAACCTGTAAATGTAGGACAAGAGAATGCTATCCCATCTTAATGTATTTCTCTCCTTATTGTTGTTTACCCAGGCATGGCATCACCGTGCATATTGATGCCTTCGGTTTTATTACCCATGCAGTCTACAAACAAATGAACAGCTCCTTTACTTTTTTATTTGAATCTAAAATCAAGCCCAACCACTCGTCTGTCAGTTGTACTGTGGTGATTTGCATGCCACTATAATGCTCAATGCTACTGCACTGGTACTTCAAGTATGAACCCGGGTCATCTAGCATGAACAGGTTTCACCAGAGTTTCTATGAAGACCTGCCTATGAAGAACTAATATGTCCATTTCTGAGAAATTAGCCACAGGAAGACTTATGAATTGCAGCAGACCATTTTCGGAACTGACAACCTCCTGCGTAGCAGTGCAGCACTGTCAGCTAGAAGATGCTCCCTAAAGTCAGTAGGCGTGCAAATTATGGCTTCTCAAAATAGAGTCAACAATAATGAGGTGGATGGAGGAGAGCCTTCGTGACCTTCATTTGCTGATGGGGCATGGCTCAAAATGAGAATAAGCAGCTGTGAAATCTATTAATGGTAACTTGGAATATACGAAATAAAATTTAGGGAAATTATAAGTCATCAAAATAAAATGGAATGCATAAAGATCAATGTCCTAGGCATTAAGGAGCTGAAATGGACTGATAGTCACCATTTTGAAGAAAAGAATCATATGGTTTATTATACAGAGAATGATGAATTCAAGAGTAATGTTCCTACATTCATGGTCAAAAAGGACTGTCTTGAAGCAGAATGTTGTCTGTGATAGGATTAATATCTATGTGCCCACAAGAAAATCCTATGCATTACAACTACTATTCTTTTTTATTTATTAAATACTTATATCGGGGCTCTTACAGCTCTTATTACTACCCACACATTCATCCATTGTATCAAGCACATTAGTACATATATTTTTATCATCATTTTCAATTTATCCATCCACCACTAAAGCTAATGATAAAAAAAAGAATAATTCTACCAACATCTTTAGTCTGAAATTTATCAAACAATCTGATGGATTCATAACTATTGGTGACTGGACTGTAAAAGTAAGAAATGAAGAAGGAACAGTATTTGGCAATTTGGGCTTAGATGATGAAAACAAAGCTACACAACAAGAAATCAAATGACTCATCGCTTTGGTAAAATCTGCTGCACAATATTTTCTTAAAGTATGAAGGAGCAAGGATGTAACTTTGAAGACGAAAGTGCACCCAATCCAGAACATGGTATTTTCAATTGTCTCATTTAAATGGACATTAAATTTAAGTTGGACATTAAATAAATAAGAATGAAGAATAATTGATGCATTTCAATTACGGTGCTGGAGAATAATATTTAAAATATTGTGGACTGCTAAAAGAACAAACAGACCTGTCGTGGAAGAAGTACAGTCACCATTCTCCATAAAAGCAAGAATGGTACAGCTCCTCTCATGGACTTTTCATATTGTTAGGAGAGACTATTCCCTGGAAAATGACATCATATTTGGTAAAGTAGAAGGACAGCAAAAAACAGGAAGATTGATAAAGTAATGGTAACAATAGACTCAACATAGGAACCATTGTGGGGATGTTCTAGGACAGGCTAGTGCTTCATTCTGTTGTCCATTTGATGGCTATGAATTGGCAATCCATGACACCTAACAAAAATAAAAGAAGTCAGAAGAAACAGAGCCAGTCATATACTTTGCCTTTCCATAGTTGGTGTCTCCATATCCGCTCTTTCCCTCCTACAGTAGAGTGCTCTTCTTCAGTTTGGAATCAGAGAGTATCATTCTTTTCCTGTAACCAAAATTTTCAATGACTTCTGACTGATCTAGAATAAAGCCCCAAACCCTCACTATAACCTTCACAGACCCTCATGATCTTGGCCTCGCTTATCCTTCCAACTTCTTTTCCTTCCTTTCTTCCTCTCATTCATTCTTGTAACTACATTGCTTTTTTAAATATAGACTTCTTATCCTGAATTTGGTGAAGATTTGAAGAGCAGATCATAGTTTACATGCAGCAATTCATACATGTTCTAACTGGTCCATCACAATTCCCTCCATGAACTATCACATTTCCCACATCCTCCCTGTGTTTCTGATTTCCACTTCTCCTTGTATGCTAGCACTCTGAACTTTCTCCTTTTGTACATGTTGTCCTTTTCTCTTAAATAGGTGATTATTCTAGCAGAAGGCACCTAAAGGATAATGACCTGAATCTTGGGAGTCTCACCTGTCTGTCTCTCTATGGCCAATAATCCTGGTTTCTCTTATTCTTTTGAATCCCGTGCTACACCTTTCTCTCAACCTATGCAGGACCTTCTAATGTGATCCTTTTCACACTGACTTTTTTACTTTTCGTCTCAAAGCTCATTGCCATCAGTTGATACCAACTGTTGACATTCCTATATAACAGGTTACAACTGCCCCGGTGGGTTTCCAACATTGTAACACTTTGTTGGGGTAGAAAACGCCATCTCTCTCCCTGGGATCAGCTGGGGATTTCAAACTGCTGACCCTGCCTTTAGAGGTCCAGTGCCTAACCACTATGCTACTAGGGCTCCTCAAATTTCCTTCAGCACAGACTTTATCCTTCCCTCAATCCCTTGCAAATTATTCTTCTCTCTTCTTCAAAATATACTCATGGCCAGCTTTCTTAGTTCATTTCAGTTTCTGCCCAGAGGTCACTTAATGACCTCTATAATACCTAAATTATTATAATAATTATAATTTTTAATAATATCTATAATTTAGATATAGATATTGACCTCTATAATTATCTATAACATCTAAATTATTATCCAGTAATTAAAACTGCATGTCATTTTTCTCTCCTCTTACCTTGCTTGATTTTTCCTCAAGGCATCAATTGATGTCTGGGGTCATTTTATCTATTATTTTCTCATTGCCTGCTTCTTCTATGTAAATGTAAGCTTCTTACGGATGAGGAAGGAATCCTGGTTATGCCATGGGGGAAGTGTTGGACTGCTCACGCCAAGGTTGCCACTTTAAACCCACCAGCCTCTGCAGCAGCAAAACTGCTTCCTTTAAACCGAGTCTCAGGGACTATGTAGACTAGTTCTCTCCTCTCCTACAGGGTAACAATGAGCTGAAGCAGTGGGTAAGAAAAGGTCAGCATCTTTCCCAGGGTTGTTCACCCCACACATTTACACCACAACAATGCAAAGAACAGATGCCTATTGACAGAATTAGAGAATTATTAGTTCAAAACAGTTGAAACTGATTGTATCCAAGTGTTTCTCATCTTATTGCTGGTCATATATAAGCCCCTATGTTTACAAATAAGTTCTCCTGAAATGTGGGCTACTTAAATTGTACATACATTGATAAAAGAAATCCAGAACTGTTGGGTTCTATAATTACAGTTGACTCTTCTTCACTGGGGGCCCCTAGAAATTTTTGCTTATTAGGATTTGTATTAGATTAAGTAGAAAGTTTCTAGCAAATTAAATTTGAGAAATAGTGTAATTATTTTAAGGAAAATTGAAATCAACAAACTCATTTCTGGCAAATCTACCAAACCAATTCTTCCTTTTGGTGATCCTGAGGGACAGAGTAGAGCTGCCCATGTCCATTTTTAAAACTAACTCTTTAGGAAAATAGAAAGTCTCTTTTTTCTCACAAAGAGCAACTGGTGGTTTTGAACTGCCGACCTTAAGGTTCTATTCCACCAGGGCTCAAACAGAACTGTGTGTGTGCATTCATACATATATACACTCATATATACAAAACTTAAATATGAAATATTCAATATATTAAAGACAATAACTAAAGGTATCCTGGTATTAAGAAGGACATATATATTTTACAGTTAGTGAAAATAGTGACCTTTTGATCAAGCTCAGCATTTCCATGGAAACCTTTTCCCATAAACATTACAGTCTAAAAAGCTGAATAAGTTCTCCTTTGTCATATAGAGTCAGGATGAGCCAAAATGAGGCCAATAGCATAGTGTCTAACAGCAATATTAGCTAACAATTACTGAAATAAGCACCGTGCCCCCCATAAGATATTATATTCATTTTGTCTCACAACAACCATAAGGGAAATGTTATTATCCTATTTTAAAAATGAAAAACAGCTTCCAAGACATTAGATGATATTTTTTCTAAAACATAAAGCTTTAGTCAACTTCAGAATCTGAGGTACTGATTTTCTGACTGGTTCTAGAGCAAACGCTAATCAGCTAGATTTGATCAAGTGATCTTACTTGAGGAAGTTAATTCAATAATCAGAGTCTCTTATTTTAAAAAATTACAGTAGGGGCTGAGCCCCGGTAGCGTAGTGGTTGTGTGCGAGACTGCAGCCCACAGGGACGGAGGTTCAATTCCAGCAGAGGGGCTGGGCCTCCTACTCCCACCACCGGAGAGGAGTGATGCCAAAAAAAAAAAAAATTACAGTGGGAATTAGTTCCATTATTAATGTTGACTTGATAGAACTACTCAAATATAATACATAATATAAAGCAATGTTTCTGAATTCAGGACAGATTTTCAAAAGGTGCAACCAGTATACGAAAAGTAAAACATAAGCCCTACCTTGAAACAGGGAGGGCAATGTAAGAAGTAGCAACAGACGAAATAAAACACATTTGGACAAAGGTATCCCTCACCCCACTGCCACCTAATGGGCTCAGAATGATAGGGCAGCTAGAGAACAGAGTTGAACTGCCCCGGAGCTGTCGATGCAAAACAGGCCCAATCCATCATAGTTGCTGATATTTGGAAGTTGATCACCAAGCCTTTCTGCCTAGCCCGTCTTTGGCTGATAGCTCTACCAAAACCCCCTGAGCATCACAGTCACATGAAAGCTGTCACTGACAGGTAACTAGTGTCTGTACTTGAGGAATGGGGTCTGGGAACTGAGCCTGGCTTTCCTATGTGGAAGTTGAGATTTCTACTACTGAGCCCCCACTGACTGCTGGGTGTGGATCTGATTCAGATGACAGATGATAGCCAGGAAGAGTGTCATATCTGCCCTATTTCAACATGAGTTTGCTTGGTGTGTTGAACAAAGTGTTAATTTTAAAAGATACTTTAATATTTGCTTCACTAAATCCCCTACCTGTTTTCAATTAGGTAAGAAGGAGTACAGGTGGAATGCGCTGAATATTAATTTGTCTTGCTGTTGGCAGGGAGGGATGGATTGTTAAGACTGAAAGAATAATGTGATTGGGTTGAAATAAACAATAAGGAAGTACAGTGGTTCAGGAATGAAAATGTTAAATTAAACGGACTATGTTTAACACTGTAGTTGATCCTGAGGAACAGTTTTTCCAGTATATGGAGCATTTCAATTCCATCCAGCATATGTTCACCACAGTTTTCTCTGCTCTAATTCATCTGTGGTTGTTGACAGCTCCAGATGGCCTGCTGCCTCCCAGGCTTTCATCTGCCACTCCAACCAGTCTTCAGGTTGTCTGGTCTACACCAGTTCGTAACAACGCTCCCGGCTCTCCCAGATACCAACTCCAGATGAGACCTGGCCGCTCCACCCATGAATTACTAGAGTGAGCATCCCATTTACCCATCCTGCTACCTTTTAGTTGGATGCATTGGTAAGAAATATAGGTTACCTTTTAAAGTATTGACAAACAACAGCAGCACACAGCTAAAATCCTGGGGGAAATTACTTGGTTTGTAGAGACAACCTTAAGAAAAAATTAGATAGCATCTCAAAATGTTTTGATTCTTAATGTTGCACAAGTACACAGATTGAATAGAGATACATTGAAGCCCAACAGAGATACAGTGTTCAAATCTCAGAAGACAACTAGTGTCAGTACTTCAGAATGTAGGCTTTTCTATAAACACAAGATTACCACAGGTGAGCCAAATAGTCCTTTATTTTTTAAAAAAGATACCAGTCCATGACACAGCATGGAAGCACTTACATGTATGAAAGCATTCGATGAAAAGGTTTTGCAGTGGTATTTTTATTTGTCAGCCTTTCTCTTTGCATGTCTATAATTTTCAAATCAACATTTCTTCCCATGATAGGTTATTTTCCAGTCCTTCTGCATCATTGAGCTATGAAGTGAGAGATCTCCAACCATACACAGAGTATGAGTTTCGGCTGATTGCTTCCAATGGATTTGGCAGTGCACATAGTTCTTGGATTCCATTCATGACCACAGAGGACAGTAAGTGCTCTGAACAGTACACAACCAAATGTCCTCCACACCAGGGAGTCTTCTCTGTCTTCCACTTCTCCAAAGCAAAGAAATGAGCCCCTCTACTTCCTTGATCTGGAGCACCATAATCTCTTCCGAGGGGGAGATAGAAGAAAAATGTGGTCTGGGAAGGTTAGACCTGCAGACACGACAGGCTATGCCCCCATTCTACCTCTCAAGATGCAGCTAGGTACCTCACAGGAGAAAAGTTGTCATTCTGTGCTCTAAGAACAAATGTGATGGTGCTTGCTGTTTTAAAAGAACCCTGAGGGTGCAATGTGAACTCTGAACCTTACATCATGATGCTACTTAAGGAGCCTTGATTGTTTCCATATTACCTCTACTTAAACAAGAAAGCCATACACAGCAATAGCATAAACCCTAGTTGTAAGGATTCTACACGTATTATAAAAGATAGATTCAAAGTCACCACAATCAAATCAGTGCCAACTCACAGTGACCCTTTTGTGGGTTTCTGAGACTGTAAGCCCGGCCTTCCTCCCTCAGAACAGCTGGTGGTCTCAAAGTGCAGACCATGCAGCTCACAGTGCACAAGAGGCCACTGTGCCACCAGGCGTCTTTAAGGATAGGTTGATACTATCTTCATCAACCAATAAAGATAATGTTTCAGGCTTTCATTGAGGAGATGTATTTGAATACAAATATTTTATGATTGCATATATAAAATAGATGCATGATCATAATATTTGGCTTCATTAAAATTGCCTCTGTGGATGAATACATCTTTTTTAAAGCTAGAAATTGAATCAAGATACAAAAAGTGAATAGAGAGAGTGTATCTATGAATAAGGAGGTTTTTAGGGTTAATTTTTTTCAAGTCTTTTAAACAAGGATCACTTAAAATATTTTGCTCTATTGACCAATTATCAGGCTGCCTCTATATCCAATAAGACCCTGAATGGCTTTCAAAAGGTAGGGCATTAATCAAAAGGCATGGTCTTTTAAATATATATGTAAGTGTATATATATATATATATATATTAAATAAGTTGTTATGTTTTATAGTGCCCTTCATCATGCTATTTTGTGAAGACACAACATCAAATGAGACATAATAAAGCTTTTTACCTATTTAAGAATGTGTTTTGCTTTCAAAAATCACATATATAGAATAATATGTAATATTAACCTTTTCTTCCATAGTGCCCAGATTACAACCTGGGATCCAGTTGAATACTATATATTACGGTCATCTAGTCACTATGTTTCCCCAATGCTATTTGGTATATTGTTTAATAATGACACTCAAAAGCTAGGTAGCATTTATGACCCACTCAAGATGGTTCAAATGTTTAAAGTGGTAGCCTGATCACTATAAGCTCTATAATGCCTTTAATGTCCCAAAAGTAACTGGGGATAAAGGTCTGTTGATCTACTTCTAAAAGATTACTGCCAGTGAGAATGTTCTAGGACACAATTCTACTTTGATATTGATGTGATCACCATGAGTCAGAATCATTCGACATAAACTTGCTCAAGGCATCTGTACTTGTTTTAAGGAAAACATTACATATACTTTAAGGAATGTAATACTGAGGTCACCAACTATAATGCAGATGAATGAACTGGAGAGCTTGTATTCAAGATAAGCATTTTATTTTTATAAGAAAGATAATTTTAAACAACTGAAGATAATTTTTCATCTCCTACTTATCTACAGCAGTATGTGTGGTGCTACTCAATAAGAGTTTTCTAAAAAGACATATTCAATCCAGTGTGGGAGTGAATGGCCCCATAGAATATCAAATTGAATTGGTAAGAAAGACCCACCTAATTTTAGAACCTGTGTTATCCATTCCTACAGAAAAAGGGCAACACTTAAGAGTTCCTTGGTAGTTATCTGGCACAATTGCTATTGAATGAGAATCATGATTTTTATCTGCATGCCAGATGGTGGTATGAGGGCACATAAGTAAAGTCTGAAGCATTGACAAGACCCAATCAAGACAGCATTCTTTGTTGAGCACCAATCCTCCATTGTGATTCTGAGTTGCAGTGGAGTTGATTCGCACTTATGGATGCAAAGCAGAACTTGCTCCATCAGGTGCCTATGATTTGGGATCAGTCTTGTCTTCATGGCTTCTTTCACTGAATTCAAGTTACCAGCCTTTGGGTGAGTAGTTGCACACTTAATAATTTGAGCTACAAAGACCACTAAAGAAAATCTTGTAGACTGACGAGTATGTGATTAGAATTTTCATACACAGAGACACTCTCATTTTTGTGATTTGAGGCTCCTGAGTTTGAGGTGAGCATTTTGAATCCCTCACCTTCATCAGATAGAAATTAGTTACACTTGACCCTCTAGGACGTAGCAATTCAAGAAACTCAACCCTCACTTTTAATTTAAATAAAGCAGGCTCCATCAGTGAGTTCTGACTCAGGCTGAGCTCACTGTTTCAGAGCAGAATGCTGGTTCCTCGTGGCTGATTGTTCCTCAGGCATTTCTTCTGAGGTGCCTCTGGGTAGACATGAACTGCCAACCTTTCTGCCAGTAGCCAAGCACTTAGTCCATTTGTCCCTCCCAGAACCTCCTTTATTTACACAGTTTCTCTCAAGGCTGATGAATCCATCCTTCCTGTCACATTGCATGTACACTTTGCCTTCATCCATGTCAGCAAGCAGCCAGTCGGGGAAGCCAGTTGTGCAGGCTCACCTCTGAGACGGAGTGACAGTGTGCTCTCTATTTTTGGGTGTCAATGGAGATGGATGGCAAATCTAAGAGGATGTGCA
This sequence comes from Nesogale talazaci, assembly GCA_004026705.1. Classification (NCBI taxonomy): domain Eukaryota; kingdom Metazoa; phylum Chordata; class Mammalia; order Afrosoricida; family Tenrecidae; genus Nesogale; species Nesogale talazaci. The sequence continues at coordinate 255,077 of PVJH01000342.1, forward strand.
ATTGAGTTGACAAAGACCGAATGATTGGCAGTGGGCACAAGCAGTTTTTCTGTCAAGACTTGAAAGTGTTGCTTATAAAACTACCCAAACTGACAGCTCTATGCCAAAATTGCACTTTACACTTGATCCTGACCAGCACCTTCTGCTCACCAAAGTGCAATTTCCAATGTAGAAATTTCACATATCATCTTACAGATTGAAATGGAGACGTCACCCCATGCCCACATCTGAATTTCACACCATCAGCAGGCACCTTTCTGCATCAGCCACAGTTCTGAATCTTCCCTGTGCCCAAATAGGTCATCCCTGGAAATATGTTTAGTTTGATATCTCAGACAATGATTGTCATCAAGGCTGTGACATGGCTGAAACTATAGGAGGGATCCAGGCCGAAAAGGAGTCACAGCCAGAGACATGAATATCTGGCTACAAAGGAAAAGTCTTAGGAATGGGGAAAAAAAGGGACTGTCAGGAATTTTAATAGATCCCCCCCAATAATTTGTCATTTACATCTGTGTTCCACCAATATCCAGCTCCATGCATTTTTAAAAATCTCATGTGCTGATGCCAAATACTAATAATACACATTTCCTATGAATATTTTAAATCCTGTTAAATGTGTGTTAATAAAAGATGGTTATTGCCGCCAACTTGGTAGTATTCAACTATTTGCAACCAGATAAATACAAACAACTTATGGATTGCTTATTTGTTTGTGTGTATACTTATTTATTTATTTGTTTAGTAGCTTATAGTAGTCTGAGCACCTAACTATCTGAGTATCTTTCAAAAAAGTCATTAAATTATGTTAGATTTAGCAGCACACGACTGATAAAATGAAGACCTTAATCTAGCAGTTGAACTTTTTTAATTCATTGGATAGATTTAATTCATGTGGATAGATTGTTGTTCCTTTTAATTGTCTGCAAATAGTTTACAGTATGCACATATAGAAATAGAAGTTGGTCTGGAAAAGATGTTTGTTTTGATCTCATTTTATATATGAGCATATTGTATTGCTTATTGTGTCAAATACAAGATTATCTACTTTTCCCTAAAATTTTGATTTCCTAGACCAATACTAGTCATTCCATCTGTGTCTCTCAAGGTTTTTCAGGTCATGTGAATGAAATATAGCACATCTGATTATTTTCCTCATTTTACTAGCAAGCATATATGGCCCAAAAAAGCACTAAGCTCACCTCTTAAAATTGTTTTCTGAAAATCATTCTCTTACTTTCAAACAACAACAGCAAAAGAACTGGGTTGGAAGACAAGTTGTCACATAATTTTTAAAAAGATCTTTGAACTATTGATCATTCCTCAAATTCATAAATTGCAATTCCATGTTTATATGTTAAGTGCCAATCTAAGAGACTTTAATAAATACAAATTATGGGTTCTGTGTTTTTCTCCCCTGTGGTTTTTCTTAGACAGTGTTTTAATGTGGTAATTACTTTGCTAACAGGCTGATTGTTTATAATTTTTGATTAAAGAATGCTAAGATCTAGAAAGGTAAATTAAATTACCTGCACAGTGAAATTGAAATACTACTAAATTTAAGCCCAACTGTGTTTACTCATTGCATTAGATCTCACTGGTTTTTTTTTTCACATTTATAATTGCACTGTGAAAAAAGGAAGGGGTAATGAGAGAAGCTATTCTAGTATTTGGGTACCCTGGTGTAATTTTCTTCTCAGCAGCTTTCATTCATCTTAAAAAATATATTTTGCTGTGTTTTGCATAAAAGTTTTTTTACAGTAAATGAGCTTTCAATTTAACGTCTTTTATGCAACTTGTTTCATGATGTTGGTACCATTGTTCACCATGTCATCATCCTCATTATCTCCCTTCTGCTTGTTCTGTTTCCTTTGATCTAGCATCCCTTTCTTTCCTTGCCATCTCCTCTTTGCTTGGGGATAAATGTTGACCATTTGTTCTCGTGGAGTTGTTTAGAGACACATTACTCCTGGATGACACTGGTTACAAGTCAATCTATTATTTGACGTCAAATGACCGCTAGGGAAGCTTCAATAACAAATTCAAAGGGAAACTTGGAAAACTGTCACTACTGATCCAGTAAATTTGGCCTATATATTTATTTATTTTTAGAATTTAAGGCTTACTTATTTTTTTCTCTCATACTATCCAGGACTTTTTTTTTAAAAAAATCATTTTATTTGGGGCTCATTCATTATTTTTCACAATACATAAATACATATATTATGTTAAGCATCTTCACATGCCTGCTGCTGTTACCATTCTCCAAACATCCGCTTTTCCACTTGAGCCCTTGACATCAGCTTCTCATCCTTTCCCCTCCATTCTTTTTCCCCTTCCCCCACTAACCTTCAATACTTTATAAATTACTATTGTTTTGTCATATCTTGCACAGCCAGATGTCTCCCCTTGCTAATTCCTCTGATGTCTGTCCTCTGGATAGGAGGTTATGGGTAGATCCTTGTAATTGGCTCCCCTTCTCTATCCCACCTTCCATCCACCCATCCAGTAGCTCCACTCTTACTATATCCAAAGCTTTTTATTGTCATTCAATATTGATAGCTGGGCATTATCTAGTTCTTTTAATCTCTGGATAAAAATTATGGTCTTTATGAGATATTTCTTTTATGGGCAGGTCTCTTCTTTGAGTCTTTGTTTCCTTTCATAGTCCTTTGTTCCAAATGAGCCGAAATTGATAGTCATTTCTTAGATAACTGTCCATAAATTTTTAAGGTTGCAAATGCTACTTATCCAACTAGGGTGTAGAAAATGAACTTAATAAACTATCATTTCAATTGATTAGACTATCCTACAAGACTATAGTTCTAAACCTTTTAATGCAGCAAACCAATTCATGAGTTGTTTGGATCTTTCTAATAAATCTCTGTGATTGTGCATATATATTTATAGATATGCCACACACACCACCATACATTGATATATGCCCACAGATACATTTTTACCTGCACACGCATACACTCACATATTTATAATTTCCTCTAACACAAGAAAGGGGCCTATTTTGTAATTTTTCTAAAAGATACTCCATTTTCCTGTGTACTTGGCATTTTCACTTACCTTAGCTAAGTTTTCAGTCTTCAACTTTTTTTAAGTATTCCCTGTCCCATCAGAAAAAAATGATAATTATCTTCTATCTAGAAAGTTAGTTCCCCTCCTTTTGCCTCCCAGGGAAGCATCTCTCCCTTCCCAGATGAACCTTCCAGAATGTTTCTTTCTTTGTGTAGATTTATTTCTGATTTTCTATAATAAGCTGTGTTTTCACTGGTTCCTACTCACAGGGGTCTATTCAACAGAGAACAAAAAACTGTCACATTCAGTGTCATCATCACAATTGTTGCCATATGGATCCGATTTTTACAGCTAGCTACTGTGTCCATCTATCTTGTCATCAAGCATGATGTTCTTTTCTGGGTACTGTTCCTATGCAAAAAGAGAGAATGAGAGAGAGAGAGAACATTAAAGGTCACTATAGAGACTTCTTTTGCCGCAAATTTATTCAATGCAATACATTTGATTATGTGATCCCTGCTTTTATGGGTGCTGATAGTGGATCCAAGTAAAATGAATTCCTTGATTTTTTTCATGACGTAGCTTATTGGCCCTATGTGCTTTATTTATGTTTATGTGTAATCTCTACCGACAGTTTGAGGCTCGGATCTTCACCTCAAGTCCTCTATAATTTTATCAGACTGTGTCATCTGCATATCTTAGATTGATTGAATATTCTTCTAATCCTCAATCTATGTTCTTCATAGATTCCAGCTTCCCAGATTATTTGCTCTACATAAGGATTGAATAAGTAGTGTGAAAGGATACAAACTTTATGAACCACATTTCTGTTTTTAATAATAATGGGCTTTTACAGTATTTTTTCTTTGGTGATCACTCAGCATGATGTCCCCAAGATCCACCCATGTTATAAGTGTTCACATGTTCATTAGTCTTTATCGTTGTTTGGAATTCGAGTGTATGTGTTATACCATTGTATTTGGCAAAGCTAGTGAAAAGTGCAATTTAAATTGCAAAGATATCACATTGAGAACTAAGATATTCTTAACCAAATCCATGGTATTTTAAATAATTTCATGTGCATGTGAAATATGAACAATTAATAAAATAACTCAAAGGACAATTTAAGTATTTGAATTATGGTGTTGATAAGTAATACTGAGTATACCATGAACCGCCAGAAGACTGAACACATCTGTCTTGGAAGAAGTGCAGTCAAGATGCTCCTTGCAAGGGAGAATGGGAAGACATTGTTTCGCAAACTTAGGTGAGAGACCTAGAGAAAGACATCGGGCTTGGCAAAGAAGAGAGTCAATGATAGCAAAGACAACTTTCAATGAGATGGTTAGACGAAGTAATTCCAGAAGGAGCTAAAAAAAATTGTGAAGATGGTGCATGGCCTGTGTATGTGCAAGATTCATAGAACTTCTTGGGTGCTATGTTATTTTTCATGATATTTGGGAAATTCTCTGCTTTTATATATTCAACAAGTCCCGTTGTGCATATTTATCTCTTCTTCTGGAATTCCTATTCCTACCATGTGCAAAATGTTCCTCTTTACAGTGTCCCCTGTCACTGATACTTTGTTTTGCTTCATGCTTTTCTCTCATTGTTCTTCAAACTAGTATCACAGATGAGTCCTCTATTTCACAGATTCTTTCTCCCATTAACTTGATTCTACTCTCTGTGTTTGCATTAAGTTGTTCATTGCTGATATGTTATTATTAGCATTGTGGGGTTGTTTTTATTGTTATTGTTCTGTTTGGCTTCTAATTGTTTAGTTTTTCCCTGTGTTTCTCTCGTTTATTTAGTTTTTATCTGTGTTTTCCTTGATGCCTTTAAGAAGGTTAACTGCATATATTTGGAATTCTTCATAAGCTAGTTCTATGGCCATTTCTTCCTCAGTAAAATTGTCTATTACTTTATTAGACACATCTTGTCCTGTTCATTCACAAGAGTTTTCATTGCCGGCTATCTCCAAGCTTTCAAAGTGAGTGGAAGTCAGAGATCTTCCTTCCTGATATGGGGTGGTAGAGGTCTTTCCCTACCCTTATGGGACCAGATGATTCTCCCATACTGGTCTCAGCATTCAGTGTGTCCTCTGGTGGTCAGGCCCCAGAGTTTAGTGGTTAGGCTGGGGCAGTGAACAACAAGGTCAGCCATTTGAAAGCAGCAGCTGCTACTTTGGTGAAAGACGAGGCTTTCTGCTTCCTTAAAAAATTGCTGTCTTTTGGAAACTCACAGGGTCAATTTTCTCTGTCCTATATGGTTGGTATGAATCAGTGTTGACCCTGTGGCAGTGAGTTTAGGTTTTGGATTTATAAAGGTCAGGTAGTGTGAGTAGTGATTATATTGGGCTGCTAATCCCAAATTCAGCAGTTCAAAACCTTATGAGTCCACAGGAATAAGGATATGTTCTATTCCTGTCAAGAGTTCAAGTTCTGGAAGTTCACTGGGGCCTGAGAAAGCTGCTACAAGTTGGAAATGACTCAACAGGAGTGAGTTTGGTTTTGGTTTTGGTCTGGGTGGGCAGAGAAGATATCTTCATAGACACTTGGACGGAGTGGCTCCCAACAGCTTCTCAAGAGCTTCCTCAGCAGAAAGAGGTCTTCTGTGTGTCATAAGTAGCATTTTAGTAAGTGTCTGAGGATCACGGAACGTCTGTACATAAGCAGAAAACCGTCAAACTGTCTGTGTTTGGGGTATGTGACATTACACCCAGGTGTGGACGCAGGTACTGTGCTCACCCACTTTGTCATCAGAACAGATGGCACCTGTCAGGAGGCGATGAGTATTTGTCCAACCACCAAACACAGATACAGGAAGAGCTTTTGCCAATCACAGGCATATGCGTACTGTAGTTGTGTATCACTAGTTGCTTTATAGTCTGGGCTAGCGTACTCTAGTTATCAGTCTCTACAAACATGTGCATTGGAAGATCACACCACAAGTCATGGGTTAAAGTTCAAAACAGCTGTCACCAAGGTAACATAAGCAGGAAGCACGATGCACATGTAATGTTGTCCATCAACCTAGTGGTGTGGAAGTGGATATTGTTGAGCACATGGTGGGGGGCAGTGTAGCAGGTGGGAGGGTAGGGAATGTGTATCGTTGGTTACCAGAGGTATGGAGCACCAGCAGGTGGGACTGTACTCTATCATTCCATGGGACTCGGGGGATTGGCTAGTGTTGTTGTTGGCAGGGGATGAACACCATTGGCTATCTGCCTGGAGGCACAAGAGTGTATGCTAGGAATTTCTGGGCAGAAAGCTATAGCAGGTATGTGCTGCAAGTTACCAAGGGGCCATCACTGCTGGTTGTGCTGGGCTAGAGGGGGATACAGAGCGACAGTCACTGCAAAAGCAGGGGGTGGGGAGGGACGTGCTGTTTTAATGATCAGCAGGAGTGAACAAGAATTCCCCACATAATCCCGTCACAATTTTTGACTGGGCTCTGACCAAATACTGGAGGTGAGCAATGGGTAGGTGTCTAGAGCTTGATATTTCTAACTGCCATTCAATGAATCCTCACTGCTATAGTGACTAGAAATGATACATGATAAATGATGCTAAGTTGTCCCCATTTTCTGACTCCCTCCTGCTCTGTGGTCTTCGGGATCCTTGAAGGTTATAACCACTTCCCTGCACTTTTGGTCCTCAGATGTAGTTTGTGCTCTGTCCAGCTTGTTTTACTCCAGATTTGTCAACACACTATCTCACTCATCGGGAATTCTATGAATGGAATGCTGCTTGCTTTATCTCAAGATGCTCACAGTACTGAAATCCAACTGGCAGGGCACCTATGATCCTGTCTTCTTGCTCATTATTCTAAGCCAGTTTGCCTTTCCATTTAGTGTTCAATATGTAATTAGGCATCCTTCCATCACTTCCATTCAGGGTTCCAAGACTTGTATCTGCTTCTCTTTGTTTCTCCTACTTTTACTTTAGAGTGATGATATCGAATGTCTAACCAAGCTGCCATTTGGGACACTCCATCTTCTTTGAGATAATCATAGCAGTTTGCAAAGGAACAAATCTAGCTCTCACTGAAACAGCTCAAACTTCACCTCTTCTGTGTATATTTGCCCTTTACAACTTTGGTCTGTATTTGTTTGCATATCAACATTATTCTCTTCTGAAGCATAGCTTCTCAAGACCTGTGTATTACCCATTGTTGCATCCCCAGAGCCTAACAGAAGTTTTAGAATATAGCAGCTGCCCACAAATTGGAACACTGATTAAGAGTCGAGTCTGGACTAGCTAATTCACGAAAATAAAACCAAGCAAATTCCAACTGCTACCTCCTGTGTAACAGCTGGGAAGTGTTACAAAGATGAATAAGACATTGACTTTCCCTTAAGAAGTTTACAGGCCAGCAAGAGAGACACCTAAGTAAAGCCATGGTTACAGTATCTAGAGGTAGTAGGTCTAGAACAGCCAGCACAGAAGAATGACATTTACCTTGAGGCAAAGTGTCCAGAAAGGCTTCCTGGAGGAGAAGACTGGGAGAAGAAATAGAATGCTTGGTCTGTGGGGTTCATATTCATATTAAATTTCAAGTTTACTTTCTTACTCTTGGTCCAGAAGTGGGTGGGAAAAGCAATGCCTGTAAGACATGTATGTTGACAGAAGACACCAGGGGTGGGGATGCTGGGATGGAGAGATTCACAGTGTTCTCTCAGTAGAGACCCCTCTGGGAGTGAGACAAGGAGTTGTGAGCAAGGCAAATGAGGAGAACAAAGTCCCCAAAGCAACCCTCATTTCTCTCTTTGATCTAATTCATAGGTTCTCAGCCTGTGGGTCGTGACACTTTTGGAGTGGGTGGACAGATTCTTTCACAGGGGTCACCTAAGACCATGGGAAAACACATATTTCCCATGGTCTTAGGAACCTAGACACCTACTCTATCCATCTCTAGGTGGGTCCACCCACATGCAGTACCCAGCAGGAAGACCTTTACCTATGCTATACCATGCTTCAAGATAAAATTTCATTTATTTGTAATTAGAAAGAAATATTTCACCATAATAATTACATATTGTTCTTGTAATGAATCACTATGCTTTAATTACATTCAATTTGTAACAATGAAAAAACATCCTGCATATCAAATATTTGCATGACTATCCATAACAGTAGCAAAATGACAGTCATGGAGTAGCAATGAAAATAATTTCATGGTTGGAGGTCACCACCACATGAGGAATTGTGTTCAAGGGCCACAGCATTAGGAAGGTTGAGAACCACTACTCTAAATCAATCTGCCAACTGTCTATTTGATACAACTTTAGTGGTCTTAGGTAATGAATTACAGTGACCTCAGCTAGCTGAATACCATACTTGATTTTAAAATGAAGATAAGAGAATAAAGAAAATTATAAAAGTAAAACAAAACAAAAACAACATCCTTCATCTCAAAACTGACAGCAAAGGTAAAATGCTCAGTCTTTGTGACAGTCTTTGTGACAGAGAGAGAAATAAAGGGTGCTGTGAAATCTGATGAATTGTGCAAGATAATTCTACAGGAGGGATTCCACATCATGTAATAGATACATTTGTGTCCTTAATCATATTTAAATTTTAAAACTAACATTGCGTTGAAAATATATCTTTTGTGATGTGTGTATTTGAGAATTTAAAGTCTCAACCTGCATCCTTAAGATAAGAGTGCTCTATCAAAGAGAAAAATAGGAACATTCCAAAGTGAGGGTAGAACATATTTATGTCCTTAGAGTTTATTTTGTTTAATGAATAAATATAAACTACATGTTTAAGTACTTCTGCAAGCTGATTTTTCCCTCTCCATTCCAAATACCTTTCCCACTTGTTTAAAATATTAACCTCTGATGCTAGCATGTGTATTCTTTCAAACAGGTAGCTCTTTCACCTATACCTGAAGATCCATGATAAACAGTAATATATTTTAAAGAAAAATATTATCTAGAGGGCAAAATGACTCTGTGAATATCACTACACATTTTGTTTTCTACTGCATTGGCATTTCCCCAAAATTCTTGGGTTTTTAGGATTATTTTTTTAAATCTATTTTTATTGCTATTTTTAAATTTTGTTTTTGTATCCTAAAATTAGAAGGATGTAATTCAAGCTAAAATTAATGAATAGAAAATCCTCATAAAATATGTATTGATAAATGTAAAATTGCATCTTCCTTCCCTCAACTTTTCATTTCAGATCTCAATTTTCTATTGGGTGCAGAGAGCACGCTGTTGTTTCAAATTTGCATTGTTGATAATTCAGTGAGAAGACAAAATAATGAGAAATAAGGCTTTTTCTACTCTTGTCTATATTTAATCTAGGAAATTAATATAAAACTATTTCAGAAGATATCCATTTGTAATTTCTTCAAGTGTATTGAGTGCCTATTGTGAGTAGGGCTTTTAGACAAGGACTTTATACCCATTCTCTCATTTATCCAGAGGTAAAAATTGCACTAAAGAATTTTTAAAATTTTGGAATGATTAATATAATCAAATATTAATTGCCATGCTGATATTTAAGGATGTGCTTAATTTTCAGTGTATCATATCTTAAACTGATGGAATATCTAATCACCTGAAAGCTCGCTATTGACCTGAAAGTTAATCATAAATATCTTGTCTACAAAATAGCATTTTATATAAAACCTGCATATGTAAAGCCTTATGTGCCCCTAAAGTACTATACCAGAATTAAATGTCTTATTATTGAATGCACCCCAACTTAGTGGTTCAATAGAGGGTTTCTGAAGCTATAAATGTACAGAAGCAGAAAACCTTATTTTTGTCTCACAAAATGACTGATGACCTTGAACTGCAGACGTTGAAGTGAATAGCCCAATGCCAAACTTCTAGCTAGTACCACAAAGGATCCTTCTAAAACACTCTAGACATGTAAAAACACTTCCTGATGTTCTTGTTGTTAGATGTCTTCAAGTGGTTTCAATTAATTGTAACCAAATGTACGAGTTCCTGCAAAATACTGACAGTTGTTTTTTTTCTGAGCCCATAGTTGGAGTCATTGTGTCAAACAATCTTATTAAGCGTCTTCCTTTTTGCTTACCCTCTACTTTACTTTTCCAGCAATTGGTCCTTCCTGATAACATGCTTGACTTATAGAAGAGATGGTCTTGCCACCTTCACTTGTAATCTCCTTTCTGTCTGTATTTCCTCAAAGAGCTTTGTTCATTCCAGCAGTCAGTAGGATAGTCAGTATTTGCAACCATCACAAATAAAATAGATTATTTTTCCTCTAGTCATTCTTATTAAAGTGGGCCAACTTCTTATTAAAGTGGGGCAACTTCCATAGGCATGGGAGGCTATGTACCTTAGTCCTCAAAGTGACATTTTTGCTCTTAGACACTTTAAAGGAGTCTTCTGCAGCAGATTTTCACAGTGCAATACTTTGTGCGAAATCAGCCATTTGACTTCTTGACTGTTGCTTCCATGATATTAATTGTGGATTTGAGTAAGAAGGAAATTCTTGATAACTTCAATGTTTCCCACAATCAACATGATGTTGCTTATTCATCCAATTTTGAGGACTTTTTAAAATTTAAATCCAGATGTAGTTCATACTGAGAGCTGGGGTTTTTCACTGGTAGTGTTTCAATCCTGTTGACTTTTAGCAAGACCTATGATGTTTTCATATCACAGATTATCACAGGTCTTGCTCTTCTCTCAATGTTACATTCATTATATAGTCCAAATTTGTAGATTATTTTCTCACCATACAGATTGAACAAATATGGTTAAAGATATAACCCTGGCGCACACTCTTCCTGTTTTTAAACCATATAGTGTCTCTTTTTCTGTTCTAAGGCCTGTGTACAAATCCCGTATGTAGATGCCACAGGAGTATAATTAAGTCTTCGAAAACCCTCATCTTTCACAATGCTATCCAAAGTTTGTTAAAATCTACAGTGTGAAATGCCGTTGCATTTTCAATAAAACATCTTTCCTGCACTCTCTGCATTTGACCCAAAGACTACTGGCAATAACAATGATAACCTTCTTTCTAGGTCCTTTTCAGAATCTGGCTTGCATTCCTTGGAGTTTCTTATTGTTGTTCTTCCATAGCGAATTTTGAGATATGTTCAGCAATATTTTACTTGGGTGTGATCTTAATGCTCCTGGGGCCCCTATTTCCTAACTACAGAGGAGGTGATTTTCGGTCCCTCACTACAGGAGGTAAAGCATTCTTCTGAGTAAAAGTAAACATGTATTGGCATAAGTTCAGTGAAGTTTTGCCTACAGAGAAGGAATGAAGTTGAGCTCTGGATTCTCACAGCAACACATCTTATTATCTGTCTTCAACCTTCAAGGAAGATTTCAGTGCCATTCACTACACAATACACCCAGTTTTTGAAGTCAAAATATTGTTTCTAACCTATATTCTATTGTTCTGACTTCAAAAGTAATGGAGGAAAATACTTCACCAATATCAGTTCTCCTCATTGTCCCCATTCAAAAGTCTTTCAAATAGCTTTCTAGTCTTCAGATGATCCCCTCATTAAATGATGATGTCTATGTATCACAGCTAATTTCTTCTTTTTACAGTTGTTACAAGGCTGAAAATGCATTTTTGTGCAACACTGTTGTGCCAATTCTTACACTGGGGGGACGATACCACTATTTTACCCTCTTCATTATAAGATTGATATTTCTTTATCTTTATTTTATTGGACCTATTACAGTTGGGTCTTTTATTATGAGCTGTCAAAAATTCTTTGGGGAAGTACTTAGGGTATAAATAATAAATTGATGAAAGAATTCATGATTAAAGTGTAGGCAGAATCCATCACTCTACTCTTCTGCTAACATATCAGTAGTGAATATCAAAGGGCTACAGTAACAATTAGCCTGTAATAGATTGCTCCATAGAATTATACAGCCATATATTTGCCACCTTAATTTTTAATTCTTTAGTAAATTTAGAGGATATTCATTGATGGAGTTAATATTACAGAAAATGAGCTTTTCATCAGAGTGAGTTTTTAATTGGAATGGCAAAAAAGGGCTTTCGGGCAGCAATGATAACAACAGAAAAATTGGAGCTACCATGTGCCACTTTAGGAGCAAGCAAGAACGCATGAGAAGCGCTGAAATTACACGGATGCTTCACTTGTGAGCCTTTCAACCTCCATATCCATGTGTACACCCCTATATGTACACCTGTGTATAAAACTGAAGAAGCAAGCTCTCTGTTCACAATCTTATTTCACTCGTCTAAGGTAGAAGCTGAACTTGTTGATGCTCGTAAGCAATATAGTCTCCCATAAAAGATCATTGCATTCACCAAAATGAAGCTGCTCTTTATTATTAATGCTGCAATGAAATGGCTTGGAGTACGGATCTGTGATCTGCACAGAAAAGATCTTCCTGCTCTGAGCTCCAGAA